>VZSF01002155.1:639601-759137 GCA_013398295.1 Chionis minor | reverse complement strand
CTAAGGAGGAGGAAATTTAAAGCTGTTATCAGGAAGATTAAATTCCTTATGTATGAACCTTCCTATTAACTAAAAAATGTTCAGGGGACTCCAGAGCAAAAAAGTTGAAACACATGTATTAAATGTAGAAATTTATGCATAATTAAATTGGCGTAATTACTGCTATGTCAGAATTGACAGTGTCAGAGAAAGGGGGTAGAACTGTACACATTTTTTAAAGGCAGAGGGCTTTTGTGATTTTGTTTCCCAATGGAGTCACGGGCAGTGAAACCATGACCTTGTTAATATCACTAAAATGTGTGGGCGAGGATTAGCGCATCAACTCAGTAATACACAGAGATGGAGAAAATGGCATTGGAGCTTCCAGAGTATCTCCTCCAGACACTCGGCAGAGACTTTGGGCATCGGTCCTGGTTGATCAGGGAACAAAGGGAGTTCTCAAAGAACGCGTGTGCAGCTTGTTCCCTCTGTATCTGCTCGTGGCACTGCTGGATATGAAACTGTAGCTCTATGATGTTTTGTCTTCAGACACTTTTCTTCTTCTCATTTCTAAATCCTATTCTAGTTATACCAGCAGTTTTTTTCACTGGGGACATCTCTTGCCTATGCAGACAATATAAACAACACACTTCTGCCTGAACAGGTCAAAAATAGATGGCAGCTCTAACTGCTGATTTGTAGAAATAATTCTTAAGCAGGCTTTTGTTTACAGTTATGCATATATCACAAATTGAATATTAAGCACATATTTAGAAGTTTGTGCCGGTTTTTGCTGTCATTCAGACACTAGTGGGCAGTTTGGAAGTGCTCTGGGGAGTTTCTGGTGTTGAGTTGATCCCCGTTTTCCCAAGCACATTATGCTCAGTGAAATTTTAAAACATCTGTATGAATTTCCTAGGTCCTTAGGACTGAAAAATGCAATTAGGTACTTGTTACCACATGTAAATGAAATACTTCATATCTGTTTAATATGGCCTGAGCGCACAATCGTTTGTAAAACCAAGAATATCTAGATCTCACTGAAAGAGAGATTTGCATTCTCATTCGGTACTTGGGAAGAGAAGAGAAGGTGCTGAGGGCTCACAGAAAGTCCAGTACATAAAGTCAGTTACTAGTTGAATACTATATTTGTGTAAGTGGATCCCTTGAATTCTGCAGAGCTCTTTGAGCCCATGTAAGGCAGAAATACTTCAGTCATGTTTCCTGCTGCATAAAGACTGTAGGTTGCAGTGTCATGATGTGGGAATTATTTCAGAATCAGGGCAGTAACCATCAATTTTGCTTTCCCATACAACTGTGATATTCATGGAATCGGTACTATTCTAATGGCTGCATTATGTCCCTTTGCCTCTTCTCAAAGAGTGTGTTATCAACAGTACCTGGTGCAGATGGAGGAATAGATAGGGGTCTGCAAGAATTTCATGTGCTAATTGCCCTGTTATGAAAGTCCTCTGGGGATACAAACAGTTGAGTTGACTCATGGGAATAACATTCTTGGGTGGGCCTTTAAAAAGATTTAGCAGTCAAGAGGCTAAGTGGGGTTCTAACCGTGACTGAATTGGGACTTCTCCGTTCTTCCCATGTGCACACAGCAGTGAGCTTTGTCACCAACGCCTAGGATAGGTCTTGCAGTCCTTATTGACCCATAAATGAAGGTTCATTCACACATGATGATTTTTTGAGCTGGGTCGGGATGTACAGCCACACTGTGGCCAAACGCAGCACTACAGCCTGCCTTGTTGGATTTCCCAAGCTGACTGGTGTTTTCCCTTGTTTTGAAACCTGGCACATGTGATCCACTTGCATAACCAGAAGGGAGTGTTCTGGGTATCCAGCACAGGCTCCATCATAAAACAGACTGAGAAATGAGTCACAGGCTTGTCCTTGCTGTGGCTGTGATGGACAGATTGCAGTTCGTGCTCTGGCAGCCAGCACACGAGCTGTGTTTCAATGTCCCTGAACAATCTTCAGTTTCCATCTCTTCCTTACCTTGCTGGCAGTACGTCTCCAGTTGCTTGGTTTTCACTGTTTTCTCCTGCTCACACTTCCTAAAAGTTTGGCTTTTGGACAAGAACTTTGGTGAATTTATACCCTAGTTGAATGATGAAGGAAATGCACAGTAGGCAATAATATAATTACTCAAATCAGAACTTGGCCAGAACAATGGTGTTAATGTTCCTTGGAATGTAAGATATTGGAATAGTGTAATCTCTTTTATGTTTGTATTTTAATGTTCATAAATGCAATTTTTAGGCTATTGGCTACACAAATGCATTTGAAGACAGACAGCAGGTGATGCTGCAAGAGAAGGTGCTCACAGGTGCCCATGGTCAAATTCACAGGTCAGAATTTGCACCCAGTTAAATTGACTGCAAAACTCTCCCTGTTCTGGGCTACAAGAGTTGTGGTGATGAAGTGCTGCACCTTACAAGTCGGGTCCGTAGGACTTCTGCTGAACAGCAAGGCTCTTGCTGTCTGTGAGCACCTGCTGGTCTGTTGCTGTCATTGTTAGAGATTTAGCCAACAGGAGTATATCCCACCATGCGTTCAGTGATTAACAGTTGATTTTGGTGGGGCTTTCAGGTGGACTTAGTCGACTGGGTGGATAATATGTGGCCCCAGCATTTGAAGGAGAGACAGACGGATGCTACCAATGCCATTTCAGAGATGAAATACCCCAAAGTGAAAAAGTAAGTTTGTTTAAATCTTTAAAAATGTCTACTCTTGATCACCTTGATTAACTCCTTTTGAACTCCGAAGCTGGTAGGAGAGGAAATAATGATTTATTTATTTTTCAGAGAGCAGGAATGGGGGGTGTGGTGTGTGGCTGACCTGCTTGAGCTGTGTAATACTTACTGATGGACTATACCATGTTTTAAGGAGGACAGTTTTGTATTTGAGAACTTTATGGATATTTCATGTTCTTAAAGTCTTTAAGAGAGGAATATTCTGTTCTAAATATTAACATTTGGAAGTTCTCAACACATTTTATTCTAAATATTTTAAATTGAGAAATAATCTACAGTTTGCCGAATACAATCTTTCATCAAATCTCTTTGAAAAGTGCATTCTTATTTTTCAGTTTTGAGCCACTCTGTTTTGAAAATGGCTGATTGACCTTAAATAGTAAATTCTGCAAAAGTGCTACCTAAAGAAATCACTTCCCAGGATACAGATATGTCATACAGTTCACACAGTATAGTCAAGATACTTCTGTGGGTTGGGTTCAGATCCTTCCCGGGTTCTAAACTGCTAAGGGCTGAAAAGTTTTTACGTGAGAGATGTTTTGATTCCAAGATATCTCTGCTCGTTGCAGAGGAGGTTGGACTAGATGATCTTTGAAGGTACCTTCCAACCTGAACTATTCTATGATTCTGTTATGTGAAATTAACTTGAAGTCCATTTTTAATATGTGTGTGTCTCCCCAAAAACTCTGTCACTGTCCTTCATGCCAGTTCATTTTCCTGTTGACTTTTTCAACAGCAAGATCAAATATTGGACTGACTATAAAGGCTGTATTTCTTGTTTCAGAGGACCCAGTCAGGGCAAGTTTGAGACCGAGCACAAGAGCAGTTTGTCCTGCTTCTGCCTATCTTGGCTCTAGTTTTTGGGCAAGTTGCGATAATATAACCTCACCTCACTGTTTCTTCTGTTTGAATATCTTCCTTGGAGCTGTTTTTATGTGATGATTGGAAAAAGAAACTATTTTGAGGGCCTGAAAACGTGCACTGTAAGTTTCATAGGAATTAGTACAACTGAGATCAGTGTTACTGTTAATGATATAATAGCTATTGACCTGTAGGGCTGATGAACACCATATAATGCTGGGAGTCCTTCACTGCTGTTTCTGGTTTAGAGGTATTTTCTATTGGCCAGACCTAATGCTGGCAGCATCCCAGGCTCTGTTATTGAACTGACCTCTAGCATCTTGCAAATCACTTAGAACTGTTTTGAAACTGTATTGTCCAAAATAGATTGGTACTAACATATACAAAGGAGCGCACAGTCAGAAAGCGATACGCAGCATTTACTCTGTTTCTGTAAAGAATAAACATTTTGGAAGGTGAAGGCCTCCATAATAGAAGAGTCCCTGTGGCAGACATTACGGGGAAGCCTGGTCCTACGATATGCTCAGCACCATTGATTTCAGTGGAAGCTAAAGATACTTGATCCTTCTGAAAAAAGTAAGCTGCTTGTCAGGGTAACTAGATATGGATATTTCCACATGTGCATTTGGAAATGTCCTAAGTGATTCTCCTAAGGTCGCACAATAAGCCAGTGGCAGGGCAGAAAATAGAATAAGGGCAACTTGCTTCCCAAGTGGTTAGTCTATTAAATAACATTACGTATAATATGCTAGAGCTAAGAAACTGAATCATGATTTAGGGCTTCAGGATTCAAGGGTTGTACAAGGTAAGAAGTAAAGAAAGCCGTCCCTTTCTTAGAGCAGGCCCGCTCCAGATGCTGAAAAAAAAAAATGCAAGTAAACAAAGCAAGGCAGAGATGGTCTAAAGGATAAGGTAGCAACATGACTAACAGAATTTAGTAGAAAAAACAGTGTATATTCTTGCAGTTCACTACTTGCATCATGAAATGCCAGATGGTAGGTTTCAAAGAGGGATTTTAGAGAAGTAGCAATTCAACAGATTTTGACATGGAGCTTTTCCCATGTGTGGGGGATGGCCTGGTAGAAAGGAAGGAGAATGCCTGATGAAGAAGCAGACACAGAGCCATTGAGGTTGCTGTCACTGGCAGCGTGAAGGTGGAGGTTGACAGCTTGATAAACTAGTAGATGTGATAGGTAGAGGGAAGCTAAACAGTGAAAGACTGTAAGTGCTTGAAATGTGACAATAGAGTTTGATGTGGGGAAAAGGAGTTACCATGTGTGAGAGAGAAAGGCAAGGGTGGTGCGGCTGGAGTGATGAGGGTGAGGATGTTGCCAGTAAGCATCATCTAGCATAACAACTAAAGAAAGCTGATTTACAGCACTGTTGGCACAAACCCCTCATCAGTCTGCAGAAACAACAAAAAGCAATAACAAACATCCATAGTCTAGGAGCACAGAGAAATTGTACTGGATCAGGACAAAGATCCGTGGAGCTTAGTAACCTGCCTGCTGTTGGCTGTTATCACTGATGCCCTGGGAAGAGTGTAAGAACAGTGTGAGCATAAAATGATGCTACCCCTTAAAATTATCTTCTGAACTTCCACTGCCTACAGTTCAGGCAGGGGCTGTCCTGAGGTGGAAGTGGTTTCTGTGCGCTTAGTCACTCTCAAGAGATTTCTCTTCCATGAACTTGTCCAGTTTAAATAGGAACTCCTTGAGATTAGCTTTGTCTTTGGAAATTTGATGGACCCACTCCTGTATAGATACTAGTCCCAGCTGTTGCTGTGAGTACCCAGAGGATGTGAGCCCTATTTAAAGAGATCACGTTCAATTGTGGAGCTAAATGTCAGTGCTGTCACTTGTTTCACGCTGCCCATTCTTTTATGCGAATCATCAATACAAATATGCTTTATTAATGACTGTGGTTGCTCAGAAATGGAATTGTTTCATTTCATTCTTGTTCTTAGCATTCTCATAATACTGCGAGTTTGCAGTATGCGATACCCACCATTAACGTGTTCCCTACAAACAAAAAGCACTCCAGCGAAAGCATTGCGGTTTTGCAGACACAGATGGCATTACCAGACACAAATGTCTGTCTTGGCTCCTGCACATCAAGTTCCGTGCTGGGAGTGAAGTTAGAGAACGCTCCATCTGCTGCGCTGCTTTGGTTACCAGGAGCACTACGCGCGCTGGAGACCGCCCTGGCTTTCACTTGGACTTGCACCATTAACTTTTTTAAAAAATTCTGGGTAATGATGTTATTTTTCTTTCTGTAAGTAAATGGCTACTTACCTAACAGGAGCCTTAGAGGACTGAATTAAGTGGGAAAACGTTTTTATGTCAAAAATATGTAAAACTTTCCAACTACTACCTCTTAAGCAGTAAGACAATATGAGAAATTAAGGGGATGGCTAGCTGATATTGTAGTGTGACAAACTTCAAACTGGTATAAGTTGGCATTGCCCCTGAAAAAACAGTCCCATGCCCACGTTGTCCCATCTTCATTGCTAGAACACGCTGTTGTGCAGCTGCAGAGTAAACGGCTGGAGACTGGTCTGGCTGAAAACTGATTCAGAAACAAGAGAAGAAAAATTAGTTACTTTTCAGGCCATACAAACCACCCTGTGGCTGCATAAATGCTTGTGCCAGCCGAAGGGCAGTGCAGAAGGGGGGAGAAACAGATCACCGACAGACCCCTTCTGCAGCTCACACAAGGTGCAGGGCCACAAGGCACCGGGTGAGCAGGGCGAGCAGCTCACTGCTACCGAGTAAGCCTACTCCCGCCTCCCCTCTTACACATCCATGGGTGCAAGTTCCTGCCAAGGGCCTCGTGGACGTGGGAGCCTGATTGAGGGAAGGCAGGGTGCTGTGTGACCAGCAGCCAGGAGAGGAGCAAAAGGCAGGGGTGTTTAACATCAGCTTTTAGAGGGACAAGCTCAGATGTCTGTGGTACTTCAAATCCTAAGGGTAGGAACTGTGATAAAAGGAAACTGAACTGAGCTCAGAACTGCTTCCTTTCGTCACAGTGCACCATAATCATTTTCCGGTAGCTCAAAACAAGCTCAGATTTAGTTCTCTCTTTAAATTCAACCAGGACTGACGCAATCTGCATACAGCTGAGCCTGAACCAAACCAAAAAGTGTACTAAATGGATTTCTTGTTTATCAAAACAGATAGCCCTGCTGAAATTATTATTCTCTCTTTTTGTTAGGTTTCATGTTTGTAGCCTTGCAACACTATTTGCAAAGCAGTGGCAGTGAAACAGCAAGTGTGCCAGGACATAATGGCTATAGAAATAGCAACAGGCACTTCTAGCAACTCAGTAAAGTTTGTGCTATGGAACAAATGAAAGCCTCAGTCACTACAGCACCCTTTTTGCCTTCAAAATTCTTCCTATTACTTAAAACATCTAAGCACTGCTATAAGAAGTCTTTGTATCGCTGTTATTCTTGAATTAAGGATGGGGTACCTTCTATGAAACATCTTCCTGTTCACAAAAGGATGATGCTGTGTTACCATGTGCTGTCAGCCCTATTTTCCCTCTCCTAGGCTGTTACTCAGCCATCCATTCCTTTCTATTCATTCCTTTACTAAGTAGGGATGGATTTAAACAGATGCTAAAGTGCTCTGCTGAGCTGTGGTCTAATTAGAAGCTGACGGTGTGCCTCTGGAGACAGAGATTGCCCTTGGAATTGAGGGAGCTCGCAGGTCCCGCAACACAACCTGGTGCTGTTCTATGCATGTGAGATACTCGTATGCACTTTGTATGTTACTTGTCAATTGCTTTTGATACAAAACAGCTCTATCAATATAATTAAGTCCAAGAAAATTAGACCAGTAAGCGCAAGTTTTCATTAAAACTTGCCAAGCTAGCAAAGTAAATAAAATTTAATGTCTTCAAGTCAGTGGGTTGGTCTCAAATGCTCCTTTGTGTAGAGCCTGGAGGACTTGCAGTGTCACATGTGTAACTGGAATAAGCACTGGCATTTAAAACTGTTGGTGGTGAGCCTGGAGCTGAAGAGCCATGTCAAAAGGATGGAGAAACGAGTTGTGTTCTCACCAATACCAGAATGCTGTTCCAGGGGCAGACGGCCCCGGCTTGCTGTGAATTGGCAGCTTGGTTCGTTTCCTGGCGGCAGAGGGTGCCTTCTCAGAAATTTAAGCTTCGAATTAAAAACAAACAACCAAAAAACAAAATCAAGAGGCCTCTTCGTCCTTAAAGTTCAAAGGTAACCTTCCAGCACGTGCCGCAGTGACGAGCTTTGCAGGCAGCTTGAGAGAGCGGCCGGGCGCAGTCCTGTGGATCCTGTCGGTGCCGAAATCCGAGGGCCGGGCGGTACGTGATGCTTTCCCGTGAGGTCCTGACCCGCGCACCACAGCGTGGTGGGACCGGGGCAAGGCTGGGACCAGGAAAGTCCTGCCGCTGGCTCTGGTCCCGGTGTGATCTGCTGGTGTAATTTGTGGTCCCGTCGCAAAATCTCTGGTGCGGGCTGAGGTGCGTGGCAGAAAATAGGCTTTGTCTTATCTCGGGTGTTGTTTGTGTGTGACTGACTCGGACGTAACCTCCTCAGGGCAGGAACCGGGTCTTTCATGTGCTTTTGAAGCTCGTGGTGTTTAACCATTAGTTACTATTCGGTCTTGCTTAGGTGGTGGTTTGCTTTTACCTCGGCCTGGAAGGGCTAAACTGTCCTTCCCTGGAAGCTCTGGTTACCCGCAGCCGGGCTGTCTGGCTCCTGAGCAGGGGGACGTGGCCCGGTGCCTTTGTGCCTGCGGGACGGCTGTGGGGCTGGTGGCCGGCCGGTCCCCCGGCCCGGGCTCCGCAGGGCCCCTCGACGGGCCCGGAGGTGGGTGCCCGCCCCGAGCGGGGAGCGGGGCCCTCCCTGAGGCGAGGCCGGCGCCGGCCGCTGAGGCGGGAGCCGGGGCCCTCCCTGAGGAGAGGCCGGGGCGGCAGACGGGCCGGGCGGGCCGGCCCCGCGTCTGCGGGGTGACAATGGTTTCTTTTGTATTGCGGCGTAATTTGTGGCTTTCGGTTACGGGGCCCCACTGCGGGAGCGTGGGCTCGATGCGGGTCAGGCCTTTAGCGTGAGGAGTCGCCCAAAGGTAGCTATTGTTTCCTGCCGCCTCCCGTCCAGCTCCCGCTTCCAGATGCTGTGAGGCCAGGCCCGGGAGAGGGGGGACCCCGGGATGCCGCCCGCGGCCTGGGAGCACCTCTCCCAGGTGCCGGGGGGAGAGGAGGGAGCGAACCGGGCAAGGCGGGGAGTGGGGCCTGCTCCTTTCCCCCCGCTTTGGCACTTGCAGTTGGCTCATGGGTTTGTGGTATTCGGTTTCAGGCTTAGGGATTTCAACCAGCCGGCGCTGCTCCTGGGAGGAAGGAAGAGTGAGCTATACTTTTCTCATTGGCCCGAACAAAAAACAGAAGCCTCTGCTGGGGTTTGGGAGTGGTTTATGGGCTGAGCTCAGTGGCAGGGGAGCCCTCGCAATGCCAGAGGGAATAGAGCCGTATGGTGCGCTGTACCTATTGCCAGAGAAAAGGAGCTAAGCCGAGGGTAATGCTGCCTCTGCGTGTGCTCGCGCGTCTCCCCCGAGTTCATGTGCATGTAACGCTGCGCCTCTGCGTCCCCCTGCCTCTGCGTGTGTGCCTGCGCCTGTGTGCGTTCGCATCCCGGCGTGTCCGTCGCTGTCTTTGTTTCTGTGTTTGCTTGCGGGTTTGTAGCTATGCGTGGCGAGTGCATTGTGGGTTTGCCTGGGAGTGTGGTATCCGCGCTGGCTTACGGAGCGGTGTCCCTGTGTTGTTTCTGCGTTCCCAGCTCTCTGTGTTTGCTTAGTGGTTTAGCTTCATTTATATCGTCTCCCTCTCTCTTTTTTTGGGAATCTCTCTGTGTGTTCTTCCCTGTGAGTTTGCAGGTTACTCCATATTTCTTCGCATCATTTCTCTTAACAAATTTCCCCGGATTTTTGGGGGGAAAGTTCCCCTTTCCCCCACACCGCAAACCCTTCCTCCAAAATAACAATACATTAACTTGAACAATTCCAGGCTTGTGGAGACCATAAAACAAACTCTTCAGTGGGGAAGGGAAGCTCCCCCACAACAGATTACAAGCAGCTGCATGTTTTAAAAGCCTAACTGAGGCTGTGCAGGGAGATACAGTGGAGTACGCAGGGATTGGATGTGGTAGCAGTTGTGAAAAAATAATTAAAGTTGGGGGCATCTTTTGTGTCACCTGTATTTTCAGGGTGTAACTCAGTCGGATTGTCTCTCCATGCCCTACTTGGGATTATGTTCCTGTAACCCACTTTACGTGCTCTGGCCCACAGCGCTGAAGGCAGAGAGCTGCTACCAGAGCACGCAGTGGGATGTAGTTTCTAGATTTCTTTCAACATGGATGCTGCGTTACGGCTTTATTTTTTATTTCCTCTCTTTCTCTTTTTTTTTCTCTCTGTTTTGTTTTTTCTTTTTAAATAATGGAAAAACCTGAAAAGTTGAGTCGTTCCCCAAATTAGCAGCTGTTAGTGATGAGAAGCCGCTTGCTGAGGTTGGAGCGAAGCAGTGTATAAGATTAGCTGTGGCATGGAGCTGTGCTGGGACCATGTGACTGCGGTGTACATTGGAAGAGGAAGCTGTAGAGGTCAATGCAAAGGCATTGTGCCAGACTGGTAACAAGGGAGATTGCTATATGGCGGAAGATCGTTTTTTTCAGGCTCCTGAGCCTTTCGGTAGCTGTTGGGGTTGGACAAAAGCAACCCTGTGAGGTTAACAGTAGAAATTAAATGGCATGGCTCATTTGTGGATGGAAAGAAAAACTGTTTTGTTTTGGTTTGTTTTTATCCAAATGCTTTGTGGCTTTTTATTAATCACCGTATGTAGCTCTCTCACTAAAACCACCTTTATTGGAATGGAAATTGTTGTGTTTAGAGAAGTTTCAAGAAAACAGAGGGGAAAATGGGGAAAAACGAGGGGAAAGAGAGTTGCATGTTCACAGTTATACCCGCTTTGGTGTTTTCTCACAAAACTAAATTTTAAGCACTTTGATTTGACAGGGAATTCAGTCCTGTTATTTCCTCTCTGAACACAGACAGATCGAGAGCTTCCAGTTTAGATTGTTGACTACTGAGGAATAAATAAAGCCAGCTAATGCTTAGGCCATTTATGGTCTTTCAGAATATCTTAATATGAATGGGTAATCATAGGTAGATAGCACTCTCTCTAGAAAAATTTTGTTAGTGGTGTATTTTACATCTGACCTTTTGGAAACTGAAAAGAATTGATTCCATAAGGATTTGAATTTTTTACTTTAAAACAACAACCTCTAATACTCAACACTGCCCACAAACAGAATTTCCATGTTGTTTTTGTTTTGTGAGCAATTAGTCCATCTGTGACTTTTTGCAGTTTGGCTGGAAGAAAGGCAACTTCCTTTCTGGGCTTCTTTTATTGTTTTTGAATTCTATCTGACTTGTAATCAACAACATCTTGGTGGAGAAAACATAAAAGGAGAAATTAAAACAAAATTGTATTTGGGAGGGAAGGACTCATATTTTGAAATGGAGCATATTGAGAGTCTAGACAGCTTCTTGGCTAGCTGTGATTTTTGAAGCATCTGAAATACCCCAGGGGCAGAAAAAGCTCTCTTCCTGCTTCTGAGGGATTAAAAAAAAATAAATTCCAGAGTGGGCAAGAGGAGAGACGTGTAATTGCGCAGGGAGAGGTTTTAATTGTGAGTTGAAGGCGCAGGACCTTTTTTGAAGCCCACAAATTGACTGTCTTCATGACAGCATTGCGTATCATTCTGTCAACTCGGGCTCGGGATGTGGTTGCTAGGCAGCGGGCTCTTATGTACCTATAGTCTCTCTGATTTGCCAGCCTTCTGCAGACACATGGTAAGGTCCTTTCCAGCCTATCATCTAGAGGGACTTTTGCACGCCGTCTGCATACTGCTGAGATTCTCTCTACCTGAATGTGATGAGAAAAAGACACAGTTAAATGAAACCTTTTTTCTTTTTTTTTTTTTTTTTACAAATCCCGTTCTGGTACTGTTTCCATAACTCCCCCTCCAAAAAAAACCCAAAGCCCAAAAAAACAAAAAAAAAAAAAAAAAGCCATGAAACGGAGACCGGAACAAGGAAAAGAGGTTAGTGGGTTAAGTGGTGTGTGTTTCCTGCGTTTGCAAAGGTGCCTATAGTGAGAAGGGCGGCTGTAATTCGGCCATTAGTTACAGATGGTGGCTGAAGGCTTGAGATTCATGCAGCGAGATGAGAGCTCTTGTATCTCTTTCCAGCAATGCTGACTTTAAACTGCTTTGAAAACCTGAATCAAGACAGCATAAAAAATAGTGGATTTGATACTTAGCGATACTGCCAGCTGGTTCCTTTATGTATTTTGATGCAGAAATGCTTGGAAATGTGAACAAAAAGGAGTTAATTTGCCAAACAAGGTTTCTGTCCCCCAGTCCTTACAAAAATGGCATTAGTGGCAAGCAGGTAAAGAACATTCAGGAGGATTTATAAGCAAATTAGATTTTTCAAAACTTTGCCCTTTGAAGCAATTTGTTTACAACTCTTGGTGAAGGTTACGTTTCTCAAGCGGTGAAGGAGCGCATTAAAAAGATTACCCTGGGGATTGGCAGTGGCATAAGAAATATTTCTGAACAACAGAACTTTTAATGTTTTTCCATTCCTTAACTCTGAAGGCTTTCGTTCCAGTTATATGAATACCAAACTCAAACATGGAGATAGTATTTTTTCAGCAGAAACCTAGTTACTTCATGAGACAAATGCCGGTACTATAAATGCAGAAACTTAATTGGTGGAAATAGTATCACACGTGCAGTTAACCTTTGCAAATTAAGACATGGAAAACACTGTTTCAGACTGATTCATTTTTGTCCTTCACTCTGCTTACAGGTACTGTTTGATGAGTGTAAAAGGATGCTTCACCGATTTTCATATTGATTTTGGTGGCACTTCGGTGTGGTATCACGTTTTCCGTGGGGGCAAGGTAGGTGAACCTTGTTTGAGACTTGTTTTTTATTTCTCTGGGCTTCTTATGGAGGTGGGAGGGGTTGCTTTCTTTCATTTTTCTTTTTTTCTCTTTTTTTTGGGGTGTGTGGGGGAGCTAGTCAGTGATCGGTCTATTTCAGCTAGCTTTGTTGATGTACAGGGAGTTTGCTGAACTAGAAGGACAGGATTCTCCTTTATGAAACAAGCAAGTGATTTCTTTGAAATATGAAATGTGTTATTTGCTGTTGGTGGTGCTTTTAGGCTTGTTAATGCTGCATGGTTTAGACATGTCTCGCAGTGAGTATGTGGCTGTGTGTACCCTTGTTGGGTCAGAGTGCCCTCACAAGTCTCCTTCTGTAGCTAAAGCTTCTGTTTCCTTTTCGAGATTCCATGTTCCTTTAGTGTGCACACGCATACTATGCCGGAACTGAAATATTGCAGGATACAGAAGCATTGAAATATACAGCATGTTTGGCTACATTCACATCTTTACTGTTTTAGGTTGCTTTTCCCAATTCTAGTATAGACAGCATATGTTGGGAACCGAAATAAATACAGCAGATTGAACATCTCTGTGGTACAGATACTGTTCATCTATACGGTCCAATGAAACTGTACTATACCAACGCGCTGTTTTGAACTGCAAGTAAACTGTGCAGGCATCTTTTGAGTAAGATGTTTCATGGAAGAGAGATGACAACTGACAGTTATCTCACCACTTCCAGCACAGGGACTAATTGCTGCTGCTGTCTGCTGTGTGCCTCTGCGTACAACACCTGGAAAAAATGTGTTTTATATAGAAAGCAGGCTTGGTATTACACGTTCATTTGTCTAACACGTGATAACCTTGTTGGAATTTCTCAGCTATTTATTTTTGTTGACTGTTGGTAGTAGTTAAATCTTTATTTTATTTTTAGATCTTCTGGTTGATTCCGCCTACTCTGCA
This sequence comes from Chionis minor, assembly GCA_013398295.1. NCBI lineage: Eukaryota > Metazoa > Chordata > Aves > Charadriiformes > Chionidae > Chionis > Chionis minor. Next base: position 745,584 of record VZSF01002155.1, on the reverse strand, counting down.
GAATCTAGAACTTTATGAAGAATGGGTTCTCTCAGGAAAGCAAAGTGATATCTTTCTGGGAGACAGGGTGGAACGATGCCAAAGAATTGAGCTGAAACAAGGCTATACGTTCTTCATTCCTTCAGGTATCACTTGTTTACTGTTTTTGGAATCACTGAAATTGTGTTTGACTGACAGTTCTCTGTAAAACAATTCTTCTCATTTAAACCCCTTATTGACTACTTTATTTGCTGTGGCAAAAGAAAGGCTGGGGACTGAATGCGCTTAATTTTCCAGAAATTGACCCATCCAGAGTGATGAACAATGTACTGTGGGGAAGTATGGAGTGATCGCTTGTGCTGTACCAGGGAAGAGGAGGGTCTCTGGGGCTGTCAGTCCACCACTTCTCAGAATCGTACTGACTTTCGCTATCGTTAGCTTTCTTGGAAAAAATATTTTTCTGCTTTGTGTGATCTCTTCTGGTGGGTTTCACCTGCAGTTTGGTATCCTACTTCTTTGCCTCTGTCTGTAGCCAGAGACGGGTCTCGATTTCCCTGATGGAGCTCAGTGGAGATTCCAGTACATGGAAGAGCAGGCACTGTGCTCTCTCGGGGTTGCTTCTTGGGGAAACTATTTTATTGTCATAACTCTTCAGAACTTCTGGTGATGGTGACTGAGCACAATCTGGACATCTTCCAGTAGCCTAGCCATGCTTAATTTTTACACTACTGCCCACCTCAGTAGCTGCATTGCATGATTCAGGCTTTTCTTGCAAAGCAGCTGAATAGTTGCTGCTTTGAAGGCTGGTGGGTTCAGTGCTTTCTGCTCCTGCCTAAACTGGATTAAGGAAGGATTGTGCAATCTGTAACGCTGCTCATTTAAAGTTATATCAGGCTTTGCTTTTTTGGACTACTATGGGACCATAAGTTTGTTTATAATTTTATAATACATTGCCTCTGCCTAGTGAATCTTACCAGGGAAGTAAATACTGGTAGCTTTTATACGTGACAGAAAGTCATACAGGTAGTTCTTCAGCTCTAGAATCACTCTGTGGAGATAGGATTACTATTTTTTGATCCTGGAGACAGAGAGAATGCAGATCACGCAAAGACAACAATGATGTTCTTGCCAACTAGGGAGCATTGTTAGTTGAAGGCCGCGAATGTGCAAATTTGTGAGTATTTGGTAAGAATCATAGAGTCGCCTAGGTTGGAAGGGACCTTTAAGATCATCAAGTCCAGCCATCGACCTAACACTGACCATCCCACCATTAACCCATGTCCCTCAGCACCACGTCTGCCTGGCTTTTAAATACCTCTAGGAATGGCGATTCCCCCACTTCCCTGGGCAGCCTGATCAAATGTTTGATAAGCTTTTTGGTGACGAAATTTTTCCTAGTATCTAATCTAAACCTCCCCTGGTGCAACTCAAAGCCATTTCCTCTTGTCCTGTTGCCTGTTACCTGGGAGGAGAGATCGACCCCCACCTCTCTACAGCCTCCTCTTGGGCAGTTGTAGAAAGCCATCAGGTCTCCCCTCAGTCTCCTCCAGACTGAACAACCCCAGTTCCCTCAGCTGCTCTTCATGAGACTTGTGCTCCAGACCCCTCACCAGCTTTGTTACCCTTCTCTGGGCACGCTCCAGAATCTGAAAGTCTTGTAGTGAGGGGCCCAAAACTGAACACAGTATTTGACGTGAGGCCTTACCAGTGCCGCGCAGTCTGGGAGGTGACAGGCAAAATGACTTTGAGGGTGGAGGAGTTAATCCATTAAAGGAATTAGGTCTTCCCTTGAAACAGGTCAGAATGTGCTGTAACTGTTTGAACTGGGTGTTTGAGTGTGCCTGTGCTGTTTGCTTAGATCCCATTACTGCATCTTTGTATTTATCTTCATTCCCCTGTGAACAGCCTCCTACGAGTAAGACTTTCTGTATGTTAGTTTAGTCATGCTCAGCAGGTGGAATGCAGCAAATTGTGGGAGCTCGTACAGGACACAACTGTAACATGGTGGCTGAAGTGAACTGATTCCAAATGTGCTTTTTGAGTGTAGTTTCTGCTTTTTTAGGAAAGCCCAAAGTACCAAAATGCCAATACCTCAGACATTTTAGGCTCCATGCCATATTTGAAAGGCATATATGAATAATTTCTCCATAAGCACCTCATGGATTTAAGGGGTTTTGCTTTGCTGTGTTTTGTTTGGAAAACTTATTTGTAAATCTCTTATTTATTTGAAAGGGCATTATTTTTATGTTTGTTTTAAGAGTATAGAAATGCCTAATGAAAGGCTGTTCCAGGTCACTGAATTGAGTGTAACTGTAAAACAGCTCAGTTCCTACAACCTCTTTGGTCCGGTTTATGTGAATATTGCATTATTTAATGTTTGAATGTGTTTTGTATGTGTAAGTGTTCATGGTGTTTAGGCTTTGGTAATGGGTGCCTGTAAAACCAGTGTGTCCCATACTTTCAAATGAGCCTGATGAACTCAATTGACCGGCCTCAAGGAGGAAAGTATCTTCTAATTACAGGTCTGGTCACAGAAAGCATAGGGTGATATAGCTGGACTGTGAATGGTACCTTTTCCATGAAATATCTTGCTCTGCTCCTGTTTTCAAGTAATTTTTGGGGGTGGTCATAGAAAAGGTGTTATACCATAGTAGTGTAAGGATCAAGTAGGTAGAGAAGACTGTAGAAAGACCTGTGAGGGAGTAGGATCATAGGCTTGTGGAAGATGGAAGGTTTCTCTGAGAATCTAGGATTAGCAGTAGATCCAGTAAATCCCTGAAACTACAAACCATTTGGACAAGAATGGGAATTATTCTTACAGAGGTATAATTATAGTGCTCACCAGGGCCTCCGGGTATTTTCGTCTCCATTACTGCCATCATCCTTACAGGATTAAATTTAAACCAGTTAATTTCTACCTGTGCTTCTGACCCTGTGAAGCGCTGTGAGGCACAATCATGGCTGTGGTATCAAGGAGAAACTGAGCAAAGTATTGTCAGCACAGTAAGTTGTTATGGGCCAAGGTGCATCTTGTAGCCTTGTAGGAGTTCCTCCTAAGCATGGGGTGGGGAGAGGTGAGCTGGGATTCTGAGGGATACTGTGTCTGGGGTCTTGCGTGGGAGCCAAGCTGTACTCCTGATGGCCCCATAGGACTTCTCCAAGGCAGCAATATACTGTTACAAGTTCTCACCTCCCACTTTACTGGTTCCCACTGATGAGTCAAGGATGATCAACTCTGGTAAAGTCTGCGTAAAGTCATAAAATCAACTAGGAATCTGGCCTTTTCCTTTAATATAATTGCCTAAGCTGATGTCAGCTTAATTGTTGATTAAGAAGTATACCAAACTGTGCCATGCTGAGGTTTATGGCCAGATGTAGATTCAAGATACTAAAACAGCTGAAGGTTCAGGATGTGAGGAAGCTATAGTCACTACCGTGTCAGCAAATGATTGTATTTTTTTTTTCCTGTAGAAATCTGACTGTTTTCGCAGTATGGGAGAGAGCTTGCCCTTATGTGGGAAGGCATTAGTAAAGAATGCTATGGCCCTAGGGTGTTTGCGGTCTGTATGTTACCAGGAGCAATGTTTAATTTTTCATATGGTTAAGTGTTCAACACAGATGAAATTGGGTCAAGGTAACACATCATACTCTGATACAGTGGATGCTGCATATCTCGCCCACCTGCCAAATAGAAGGGAAGTTCTTTACAGAGTGCACTTCTCTTTTCAGGTATAAACTCTGATCTGGAAGAGGAAAAGCGTAATCTCAGTGCTCAGTTATTGTCTCAGTAGGGGAAACAACAAAATTTTGTCAGTTGCAATCAAATCTAGAGCTTGTCTAGTATTATTTGCACTGTAACTTTCTTCTGTACGGTGTGTGTGTCCAGTGATGACTTGTAGGGAGCATGTGTGAAGTGAAACGTTTGGAGTTGATTGTGATGGTGTTACAGATATATCTCATCACTGTGCTAGGGACACACAGACCCAGTGTTTGGGCAGCATCCCTCAGATTTCTACAACTTCGGATTACTGTTTCTGGCTTGTATGCAGCCACTTGTTCTGTTAAATCCTGATTGCTCCTATAGAGTCTGTTTGAAATGCTGCTCACTAAGTTAATGCCAATGTGTTACCCGTTTTTAAAATATCTGTAGTGCTTCTCCTTTTACTTTAAGTATTTTTCTCCTTTACATCACTACATAACTTCACTGGAACATTTTCTCTCTCTGCCTCTTGCCCTTCACCTGCCACTTGAGTCTTTATGCTCCACAAACCATCTTTTACTTCTATCCTCACACTTGTTTTTTCAAGTGGTGCATTATGCATTAAATTCCCTTCCATCTCGATTCTCTGAACACCATGTTGGTTTCTTATGTACTCCTAAACGTCATTTGTTACCTAAGCTCAAAAATAAGCATATACAAAATAAACATTTCATCCTTTTGCTCTTTTGAGTATTTTAGTCTTGCTGAATATGTCATTTTGATTGTCAGTGATGGAGCTCTGACATGGATACTGTCCTTCTCCTTCCCTGTTGTCCTCTACAAACAAGATCTTGCAGTAATCTGAAATATGTTAAGCTTGTTTGCTTTTTTCCCTCAATTTCCTGATGGACCTCTCTTCTGAAAAAAAAAAAAAACCAACCAACCTTTTCTTTCATGCATGTGTATATATGCTTGGTGTAGACACGTGCACTTGAAATTCAAGAGAGTTTCCACATGCGAATTTGGGACGCACAAAAGCAGGCCAACTAGTGGTCTCTTGTGAAAAACTTGTCTTGCAGTCTTTGTTGTTAATATTGTGAAGTAAGAGTGTAATTGTTATGTGTCTTGAAAAGGTGAACTTGAGCCAGTTCTGGATTGTTACTGATAACATAGTCTGCCAGAATATGGATAAACATGGATTTTCTTCTGGTTTTGTGAAGACCAGTTTTGCTGACCTCCAAGGAAGTTGCCGTGCATGCTGTGAATACAACTTGAGTCCAGGGTTTGCAGTGCGATTGGTCTAAGGAAGTTTGCAAACATACTGGCTTGGGTTCCTTTGGGAGGAGATGGCTAATGCTGCCAAGGGTTACTGTAGTCATCCTCTGTTTCTTATAGTCTTTTTCTGAGCCTTTGCTGCTGGTCAGAGGCAGTAGACTCATAAGCGGGTACGCTTTTAGGTTGGCTCTGTCTGGGTGTTCTTCCTGTGGCCTTTCCAAATACGTAGTTTTAATGTTAGGCCACTGAAGAGATGAGATGTTGTGATGTGTGTGAACTGGTAGTTTATAGAGCTATGTTTGTGGGGCAGCACAAATCCTCAAGCAGCGAGGCTGTTTTGGGTGAATTTCTGTCTATTTAAATCTGGCAGTAATGGTCCTGGTAATAGACCACTACATGGTCTCTAAAATAATGGTCTGAGAAGTCACTGTGCATTTTTTATTTCTGAAAATTAGATAATGGACTGCCATTAGATCTTGTAGAAGACTTTTGCAGTGCTGATTTATTAGACGTTCCTGTGATCAAAATCCAGACAGGGTAACTTACTGTCTACTGGACATGGTGTTCCTTTCTGGTTCCTCTTCAAACTTCTCACTAGCGTTGCTGTATGCTATTTTATAACAGTTGTGTTTCACCTCGGAGTTGGCAGTGTTCCACTGAGCAGTAAGAAGTTTGTTGTACTTTATTTTTTTCCTGTTCTTTATAATGCAGTCTGGGGCCTTTGACATGGAAACATGCTATTATAATATCTCTTAATTTCTTGAGATATGAAGAATGAGCCAGAGTCTAACAAAATATTCTTGTTGGTCTGTGGTGATTATTACGGTAACATGAGAGTGCCCCAAAGTTCTTTCCAGTCAAATGCAGAAATAATGACTTTTCTCGGATGAATGTTTTTGGGAAGGAAACTGGATGGAAAGGGATGTTCTGTGCTAGGAGCTAGGCAGGTATTTGCAAGGATTCAAAGTGCTTCAAATACTGTATCAGTGTTTATCAGTAGGATTCTGCCTATTAAGAGCGTGCAGTCTTAGCTCACCTCCTCTATGCCAGTCAGTATGTGATGAATTATTACGTAGTGGGGCCAGAAGGTACCATATACCTTTATATCAAGGAGGATGACAAGCTATTAAAATCTGACTGGTAAATTTTTTGCAGGGAGTTGTACTAGGGCCGCATAGCTGCCTGGCTATTTTTGGTTGCTGCTTGCTTTTCCCTTTTTGGGAGCTTCCACTGACAGTAATGGAAGCTCCTTGCCTGGAACCTTCAGGGACTGAGCGATGAGGATCAGTGGAGAGGATCAGAGAGGGGAGTTTTTGCCTCGAGTGTCTGCTTTCAGATAGAAGGTGACAGCATGATGTTGGATTTTTCGTTCTGTTCCTCTGCAGTGCTCTATCTAATTCTTATCAAATGATGTAAGATTGAGAGTTGCTATATTACTTGCACTGCTGGGGTAAAATTACTAAATTTTTTTACTTTAAAAATGTAAACATGATGTTTCATTGGTATTTTTGGTTGTGGGCACTATTATGATGCAATTATTCCTCTTTAGAGATGAGAGAAATAACGTCTTATTTCCTGGTAATGCCCACTGTAAGGTTATCTCCTGAGTCACTTTTTATTTTTGAGACAAATATATTTCATCTTTTCCACACCAAGTTGCTATAGAATTGCAGGAAAATATGTATGCCTTCTATATCACAAAGCAAAATATAGGTTCAGTTACTAATGGAAACAGATGCACCATGGTTTTGGCTTGGAGCTTGCAGTCTGTTTGCCCCATAGCTTTATAAGTTAATAATCTTTTTTATTATTCTCAGGTGGATGATTGCATCCTTGAAGATACAGTAGGAATTTGCAGTCCCCTGAAATCTTCTAACAAGTTTTCAATGTTTAATAATACTTGCTTTATAAAACTCAAAAGATAATGAGATTGTATCTTTATTTTAACTGTTCAGAAAAGCTTTTGTTACTGTTAATTTTACCTTCTTGATTTACTAGAGATGATAACATCTAAATATTCAAGTGTATCTTAGGAGTGGTAGAATAATTCGCAATTGTAAATCAGCTGAGAGTATTTCTGAGTCTCCTGAATAGAATTCCTGCTCATTGTTGGCTTTGCTTCATAAACTGAAATTCTTTTGGGAAGGAAAAAATACTCATTAATCACAAAGAACCGAAATAAAAAAAGATCAACTTCAGAAACACCGTATGTGGACAGTCTTCTTGCTGAGGCTTGAAATGAGGGTTGTGAACAGTGACTGTGTCTGTACCCCCAGAGCCATCTATCCCCATTTGGCTGGGCTCATTCATCGCTGGCGTGGCTGATGCGTGGTATCTGCTCACAGGGCAGGACGGTGCCGTGGCCGTGCAGGAGCCGCTGCGCCGCACTGACGGTGCACTCCAGTCGCGAGCTGTCGGGACCAGCCTGTGAAGGACTGACAGGCTGGTTCCACATTCGGATGGTGCGCTTCAGTCGCGAGCTGTCGGGACCAGCCTGCGAAGGACAGACGGGCTGGTTCCGCATTCACTCAGTCATTGCCGCCATCAACACGGGCTGGTTTGAAACTGGTCACCCACGAGGAAGAGTTTTCTAATTCATGGCTAATCCTTGAAAGCCACACAGTGTGTCTTTCTCTCATCTATAGGATTTAATTGTAGCTTTAGATAATGTTTAGCAGGTGCTTCTTTTTGTGTGTCTTTCAGCCAAAAAAGAACAATCCCTTATTCCACTGACTTTTGACTTTTTCAGTCCTTAATCCATTTGTTCTGATATGACTGCAGTGCTTTTTTTAGCATTAAGGATAAAATTAAATTTTATGTATTTTGTTCTGTGTTGCTTTCCCTTTTTTTGAGAATATTACAATTTTTGAGAGTATTACCCAAGTGGAAAGATGTTATCTCCTGTCTTGCACTAACCCCTGCAACACAGGGTTGTGCGGTAGTGCCAGGGCTTTTGTAGAGAGTAGAAAGCAGGCACTGAGGAAGGAATTGATGCCACTCACTTCAGAGGTGTCGTATTGGAGGCTGTGTGGCAAGTTTTTGCTGTGAGAGCTGGAAGATGCAGACATGACAGGCTGTCCAGCATAGAGTGGCTTGATCATACATGTCAACAGACCTGTCAATTCATCTGGCAAAAAGCAAGGGCATAGGTGAAGGTGAGACAGACGGGATGTATTGGTTTGGGTGACATTAAAGCAATCCTGTTTGTCTTATGCATACCTGCAGCTCGCTCCTGTTCTGGAGGTCTGTCTTCCTTTTAACAACCTTTGTAATCGGGAAGCTTAGAAGACGGGTGTTCTTGTTTGCAAATGATCACAATGAACATTCATCCTCCTCAGTTTATTTCCGAGTCGTGCTTGTATCTAAGCTGTGGGAATGAATTGAATGTGCCATCCAAGCTTATCTGTTCTCAGAGCTCATTTCCACAATATATTACCCTCATGGAAGCTGTTTCCTGTTTTCAACTCATCTCTGTTTCCTCCTACTTCTACTTTTCTGGTGCTGGCCTCTTCAGTTTTTCTCTGTACACAGCCTTGTTAATATTAGAACAGGAGGGGTTTTTTTCTTGTTTTCCTCTGTAACATCTACACCAGTCTTCCTGTGGTTTTCTACTTTGTCAATTCTCCATCTTTTTTTGTCTAATCTTGCCCATAGTGCCCTGCGTCCCTGGAATACACCTCTTGGTGCTTGTGTCTCTGCAGTTTCAATATTGCACATACATTCCTCGGGCAAGTTGAAACTATTTTGGGATGCAGCGTGACAGAAAATCACTATGCAGCTGAGTGGTCAAAACCTATCTCATGAGCAGGTGACTCCTGACAGGGCTGTGTCCTGTAGCTGGCAGAGGGGCTGTGAGCTGGATCCTGCGTGTGGGAGCACATAAACTGCTGGAGATCTAGGGATTCCCTGGGACTTAGCTGTGTGCCTAGCTCGATGCTTTTCAACAGCGAAGGGATGGTACCCACAGGCATCATCCTTACCCATCTCTGAGCTATGCTTTACTTCCAAGGGCTTTACGGTTAATGACCTTCTGTTCGTCGCTTGGTCTCTGGTTTATTTTTATTTTCCCAACCCTGATGGGTTTTAGTGCTTCATTATTACAGGGTTTTGTTATTGAGAACTGTGTCATAAAAAGCAGTTATTTTCAGTCTTGTTATTAGAAATACGTGCATCTTGAGGGAACTAGTGTTTAGTTACTTCAGAAGTTAGATGTTGAAGGTACTAATAGTTTGTAAGATGAGTTTAGACTTGGAGACCAGAGGTTGTCTCAGGTGCTTAAGACTTTCAGCTTGCACCTCTACCAGCTCTTCAACAATACAGGATTAAAACTATGTCCAGGTTTCTTACTCTTTCCGCTGAGAGTTTGTCATGTCTGAGACACCATTTGTTGGAGCATTAGCTCAAGCCAGTGATAGATCCTTTCACATTTCTCCCCAAAATGTTAGGACTACTACAAAGGCAGTCTAGAGGTCATTAACACAAAGACCTTTGCCACCTAGTGGGGACAGAGTCGAGGAGTCAGGGAAGGTGTTATGAGACTGAAACCCGAAGAGCAAGAAACAATGAAACCAACTGCACTCCAGTATGAAATTTTCACTGAGGAAATATAATTTGTAGGAGGAGGCTCCTGTGTGGTTTGTAGTAAAAATATACACTTGAGGAAAAACTGCATTGATGGGTTTTGGTTTTATTTTGTATAAAATGAAGGGTTTCTCCTTTATACCTTTCATATGGGATAGAAAGTCATGTTTCAGCTCAGTTACGCCTTTTACTTAAGTTGTAAATAGTTGTAAATATTTGTATTTAAAATTATGTTGATCATTCCATTAAAATAACTTGTTGCATCTGCCAGCTCCAGGATGTTTGTATATTGACTGATCTGTGCTGAGAGAACTGCCATGGGAAATAGTGCTGAGGGCTCTTCAGCATTCTCCTCATAATTGTCTGGTTTTGACCTGTCTTCTGTCACCACTCAGTTTTGCTGCAGTAGACAAGTCGTTTCACTTTTTCAAACTTCAGTTTGTTTGTCTCCAAAACTGATAATTAAGCTGAATTGTCATGCAAATTGACCCTATTTCCAGCACCTCCCCAGTAAGTTGCATTTGGGGACCCAGCAACAGATTTCCTTCAGCACACGGTTTCCATTCTTTCCCCCAACCACATAAATCTTTGATTACCTAGTGGCAGCAGTAGCCTCAACTTCCTTGACCTTGGATTTTTTTACCTTCCCAAAGACTAGGATCAGGAAGATCATTCATTTTTCTAGTAGTTTGCTCTTACTACTGATGGATGTTTTTTGTGTGAGGTGGTGAACTACTTTAACTGTGAAGAGTTCTTACAGTGTTGACACTACCCTTACATGAGGGGAAAAAAAAAAGTTCCTCTCTAGTTGGTTGTTCTTGATTTGGAAGTGATAAACAGGCTGGATCATTGTGAGCAACTGTAACTGAAATTATACTAACTGGTGCAGGAAAGATGCAATAATACTGAGAGCTGCCAGAGCTATGAGCCACCTGCTTTTTTTATCTGTGTCGCATTTATTATGTGGAATCAGACCTGTAAATTGACTAAGCACTGGAACAGGTTGCCCACAGAGTTGTGGAGTCTCCATCCTAGGAGATACTGAAAAGCCATCTGGACATAGTTCTGGGCAGCTGGCTCTAGGTGGCCCCGCTCAACAGAAGAGCTGGACGTCCAGAGGTCCCTTCCAACCTCAACCATTCCATGATTCTGAAATTCACAAAAATGTGTCCAGAGTGATGAGCCTGTGTTGTTTCCAAGGACAAAGTTCTAGTGCCAATTTCTTTTTCTTCCTGTGTCTCTCCTACCAATATGCCCTCAAATGAAAGCCCCAGTTCTGCTATCTGCTGTTGCTCAAGGACTTCTCAGATACAGCTTTGCAGGCCTTTACAGTCTAAAGACTGTTGTGGAGGAGAGCTTTCACGGCTGCTAGCTGGAGAACCCTTCAGGCTGAATGGCATTTTCCTGCTCCCTCACTGATCTTGACGTGAAGGAAAGCTGCCACAGTTTTAATGGAAAGCACTGCACAGTTAGGAGAAAATTGACTGCCCCCATGTTGCTTTGCTGTCTGCTGGTTTATAAATTGTAATGCTTCTCATTAAAAAAGAAACAAAAAAACCAAAACAAACAAAAAAAAAAAAGTCAGGTCTCTGTGGGTCCCAGATCATTAGCAGGATCAATTCTTTTTTCGCTGCAGAGATCAGAGGCTACAGTCTTGCATAGCCAGTCCTTCAGCTGCTGATGTACCAAGCAAACAGTGCAGACGCAGAAGAGCTGTTGTGTGGCTGCCTGAATTGCTATGCCTGGATTTTTGTTGTGTTAGTAAATTTTTCCCTTGCTTTGGAGCCTGTGGACTAAATTCAGTCCCTTGCAGGATTGGGTCAAAACAGTCTCCCATCAGTTCCATTGCTGGAAGTGTTAAATGTCTTGAGGCTTGCAGTGCAAAAGATTTTTTGGTTGTTTCAGGAAGTTGATAGTGGGATATGAAACTTTCACCTCTGAAGGTGGGCTGGTAATAATTTGAAATTGTTGACATCTGAAGTTGTATGCTCTGGTGCTGGTGTGAAAGAAGGTTGATGTGACTCAGTCCACTTCCACAGCCCTAGCCCACCACCATTGCTAACACGATTTGCAACCTTACTGGAGGTGCCAGTAGATATATCTGAGAACCAAGTGTATTGAACAGACTGAATTTACTTCTTAGTCATGGATGTGGTTGAGTCACAAGCTTGTGTGTTCTCAGTAAACACTGGAACTGTTCTGTGAATAGAGAGAAGAATCCGATTTACAGAGTTGTAAGACTGTATATCATAAGATGCTGTTCTTCTGCTATGACTAGTCTTAAAGTGTGGCTACGAGCATACTTTTTAACCTTTCACTGCTTTAACCTCTCATCCTCTGCAGAATGGGGTTCATGGTGTTGTTAAAATTTGATTATAAACTGCTCTATAATACTACATAGCTTGAGGCATTCTCAGCTCTTTGCTTTCCCTCTCTAGGGTGGATACATGCGGTTTATACTCCAGTAGATTCTCTGGTGTTTGGTGGAAATATCCTGCATAGCTTTAATGTTCCCATGCAGCTTCGCATCTATGAAATTGAGGACAGAACAAGGGTAAGGATACTTGATTCTCTTTTAAACTGAACAGTTTTTTGTGACTATGATCTATCATAGTCGCGCTCTCCCATTCCCTTCTGACAAACAGGAACTGATGGGATCTCCATGTCAGAGTCATTGAAACAAGAGGTAAATGTGAAGAAATGTCTTTCAAATGTTGACTATTTTTAGTGGGATTTACTCATCTGTTTTCCCCCTGCTTCCCACAGATGCGTCCCTTCTGTGTCTTTTGTCTGCTTGTTAAACTTTCATAAACACCTTTCCTTTTGCACAAAAGCATACTGCGCTCTACCGACCTTTGTACTGGTACTTCTGGTAACCCCCTGCTTGTCATCTCTCTGTGCACACCCGGAATGGATACCCGAGCCTGGAGAACTAATGGGACTAGGATGGTGTTACTGTCCACAGCTGAATTGATAAAGCTGTGCAGAAGTTGTGTATGAAACTAATTCTTCGACACTTTGCAGGATTTTCTTCTACAGTGACTCAATACTATGCAAGAATTTCTTGGAACACGGAGAGTCTGGGGCGTGACATTTATCTGAACGTTGTGATGTTCATCTGGCTGTAGCATCTACCTGATGCAAAGAGTATTATATCTCAGAGGTTACTGTGTGGCCTTTTTGTTCAGAGGCCTTTGCTTTGTTTCATAAAGCAGCAGAATCTGAAGGAAATGCCACTGCTTTAGTCAGCTAATAAATATGCTGTGCAAGGCAATTGTAGTGTTTCAATGTAAAGATGGACCAGTGGTATGTACAAATTCACGTGGGGACTTCTTGTGGCTGGTTGTTTTGGAGGCATTGCTCTGAGACAGTGCTGGTAGATGGTCCAGCTGTGTCAGCTGTGGTGTTTGTGGAGATTTGGACTGCCAAAATGGCAGGAAGTTGCAATTCTTCTTCACTAAAGTCTTAAAATGGTGTGTTTTGAACAACAGTACAGTTCACTTGTTTGCCTCTACAAGAGGGCACAGTTCTGGCTCCAAGTGGGGCTCTTACCCTACAAAGTTTTCTTTGCAGCGAGAGAGCGTAGGTTTGCAGCAAATATGTATTGTTTTGAAATACATCTCTGACTCAGCGAGAGGAAGGATGTCCTCCCTGCAGCCTCCCCTACTTCACAGGGGGTGCAAGGCCTGGTAATCTTCATATTGCAAAACAGTGCTGGGAGCAGTTAGTTTCCTGGAGTGATTTTAATGAAGAGAAGGAATATTAAGCAGAAAAATGAATTCTTAGTGGAAGAGAGATGAAGACAAAAGCGGAAATTCAGGGGAATTAGAGGGAATGTAGCCGAGGGCAGAAGTGGAGGTAGAGGCCAGAGTGGAGTTCAGCCTGACTCTGATCCCAAGTCAAAGTCAGGTGTCTTAAGAAAGCGTAAAGCCACTTGGACAGGAAAAAGTTATGATGGCAGAAGCAAGAAGGGGCTCACTGTGGCTAGGCAGAGGTGCTAGGCACAGGAATGTTTTCAGAGTGACTGTAAATAAGAACCAGCAATGTATGCTGGATGTATATGTTGCAGGTGCTCCAGGGGAGGGTTTGTTGCTGCTGGCAAGGATGCTAGCACAGGCAACTTGCATGGAGGATGGCGAAGTGAGGACCGGAAGAAAGATCGATGACAGAAGCAAGTTATTTCCATTAATGCCTATGGGGAAGATGGGAAGGAAACTTTTTTTTTCATGAAGTAGTAGAAGAGCTGACATTTTGTTCCGGCAGGACGTGAGCAACCCAAGATCACACACCTTGGGTTGTAATTACTCAGTAGTGCTTCGTGTCAGGCCCTTCTTGGGAAGCTGGGGGCAGCTTTGATCTCCTAAGCTTTTGCACTGGGAGGCACATTTCCCCATAACAGTCAGGTATTTTGGTAATTTTTAGGAACTTAGCAGCCAGTTACACTGAAATGCTTTTGAAAAGTGTCCAGCACCTTGATCCTGTGGGAAGGTTCTGTGAGTTTGTTACCTGCCTGTTTGAAAATGTCCTGTCAGAGTTTTTTGGAAAGAGACATTGGAACATTTGGAAGTCCCAAATCAGACCTTTACTCTTGTCAGTTTTGGTTTAGATTTGTTTCGAAGTCTGTGTAGATCTTTATCGTTTTCCCTCCAAAAATACTTAAATGCTTTTAAAAAAGACTAATGAAAGCCAACAGCCTGGAATTTTCACGACTTCAAAGAAACAGTTTCAGCCCTTGTATGTTGCTGTGTGCTAGCAATGTGTTATGCACAGCCTGTACCTGTCTGTGTTCACAAACTTGTGCTCGTAGGCAGCCGTATAATAACAAAGCTGTGCCAACAGTCAAAGAATAGCAAGAATTTCTAGCCAGAAATAAAATATAAGCTGGGCAACTGAGGCATACAAAAGTTTGATAAAAGGCAGGAAAATCAATACTGTTATTTAGAAATAATAACACCACCCCCACCCCAAACCTAAAAATATCACACAGGAATCTTGAAGGGGTAAATGTTTTCAAAATAGAATTCTAATGTGTACTACTTTATTTGCTTTGCCAATCAAATTTTGTAATTTCTTTTTTCAAATAATTCTATTCATACGCTGGCTAGTATAGAAGACTCAGTACAGTATGTAGTTCACACAAATTTGTCAATGTGAACATACTGCAAATGAGTTTCTCATCAGTATTGATCTTTCCATTGTGTATAGCACAGAAGTAAATTACATGATGGGATTGACGAAGTAATTTGCCGTACTCAAATCAAAGTGTAATACAGGTGTGTTTCCCCTCTTCATTTTGCACAGAGCAATTTTATGGAGGTTTCACTGTGTTTAAACCTGCTATATAATGCTTAATCATCTTTGATTGCTGATATTCAAAGTCATTTTTATGCTAGGTGTAGTTGTTATTGTCTTAGCAGCTAAGACAAGAATAAATACATGGTTGAAACGGTAATGCTGATTTACAGCCTGATAAAATTGCCTAGTTTATATACTTGTCATGCTTATTCTAGCTTATTTTTTCATATCCCTGGGAGACTTTTTAAGAGGGTTATAGCCATTTAAAAATAGTTTTAAGGAGTAATAAAAACCATGTCTATTGTTGAAAACAGCTCCTAATGTGCAATTGAGGTAAACAAATATTCTCCAGCCGTACAGTTTGTAGAGACTCTCATTTTGCAGTCTGGCTTTCCTAGAGGCCAATTAACAGCTAGTCAAATAGGCCAAGCTGTTTAGGTCTCTGCTAGACCAGCTTGAATAACTGCAAAGCAGGCTGCCAGGCAAAGATTTATCATCTTGGCATAGGGCTGTTACAGCTTTGTATTACTGAAGAGGAAGAATGTGTCAAACTTACTCCCAACTCATCTAAATTTAACTGTGTTAAAATATTTGAACATGGATAGGGACAGAAGCACTCAAAAATATATACGTAAGGTGGTCACTCACAGATGATGGTGTTTGCTACTGATTTTGTTTTCTGGAATGTAAGATAGATTTAAGTGGATAGATTAATTAATTATTTTGTAAAAAGTCATAAGTTGTTTTTCAATATTGTGATTGGATTGATTAAGCATAGGTGGAGTTTGTAATGATTTTAATGGGCGTTGTGGAAGAGACTAATACTTTCTTAAGGAAAATGTGTGCCTTGCTTGCTTAGGTTTTTTTGGTTTGTTTTTTGAGGGGGATATAAGTCTCTAAAATAATTTCATTTTGAACTGAAGAAATGGATCATATTCCGGAGAGGATTTTTCTCGCTGTAGAGGAATAATTAAAAAATTTATTCAGTGGGTTGTACATTATTAATCACAGAAGTTAGAGCTGGAAATGCCTATTAGATGATCTAGTGTATGATCTGCTACTGGGGGATTTAGTCCTCTGGCAGTGTCTGTATCAGATACTGCACTTTAAATTCATCACAGAATATTTTTAATTTCTTTCTTTCTTTTATTCCTGTCCGCCCTCCCCATAAGAGTTCATTTGAGCGTAAGCGTACAATGGAAAAACTATGGACATGGACACGATGCAGTTCACGTCCGTTATAATTAATAAATGTCCAAGGATATCATAAAGAACATAGTCCTCTATACTTCTCCACAAGGCAAACTTTAAAATAAAGCACTGGTAGATTTGCTTTACTGGCAAAAGGCACTGTAGATCTTTGCACAGTATCTCTTGCTACATATGGTAGCTCTTACTTCTGAAGGTTTGTAAAAGCAGAGCCTTCGCAGGCAAGTGGTGAATTACAGAGGCATGGCGGGATTTGCTGTGGGTTGGAACATTGATAGTGAGGCAATTAGGAACTCAAATTGAATATTAAAGATTGATACACATAATGGGAGCACTGCATGCATTACTGCCTTGTCTTTCACATTGAATTAACATTGGTAACAACTAAATTTGGTGAAGCTCAGAATCTGTCAACAAATGTTGAGCAATGATGTCTTTAATATTCCCAGGCATGTGGCTGAAAACCTTTTGAAGGCTGAGGGGTGGAAGGCGGCTTCCTGTTTGTAAGTCAATTCTTTGCAAATTTTGTTTCCTGCAGTGCTCTCTTGGAAAAATTTGAGTTCCTTTATTAGCATATATTTTAGCATGGCTAATTTCCCCTGTGTTCCGTAATAGTGATAAGTGACTCCATCTCTTCTTTATGACAAATAACTAAACCAAAGCAAAAATATTCTCCAATGCAAAAAGGCCCTGGGGTTAAACGTTCTCACAATTAGGGGAATGTTGATTGGTTGGTTTTTGCCTTCTTTTCCCCCATCTTCTTTTTTTGGCATGTGTGCTTTGTAACAAACACAGAAAAGCATTTGAAAAGTTGCAGCGTTGCTGGATGTGTGACCCATAGCAACATGCAGTTCAGATTTGCCAGCTGCATTTGTGCTGAATTTAAGAGATCTTAACTTTTGGGAATTGTCATGGAGTATTGCTGTGATACATTTAGTGGAACAATACGGTATATTTTCCCTCCATTATGTTTTGTTTTACTGCTAAAAGTGTTTGCATTTCCTGAACCCTGGGAACAGAGGCAACTTCTTTGACTGTCCACCTTGGGGGCAGTTTTCAAATATGGACATTCTAGTTAGTCATTGATATGCTCAAGTGGATGCTTACATCACCACACAGATGTTTCACAGTGCCTGCTTTGCAAAGCTGAATCTGAGGTGCTGGGTTAGTGGTTCTCTTTAGACTTTGGAGTTTTGGATGATCTGGGGTGGGGTGGTCTTTTGGTTTTGTTTTTTAAAAATGGGCTTTCTAAGATAATGTTCCTTTCTGGTGCAGTCCAGCTTTTCGTTAAAGTTGGGTGGACACCTCTTGGCGAGGTGAGCAGTTAAAATGCATAGAATGTCTTAAAGCAATTCCTGTAATCCCAGTGCAATGCATGCATGTAAGCCTGCAAAATACAAATTTCTGTGGCACCAGGAGAAAGAAGTGTATGGTGTAAGTACAAGTGCACGCAAGATGCATGCCATCCCTTTTTAACAAATCACAACAAATACACATATGTTCTTGCGTTTTAGGAGCTTCCCAGATTCTTCCTTGATACAGTGACCTCCCATAGATAGAAAACTATGTTGGAAAGGAAGGAAACCAATTTTGTTTTCTTTTGAATCTGAAATAATCTCACAAATACATAGTGTTGGAGAATAAGCCTTTTGTGTGAGAACAACAGGTCTGAGGTGTAAGAAAAAGTGCACAGCTTGACAGGATCTTTTGTCAAAATCCTGCTTTTCTGTTCTATTTGTGGCAAAAACTAACTTGCTACCAAAATACTAAGTGTAAATCACATAAGGGATTTTTTACGTTTAATGTGTAGCTATCAATAATCAAGAATTTGTGTGTTCATTTGTTTAATCAAATTGTTGTGAAGACTGTAATTGAAAAAGATATATTTCCTGCTTGACTCATTTTAGGTAACGCTGCCATTTTGATAAAAACCATGCGATAGTGTTTAAGAAATTAAAAACCCCACCTGTATTTTAACTTGAATTTTAGTGACTAACATCTGTATGTGACCACCCTATGTTTATACAGTAGGTAAATAACAGCGAAGGGGCCATCCCTCAGTTTCAGGATTTCACAAGAACACAAACCCTTTCCTCTCCCACCACCCCAAGAGGATACAAATTAGTGAACCAAGAAATGATGCTATCATGGCAGGCAGGCAGTCTCCTCATTTTGTATGCTGAAGGCGTACATCTCACTCGACTCCCACCCTCTCTCCCCTCCCCCTCCTGTGTGCTGTTAGTGCTCTCGATAACACGATGAGAATGATGACTGGCCCTTGTGCTGCAAACTTCTCTCCCTTCCCCATGGACTGACAATCTTGATCTTGCTTTCAGGTGCATGCCAAATTCCGTTATCCTTTCTACTATGAAATGTGCTGGTATGTTCTGGAGAGATACGTGTCCTGTGTGACCCAGCGCTGCCACCTCAGCAAAGAGTACCAGAAAGAATCAATGTTAATTGGTGAGTGAATCCTTTGAGTGCATATTCAGAACTGATGCTAGCACCTTAGGCTAGTTACTGCTTTGGCTTCTGCAAAGCAGATTATAAATTGAATTGGAGAACTGTAGAAATTCTAGTGAACTATTTCTGTATTTTGGGGTGGGGAAGGTTTTGACTCTTAAGCATTTCCATGAAGTGCCAACCTACTTTGAGTTGTATGTATTGAGCATTCCCTTAGCAAGTGGATCCCAGAAAAATGATTTTTCGATGCGTTTGTTTCCTGGTTTCAGTAACGTTTGTGTTGAGATGATCTGCCAAACAGTTGAGGATTTACTGCCATGTTTGGCACAGTACCTTAGTAGCCAGAAATGTGTGCATTGCAAACGTGCTCTGGTAGGATGGATATTTAGTCCTTTTATAGAGTGTCTCCTCTACAGAATGTGTTATGGTCACTAAACCTGGCTTCTTTCTCTGCTCTTTAATCTCTACTTTAGTCCTCTCTGTTTGGTGACTGACTTCCGAGTTCTGCAGAATAACAAAACCAAGAAAACACCTACACAAATCTACATGATCTATAACCTAAGTGCAAGGAGGTCAAAGAAACCTTTTCAACAATAGCTGAAAATGGACTGTAGCAGACATGGATAGATGTGCCTGAAGCAGGAAGGCATTGCCTTGGCACTGATGTGAGCTTTACATCAACGTGTGACAACTCCAGTTGTTGCCTGGCTGAACCGCCCTCTTTTTCCTCCCTTTGATGGAATGAGACGGTGGGCCATGTTGCCTCCCTGCTTTTATGTACAGAATGGCTGAAAGTAGCACAAGCATCAGCTAAATCTTAACTCATACGTGTTAAGTGTGGAGGAGGACTAAAGTATTTCTGTGCCTCCTGTACAAGTTCTTTGTAGAAGGGATTGAAGAAGTTTTGGGTAGACGTCACTCTCCAGTGAGTTTCACTGACCAAGAATAACTTGAGAGAGCTAGTAGTCCATGTAGATAGGCCAGGGAAGTTTCTTGGGGTCACTGGGAATTTGGGTGCTTGACACTTTGTGTCTCTTTGCTCTGTGAGACCCTGGTGAGAAAAGTTAGTTAAGCAGGAACTCTGTGTGGAGGAATTTTTCTCGTTCTATAAGATCATCCAAGAGGAAACGATTAATTATCCCCTTGGATCAGCTCTTTAAAAAGCAGTGACAAAACTCTGATAACTGCATTCCTTGGAAAATAAGGAACAACCTCCTGTTGTCTAAACCACTGACATGGAAAGAGGCTCGTCCTGCAGGCAGGGTGGGGGTGCCAGATCACTGAGGTGTAATTTCAGAATAAATTAGATGTGGAGATTGGATGGTTCAGGATATTGAGATGGGACCTTTTCCAGCTAAATCAACACTGTGAATTCCGGCCCAGCTTAGTAGTTACTGATAATGGTTTGGTGATTCCCACGAAATGTGCCTCACTCCAGTTACTAGCCGAGACATACTCAAATCACATAAAAGCTCACTGTGGACCATAGATGTCCAGTGTCTAGAGGGAAGAGGGTTGTTTTGCATGACCAAAGAGTACCAGCTGCAAAGGCATCCAGAAAAGGAGCCTGGATATTTGGAAAATGATTTGATGGCGGCATTGTTGTCTCCTGTGGTGGCTTCAGTTGTTGGCCTACTGGAAAGTGAATATTAAATCGTTTTGCTGTTGTTTGGTCATGGTCTTACGGTTATTTCAAGCTATTGTGAGAAACGTGCTGCTCCCGCAAGACTATTCTGTTTTGTGAACTCTAGGGATTGTGCAGCTGCCCTGTGAGCTGAATCAGTTTAGTGATCTGACTGAAAATTAACCCTACCGAAAAATGACTGTATTTATTATCTGTAGGATTGATGAGCTGATCTGACTTGCAGCCCTACTGCATGGTGGCGAGTGCCAAGTTGCGGTAGGTGCTGGGAGTGTCTGGCTGGGCAGATCTTGAGCTGTTGTTGCTATCTTGAATTGGTACCTTCAGCTTACCAAAGTGGTATCTACTGACAATGTGCAGTTCGTCCACCTGCCTGCTATCTCTTGACTTCAGAGTATTAGCATGCTGATAAAATCTCTGACACTGCCATCCAGGGCCTTTCTCTCCAGGAGAGACAGATGTATACTTTTTTTTTGTCAGAAACTTGCTTTTATTTCTTGGCAGAATCTTAACCTTAAAATAATTATTTTAACTGGGGATTGTGGTTCAAAAGCCCACATCTACTCTATCTACTGGATTTTTCACTTTGCCATTTGTCAAATTCAAAGGAGTAAAGGTCCATTATTTACCTTTATAAAGTTGTGGCGCTTTGTTCTGCATGAGTAATATTGTTTTAAATACTTGCGTGTCTTTTTTTTTTTAAACTGGTCTCAGTGTCCAGCCTCTTGACTCAAATAAATCTGTACAAACTGTCATCTTTGAATTACACTCATTTCTTCTGTGGTGTCTATATCTTAATGTGATTCACCTGCTGTGGTACAGGAGATCCAAATGAGGTCAGTGTTCCAAAACCCATCGCTTTGTTTTTAAGCGTTTCTTCAGAACTGCTAATGTCCTTAAATTGTGTCTTCCTTAGAGACTTCTCTATCTGCAAGCAATTTCTTGATTTCCCATGAGAGAGTATCCCTTGACAAAGAATTGCCCATTATTTTCCTTAAAGAGTAACAAAACAAAGTACTTAACTTCTCTGCAGACTCCTCAATAGATTTAATTGTCTTCTGTCCTCCTTGGTTTAAGAAAAAATTCTTTGAATCCTTGTATGCATTTTCAGAAATTTCTCTTGAATAATCTTAATGTTTCTCCTATTTTTTAAAAATATTTTCCTTGGCATAATTTGTTTTAAGTGTCTACTTTCTACCTTGCCTTTTGGGTGCCGGAACTTGCTATATTTCAGCCTTGAGTTGTGCTGCTCTCTTTTCTTATGTATGTTCTGATACAGTGGTCTTCCTGGATCTCAGAAGCTAAGAAGCCACCGATGATTATTGGTTGAGGAGAACATCCACCAGAGAGAGTGCAGGGTGCTGCCCATGCTCTCTAGGGTTCACAAGGTGGTAGTTTTCATAGAATTGGTAGAGATCCTGTTCTCCGGTGTGGGGAAAAAAGGAGATTACTGTGGTGATGGAGAACATCTTTGGAGAATACCGAAGACTTGAGTTTGTTGTCATTGTGTTTTAAGCGTACCTTTAGACTTTTCATACTATGTTTTCATTACATAGTATTTATTTGCTTTGACATGAAGGTTTGCTAAATTCAGAGTGACTCTTTTAAGGCATTGCCTACCCATAAAAACGTATTGCTGTGGTTGTGTTGCGATACCTCTGTGCCGATAGTTGTATGCTAGTGTGTATTGTATACGTGCTAGTATAGCAACTTACCTTGCTCTTTGTGTTTCTGTCTTCTCAATGTCTTGACTCACAAAACTTTGGATAGGAAAAAAATCAAAAAACCCGTGATATAGACGAGGCTAAAGCCTCAGTATTCCCACTCCTTAAATAAAAACAACTGCCCTTCTAAATGAGTTTGGAAGATGATGACCATGGCTTCCTTTCCCATCCTTCAGGCCCAGAAGGAGTTTTCAGGCAGTTGCCTCCTAGTTAGTGTGTGAGACTCTTCTTTTTCAGATCTCTTCTGCGGAAGGGCAAATACTCAGGGGAATGATGACATGACAGCAATCACAGGCTGCTGTAAAAGCACACAATCTCTCTTTCTCTCCCTTTTTTCTTTTCCTTGTCCCTCTCAACTGTGACATTTGTCTTGCCAGCTGAAATCAGAAAGGGATCCTATTTGGGTTTCCTTCTAGACTTGAACATGCACTGTTTCGGGATGGATATGTTTTCATTATTTTTACTCTTATCGTGAATGAGTCTGTACTGGATGTTTTCAACCACAATTGACCTTCAGTGAGATATAGATCTTCAGAGTGAGCTGACAGAGAGTAATTGGAAGAAGATACTGGGCTATCAGAAACACGCTTTCTCTGTAGCCTGCAGCTCTTAAGATTCCCATTGCTAAAACTTTAACAGGATGGCTCTAACTGTATATTAAGCCTGATGGATGAAGAAAATAAGCCCTCGGGCATGGTGAGGGAGCCATGGTTTTTTTTCCCTTCCTCTTCTCAGGGAATAGAATAGTTTTGCTTATGATAGACAGGTACTGGACTATATTGAGTGATTTCTGTGTAGGGTGCTCCATACAGTGGTACATTTCCAGCATGCTCAGGGTTTTTTCCTGCTAATGAAAATGTCATTGCCGTCTTCAGCAGACCAATAGGAACTGCTGCTCCCATGTCATGGTGTCAGGGTTTGGATCTGGGAATGGCAAGGTAGATAGTACACGCTGGACTGCTCTAAAGAGTTTAGAAAGATTTCATAACTATACCTCGCCCCCTTCCCTTTCTTTTAAGTTCTGTAATACAGCAAGTTGCTTTTCAGCAAGGAAAGAAGTCGTGTATAATTATCCTTCTTGTAGAAGTGGATAACTGTGGGGAAAGTTAAATGATTTGCCCAGAACTGCGGGGAGGTGAACTGCTATAGAAAAAAGGTATTTCTGTCTCTCTGTCCTGTGGTCAAGCCTGTGCTGCTCCCCCTCTTCACTGAGTTACATCACTGACTGTTTTATATAAACTGCTTTTATTTGCTTTGAGATGGAGAGGGATGAAGGTCTTTTTGCACTAAGTCTTACGGGATCCCAGACTGGATAACAACTCTGAAACTGGCGTTCTGACCTGGTATTGGCTGGTGCCTTGACTCAGAAGAAGAAACCGTAATTACGCTTAGCAGGAGCTCTTTCCCACGGAGAGACTTTATAAACCAAAACCTTCCAAGTCAGTGGAGCCTGGTAATACAGTGCTTAAAATACACTTTTCGACAAAGTAAATGCATATTATGTTTATGTAGGGCCTCAGCTCACAGCAGAGTAACTCTCTATCAGATACTGTTTTCATTAAAATGAATAAATAAAAATCATGGCATGTTGCATTACAATAAAACACTTGAAAAGACAAAATTGAACCTTCTTCATCTTGAAGTTACCCTTCCATTATTGATTCCCTTGGATGCTTTTCTTTTTCTTTTTTTTCTTTTTTTTTAAGTTAGCAGCACTAACAGACAGTAGTTGTCTTTTGAAAGCAGCCCACTCTTAATCTGATGGTGCAACACTACTGTAATCCCCTAGTGCTCCAGGATAGTCTGCTACACTTCAGGTTGATAGCAAGCCCTGTCCCCAAAGGTAAAGTTAGGCCAGGCATCGTGTAACTGCCAGGCTTGTAGAGAACAGGGCACTTGTTTGGTGATGGTTCATTTTGAGGTTAGACATAGATTATTTTTTGTCTGTCTATACCCAGGTGTAGCTGGCACAGCAGGGCCTGTCTTGTACAGACAGCCGGTGGCAGGGAGCGGTGGCAGCTGGCAGAACGGAATTGCTGGCCCCCTGTGTGCTTGCTTCTGGTGGGAATAGGCCCTCAGTATGCTGTGGTGTTCCACTCCTGGCTTGCCTTTTGTTTCTGTAGATTAGAGCAAGAGACAAAAAGTGGAGGGCTCTTGAAGGCTGTTTTTTCTTAGCACCAGAGCATTACTTGGAGTAAATTATTCACACCACCATAACGTGATCTCCCTCTCTTTCTTTAGGCCTTGTCTATGCTTGCGATTTGCCCCAGTTACAGCCATTAGTTCCTGTTCATCAGAGCCACAGCATAGGAAGACAGAAACATAATATTCTTTGTGACAATTTATACCAATTTCTGTTAATTATGCTGTACTGGTAGCATAGGGATGTGTATCTGCTTTCACCTTTTTTATCACTGGCATCTTCTGCCATCTAGACTGAGCTTTTGTGCTTCAGGCAATTGTAAAATAGCTCACCAAGGCAGAGTGGCTTAGAGAAAGGTCTACAGCCCTGGATCCAAGCACCTGGATTCTGATTCCTGGTTTTGCCCTAGATTTGATGTGTGACAATGAGCAAATGTGCTTTCTCCCAAGCATCTGTTTCCTCAGCTGTAAAATGGGAGAATGACATAAGCTGATTATATAGCCCTTGGAGGTGGGTAAGTGTGCTAGCTACTGGGGACAAAGGAAAAAACAGTGTTAAATAAAAGTTGGATAACCTAGTGGATTTTAAATGTTCTGGTTAAGATCTAATCCTGTTTATTTTTCTAAGAGAAGCATGGGGGTGTATTAGCACAGACCAGAGAGGAGGAGCTGCTTTGGAGTGTTGCATGCCACCACCCCAGCACACAAACTGCTGTAATTCATGGTGAAGCTTTTTTGAAGAGATGCAGGGAGGAAGTTAGCCTGCACTGTGGATGGAGCTGGATTCGGCTGTGACCAGCCTTGCTGGTAGCTGGTATTTTTCTGACTGCCAGCTTTTCACAGGCATTTCAGCTTAAATGTACCTTTCAGGAGTAATTTTATGGCCATTCTGGTTCTGAAGAAAAAAGCAAACATGACTGGACAGGGATGCTTGTTTTTTTCAGACCCTGTAGCAACAGCACTCTTGCCCCGAGAAGTATGAAGTGCCCAACTCGTACCTCTCGGGCACTAACGCCCAGAGCTGCACCTGGCTTTACAGAGTTTTTATTTGAAACTGCAAAGCTAAGCAGCGAGGCAAGCTGTCCTCAGACAATTACTCTGCCACTGCCTATTGCATCTTTGTTACCCAGCTGACAAGTAAAGCATATATTTTGTGAGAAGATGGTATAGAGTATGCAAGAGACAAGGAGCTTCTCTGTGACAAGAATGAATTTGCCAGCTTGGAACTGGGCTTCAGTGTTTGTTTTGAATCTCACTGTCAAACAGCCGGATGCCGTGCTTTTTCTTTAATGTCCGTTTAATCCTTCCTTAAGCATGATTCACATTGTCCTAATCCACAGCTACTGCATTGCAAAGCATGAAAGCTATGAAAGGAACTTTTCTTTAATTGTTCGCTCACTTTTTCTGTATGACTTCTGTTTCCTTTGCAGAGTGTTTTTGTTTGCAGCTTGATCTCATACCCATTTCAGCCAGTATTAAAATTCACATTGACTTAACTGTGGGTGTTGCCAGTGTTAACTGTACTTTCCACAGAAATTCCTGCTGTTGCTAGCCTGCATTCAATGTTGTTCACTTAGTAAAGGAAATTGTGTCTAATAAATAAGAAAAGATGTGTGCTTTAGGGAGCCTTGGCTGCTAGTTTCCTACATTGCTTTCGCTGCTTGATTGCACAGAGGTGAGTAACAGTAGGGATTTTTAGGGGGAAACCTAGTATAAAACTAAGATTAATAGTTCTTTAGATGCAGAAACTTGCCTTTAAATTTTCCTGAGAAGTACCTAGAATGTATCAGGGACTGCATTAAGAAAAACAGTATCATGTAACTCGGACAGTCCTTGCAATTCTTGGTGTGTTTAGGCTTCTTGTCTGTAAAATAAGCACAATTGTGATCTTCTGTCTCAGAAGAGCAGTAAGTATTCATGCAGTAACAAGTGGCGGTTCTTGTTTTACCAACAGTTGCTCTCAAAGAGGAAAAGTATTGAGAAGTTGATTTTTGTGCTGTGCAGTTTCTGGAAGAATTACAATGTACAGCATTTTAAAGTGCTTTCTCCCATCATTTTTTCCCCTCCTCTTTCAGCGCTAACTCTCCTCTTAAAACTGTAAGGCTGCTGAATTTGGTCTCTTTCAGATTTGTGGGAAAATTAATTGTGTGTGACTTAAGAGCTCTGCCTACTCTTAATTGAAGGCATAGAGGACTGAAGCTTTGAAGAAAGCATACTTTTTCCCTAAATGTTTCCCAGTCATTTGAACTGAGTAGATGTTAATGAAAAGCAGCATTAAAACAAATAAACAAACAACCCCACACCCACACCCCCCCAAATTAAAAGTCAGCTGAATAAAGCCCATTTCTGTCACATACTTACTAGGCATTATCCAGTGCCCTTTTAAATAGGCAGCAGCTTGCCCCAATGGTAGAGAAGTGTTTCAGCTATGAATTGCATCAGGTAAAATCTCAGCATTCTTTTTCTAACTTTCAGATGCAAAAAGAAAACGCAGCACAGACAGCTATTCATCAGATTCGTGGTTAGACATGGATGAAGAATCTTGTGAGGCCCATATGCGAGAGGAGAAGGATGACAGCTTGGATAAGAACTCCAAATCCTTGGTGGATGGCTCCTCCTCACCCAACAGCACACACTCAGAAGGGAAGGAGGGTGCAGGAAGAAAACAAAAAGCCACAGTAATGAGATACCTAAAAAGAACTTTGTCTAATGAGTCAGATGACAGTGTAAAATCAACGACCCCGACGGACTATCCCAAAACACCAACGGGGTCTCCAGCTACAGAAGTTTCAACCAAATGGACTCACCTCACAGAATTTGAACTGAAGGGTTTAAAAGCCCTGGTGGAAAAACTTGAATCTCTCCCAGAGAACAAGAAGTGTGTTCCAGAAGGCATCGAAGATCCGCAGGCTCTCCTAGAGGACATGAAGGTGGGTGTGATAGCTTGCTGATCCACACAAGCTGTATTCTGTGGACACAGAAGACAGCAGGAGATCAGAAAGCAAGGTTTTGCAGCTGAGGGATGGCAGCTTGTCTGTACTGACCAGCTTATATCAGCCTGCTGTGCTGCAGAGAGGGAAATGATGCCTCTAACAAAAGCAATCTCTGCTCTGGGAGATGGCTGTTTGCAGTCTGATTTAATTGATGCCGTCCTTTCTGACTGTCATAGCAGTGGCCAAAAGTTTAGATCCTCTCGTAGTTCAGCAGTTACGTCCCATGTGTAAATATTATACCTCAGAAAGTCTGCTTATAGTCTTAATCTGCCCTTTTTGGTCTAGTGTCTTTCTGGAATATATCTGATTAACTGACACATACGAAATGCAAATACTTGATTGTTAGTCAGAAGATTGTCTAATGTTTTCAGTTCCTTTTTCTTTTCTTTCACCTTTTTCATTTTCTTTTCCTCCATTGCCCTCTATAGGTTGATAATTATTCTCCGCTGGTACAATATACTGTTTTTGGAGGTGGTGGGAGGAGTGAATGCTCACTAGTGACAGAATTTCTCTTTAGATTTTTAACAAACTGGAAGTGGTACCTCCTCTGACTTAGTGATAAATTCCTCCTGAAGACCAGCATGGCCTTGCTACTTCTAGTCCCAGCCCTGCCTCTGATCTGTGGCATGCCTTTGGCCTACTTGGCTAGCTTTTCTGTGTCTTTTTTTCACATTCTATAAAGCAGGCCTATTAATTATTATTTTTAATGAAGCTGAGAGCAGCGTATTCTTGTAATTTTGCTGGTGCTTGTCCCGTATGGCTAAAATTGTCAGCCTGTCCTCCACAGGTGCAGTACCATGACAATTTGGCCTGATGTGGAACTACAAATGTTGATTTGTGGTCTCATGTTTGCACAGGTAGTTTTGTGCTGTTTCTGTGTGCAGTATGGTTCTTCAGCTACATATGCTCGATACACAAGAGCTGTGTAAGTCACAATCTGAGGGGAAAAATATGTGTTTATATGGTTAAAGGAGAGCCTGTACTTTTTTTAGTGCAAGTAGTGTAACAGCTGCTTAGAAGAGGCTTCGAAGTCAGTTAAAGAAGGCAGAACATATGCAGTGTGCAGTGGAACGATATTCCAAAATCTTGGAGCCTAGAAGTGCGATACACGGCACTCGTTTTGGTAAACCACAAGAGCTTAGAAAGTCTCTTTTGCAACAGCAGCCACTTTGTTTATGAAAGTAGACGCACATGCCTGAAGCTGTTGCTGCAGATTCACTGGCTTGCTTTGCGATCTGTCGTCTGCTAATCAGAAATCAAAATGAAGCATCAAGACCAGGAGTTGAATTTGTGGTGAATGAGAAGGAATGGTAGCATTACTTTTCCAAGCTTGATGCACGGACCAAGTTTCACTTAAAAATAAACTGCCCCTTCTTGAAATCCCAGAAAGGGGTACAACATGTAATAAATGGTGCAGATGTTCAGAATACGATCACGCATGCTCTTTTGATGACACACTCTAATGCGCTGTGAGACATCTTACTAGAACACAGCAAGATACCATATGTGAATCTGGTTTAAAGCACCATGTTAGAAGTATATGCTTTCTTATTCCTCTCCAGAGCAGTGGATTCAGTAGGTATAGAGATGGAGAACTGCAAATGGACATCTAAGGAAAAGGCCCAAGTCGTGTCCTTTTTGGTGCTGCTGTGCTGTAACTGATATTAAGTGGGCATCTACCATTTTACTTTGTGTATCTTGCAGAGTTGCAGTCTTGATGTTCCATCTCCTTTGATAACTGCCTGCTTCTAAACCTTCTCTCCTTGCCAGCACACACTGTAGCCATCAGGATGTAGCCCAACATCTGGATATTTATGGTTCCCTGCTGGTTAAAGAGCCTATGACCACATCTAAACATCATGCATTGCTGCGTAATTGTCTTCTCTGGAATCACCTCTATGTTTGGCGAGCCTGTGACTGATTAGTCAGAGTAAGACCTTTTAAAGAAGGATGTTAACTCAAACATTTTCTTGAACAGTGTCTAAAGAACAGTTAAAGAACCTTCTTGCCCATCTTTTTTACAATATTGGCCCACGTGTAAGGCAGCCCTCAATTTTCAGAGAATGGGAGTCAATACAGCATTACCAAATAATTAAACCCAAAAAGTCTGCTTCCTCCACAACTCTCCTACAGTTGTATTGTCCACTCGCTAGGTGCTCTAAGCAATTGGGGCAGTTAGGGCGAGTTGTGCTCGGATCAGTGGTTGCCTTCCCTTTGCTCATCAGGAAATTGGCTGTGGCAGCCACTGACAAGGTGTGTCCCGTTCACATCTAGTGTTGGGACTCGATGCACCAACCCATTGCTCCTCTCTGTTGCTGCGTTCATTGATGTGGTAGAGAACAGTGCAGTGGAGCCAGTGCGTCCTATCTCCTTATAACCTATGTGATACAAAAGCATGAAGTTCGGTTTATTGAGCTTGTTGGCTTTAAAAAAAAAAAAGGCAAAAAAACAAAACCAGAAAAAAGTGTATCAGTGTATGTTTAGGGCTTCTGCCTTCAAAGGACAAGTATCCTGCTTGAAAAGTTGCCAAGTGTCTGATTTCAAACCCCATCTACCATAACGGTCCTTGCAGGATGCCCGTATTGCTTGGTGTGCAGAATGCAGCGATTCAGTATTTTGTTCTGCCCTCGCTCCTCAGGGTGTGTTAGGTACGTCAGGCGCTTCAGACCCAGAGCTCAGCACAGTCACATGAATGTTCCCTTGGGGTTCCCAGTGACACCCATCACTCCCGTAGTCGTGTGCTTCACAAGTGGTAGTTGATGAGCTGTTGTTATCGCTGGTTCACAGGTAGGGAACTAAGGTGTAAACAGATTAAAAGTAACCATAATTTTGAATACTGGTTTAACATATTGCAGATGTGATTTTCAGAAAAATTAGCATTATTTAAGAATGATACCTACAAAACAGAATTTAAATGGTATTGAAACTATAATGGCTTAACACTTCTGGCAGAGCAGAAGTTCTGATCTTTAGCATCCAGATCCAAAGCCAGTTGTGAGGAAGAGTAGATACATACAATTCATGACTGCCTGTGGAAACTTGATTTAAAAAATTTGCCCTGTGTCGCACAGAGACATAATGCCAGAAGAAGAAATACAGTCTGTTTTTCCAGAATGGTATTTATGTTCTTAGCCACTAAATCATACTCCCTCTTACTTTGCTACTAGTTTCCCATCTTGTACAGAAAATAATGTGGGGATTTTGCTGATAGCGTTAGCAGTAGAGTGAGCAGAAGCCTGGTACCTTTACCTCACTCACCCTGATGGATATCCAGAGCAGCAGTCATCTGTGTGACTGAATGGAGGCAGAAATCCTGCAGGAGCAGCTGTCCAGATCATACATGCCGTGACTGTATTCAGCTATATTCACAAGGTTTATTTCATGGGCAACCTGACTTTCGGACACGTGATGTATATCATACAGTCTATTAAAAGTACCCTTTTAGTGCACCCATTTGAGAGTTATTTTTAACAAATGCATAGCAAGAACATGCTCTGACAGAAAGTCTGAAAGCTCTTGCTCTGCTTGGAAAGTCTTAAACAAGTTTCTTCCTAAAGAAAATAAATCCATGTATATTTCAGAAGTTTCATTTCTGAATGAAATACACTCAGGAACTTTTCTGTATGACATTCAAGTCTGTCTGTGCTTCAGTAAGATAACTGGTGTTTTCAGAAAACAGGATATAGGTAGCTAAAACTGAAGAAAGGAAACCATTTTATTTGGTGATGTGAAGTCTCACAGAACAAATTTGGGTAACTTGCAGAGAATCCATGCTTTCCCATCTGAGAAGAATACAGTAAAGGATGGGTGACTGGATTGCTGCTTTTAGTGGTAAATACAACTCAAGGTATATACAACTATTTAACGTCAGTTAGGTAAGACTTTTTGAAGTTAGTTATTTTCCTTATAAGAAGGGAGCCTGAAAACTAAACTAAGCCTGTCTAAACTCCTAACAAACTGCGACTATCTAGTGGAGACACAGCAATCCAGAAGTGCCAGGCTAATGCCTCTGCAGGTTGAGAACCCATTTATCACCATGATCGATGGAGTCCAGCAGCACAAGGGAGGCTTATTTGCAGAGCATAACACGGGCCTCACTTGGGGAGTGGGTTAGTTCTTCCCTCAGCTCAAATAAGGAATTAAATTCTTGTTGGCTGCAGCTCTGTTGCATAGGCACTGTATCGCATGAGACCTGCGTTCACCACCAAAGGAGCTTCTTGGAGGCCTCCGAACAGTGATTACTGACAGCAGCGTTCACTCTGTAGCAGATGGCCTCTGAACAATCGGCCGAGGAGATGCAATGCTCTCTGTATCCAAATGTCTGTGGCCGGGCTCTGTGTGAGCTGTGTGTGCAGCAAATGTGAGGGGAAATTGGACAGATAAACATACCCTCCCTGAGAGTGCTCAGCTGACCCAAGCTGCAGAAGGACAGAAGGCTTGGCAGCGTAGTTCTTGGCAGGCTGAGCAGCCCAAAGATACTGCAGCCGTTGTCCCCACATCCTTGCTGTTGGTGTTACTGTTGGAGGCACACGCAGCCTGCAGTCATACCTTGTTTTCCACATGTGCCCTGAAATGAAATATGAAACAGTGCAACAATTCCTGCTCCCGATTTAAAAATTAAGCAGCAGCTGAACTGTTAGAAAAGTACCTAGGCTGATGAGGAAGAGGAGGAGGGAAAAATCGCTGAGAAGTAATTTTACTTAGATGGTGGCCTTGGGGATTGAAAGAGTTTCATCGTGTGGCTTCTCCACTTCATAGTTAGCTACCAAATAGTATGTGAGTCTACTAAAGATGCAATTGGGGTGGACTTATGCATGAAGAATAGAACAGAGAGGTAACCATCTTACTCCTTGGTGTAGTTTGCTCCCCACATCACAGGACAGGGAAAACTGAGCAGACCTTTGATTGTGACAGTCTGGATCCCACATTAAGCACTCTGCCAGTGGTACTCGTCTGTATGCAGCCTCTGATTTCAGTACACAACATTTCTGTTGTGTTACCAGCAGGATGGTAATTCCTTTGCTGGTGTTGGGGAAGAGGATTGTGAGATCTGCCTCCTAATAATGCCACAGACCTTCCCCACTTCAAAGCAAAAATGCTGCTCTTCTTCAGAAGGGACTGTGGAAGACCATTGGGGCAGAAGAAACTCACTTTGAAGAACAGAGTTTGTCAAATTTCTGCAACTCCTTGGCAGCAGGAGAAGATTCTTGTGCAAGACAGATGATATCTACTGAAATATGTTCTTACTTTTTCTTGCCAAGAAACCTTACCCCCTTCTCATTCTGATGACAGGGAAAAAACTCCCTCTACTGAATGCATTTCAGGGGAGTCATTCCTTGCTGTGCTTTTGAAATTAATGGCTAAGCTGAATTCTTACATACTTAATCAGTTTCTTTCCTTCATACCTGCTGTTGTCACCCCAGCCCTCAAGTGTAATGAATCAGGCAGCCTTTTGCTGGATGAGCATCATGTTGTTTGTCTAACTGGAGCCCCATGGCTTTTCTTTATTTTCCTTTTTTTTTCTTTTTTTTTTTTTTTTACGCAGGTGCACAAAGGTCTGCCTCCTCCAGCCTGTTGTGTGCTGATACTTGACACTACAGTCGGTGCAAATGTAGCTTGGTTGTGGTTCTGCTGCTTAGACATCCATTGTTTTCAGCTGGCTGAAGATGATAAACTGCCATAGTTTTACATTTCTTCTTGGGTAATATTTTCACGTGATACATATGATAACAAGAAACCTTGTTATCCTGCCAAGTTCTTGGAATATACTCTGTTTTCTATTGAACTCAGAGTCTTTGACAGTCGTTAGTAGAAATGTTAAGGTTTTCTGCCTTACAAGCTTTCAAATCTAAGAGTAGCAAAGTAAAGAGGGATTAATTTGTCCTTTGTTTATATGGCTCTCAAGCTGCTGCCTTGTTCTGGAGAATTTTGGCTTGCTATGAGAATACAAAAGACCTCTCCATTTTTAGGTTTGAAAACTAACTTTCAGAATGCAGTTACAGTTCAGGTAATGCAGTGATCACGCTCAAAATAAAAAGCACATGAGAAAAGAGTTGCTCACTTAACCTCAGCTCAGGCAAGAGTTAATTTGCCAAAGACTAGTCCGTATGTAGAAGTTGTTAGCTGTTCCACTTGAGAAGGGTATTCAGCTGAAGGCGTCCTACAGGCTCCACATCAGAATCAGGCTGGAGCAAGCGGAGTTTTTCTCCTAACCAGCCAGGCTGTGCCTGTGCAAGCTTCTGAGCGCAGCCACAGTGCCAGGCTGACAAAACTGGGCTTGTACTGGTATTGCTTATTTCGGTCATTGGCACTGCTTTCAAACTAACCAGTATCAAGAACGGCCTTCCTGGTATGATTGTATCTGAAGAAGCAGTGCTGTGCTGGGGCTGCAGTGTCTATTAGTAAAGCATCTCTCATTTAAGCACAGGCTGGGGAATTGAGCTGAATCCAGCAGGTTGTCTGAGCTCCAGGGAGAGAAAGCCAGCCCCAGGGACACGCATCCAGACCCGAGTTTAGATGCTAGTCTGCCTGCTCAGGCTCTTGGGGCCTCGAACATGCCGTTGTACTACCAGCTTCAGTTGGATGATTACAGATGAATTCCAAGTGCACATCCTATTTAAACAATTACTGTATTTGAAGCTCCTTTTGTAGTATGTGTGAAATTTCTAATTATTAAAGCCCTACACTGGGGATTGAGAGAGCCTGGTGCCTATTGTTGTCTAATTAAGCTTTTTTCAAGAAGTCAGTGTACTTGGGAGCAACACCGTTGAACTTCATTGTCTGGGGTTATCTCCTAAATTCTATTATGAGGTAATTTTCAACCTACAGTTCTTACTTGTTTTATTGGAGCGTTTTTTCCCCTTTAACCTGCTAGTGCTTGTTTGGGCTTTTGTTTTCAGCAGCACAGCAGAATCCTCCTTCCAAGTCAATTTTTGTTTCCATTTGTTGTCTCTTTCAGCACCTGAAATCCAAATGTAGATCTTTGTAGGTAGGTTAGTAAGTTCACAGAGTCACCGAAAGCAAGCGTGGACTAAGCCCAGCTGTGTAACTGAGTATGCTCAGAAAGAGTTCTTCCCCACCTCTGTGTTGAGTTATATGGTCACGGGAGTGATTCACAGCGGTAGAAGCTGTGTAGGTCAGCGCAACCCACTCATGAAATTTCTAGGACAGTGCATCAAAGCAAACAGATTTGGTAGGGGTGGAAGGGAGACCAATCTTTTTCCTGAATACTGTACTATCCAAAGTCAGATCCTTTCCTAGTGAATACTCAGGAACCTGAATGCCTTGCTTATGTAAACCTGGCTGTCAGTGCAGAGGGAAGGAGGGCCAGTGGAAATGATGGTGCTCTTGAATTGCCACATGCATGAAGATGAAAAGTTAAAATGTGCACTTTTCTATCTTGACTGGCCCAAATAGTTCAGGCATCTGAGGATTGCTCTAAACTACACGCTTGATGCCCTGTGACTGCAGGAATAACGGTGACAGAGCGTAGATGCTTCTAGAGTCTTTTGTAGACTTGGTTAGGAGAGAAGGTATGGTTATGGTGACTGGTGGGGCCGTTCGGGATTTGTTGAGCTGGAGTTTAAAGGGAGAGATGATACTGGAGTTAGACTGATAACACTGGAAAAGCACTGGGCACACTGGGCACACCAATTTTAAAGACGACTGTAATATTTGAGGTGATTCATGGCTGATTTTGCTGTCTGATTTGCAAGAAAATTCACATCCTAATGGCAGGCACGAAAGTTTCAGTGTGAATTGGAAGTTTGGAAGCAAAAGTAATTTGCAGAGATGTAACAAGTCAGCAGAGATCTTGTCACTATCTTTCATCAGAGTGGAGTACTGTCTTCTGAAGTCTCCTCACTCTTCAGTTGGAGAAATATTTCTCTGGTTAATAAAGGCCTTTTCATTTGCAACAGAACATACTGAAGGAACATGCTGATGACGACCAAAATCTTGCTATTTCGGGTGTTCCTGTGGTCAGCTGGCCTAAGAAGACCACAAAGGTAATGAGACACAATTACTTACTAATCATTGTTGTGCTAGGTCTTGGTGTTTATTTATCTATAATCTGACAAAATGCTATATATGATACTTTGTCAGCTGCTAGCATTTTTAACATTAAATGTTATTTTTAATGATTTTATGATTAGGTGTTGAAGCAGAACATAGAAGTGCCTCATCAGGGAGAAATCATTGGAGTTTCCATTTAGAAAGAGTTTGTTTGGGCCTTACTTATCAGTATAAAACTTTCTTATGTCTTGGTTGTTTACTAGTCATGGTTAAATCTAAAAATGTTGATGTAACATTTTGTGTAAAATTAAATTATGTGTAAATTGTACAAACTGGTCACTTGGTAAGCACTCTCATCTGCATGACAGGATGCCTTTTCTCTTACACTACAAGACCTCCTGAATTCTCTGCACAAGTGTGCCACTGTAACTTTGGAGGGTTGTTTTCTGTCCGTGTATCTTCATTTTTCTTCCTATATGTGAGAGTAATTCTCTTTACCTTTGCAGGAGAACCGTGAGGCTTGCTTCATTAATGCTTATAAAGAATTTGAAATAATTAACTAAAAAATAATGTTAAAAGGCTGGATGTTATTTATAACAGTGGTATGTTTATCACATTCCAGTTATTCAGCATACTGTAAAAGCAGTCTTGCTTATGTAGAAGATGTCTCATGGCTTCTATTTTTACTTCCATTTTTCACTGAATTAGTTTTATAATACATAATTTCTTTAGAAATGCTGAAAGGGTGGGTCAGCTTCAGACTTCTGTCTGAAAATTTGTTGGCGTTGTTGTAAATAACTTTGAAATAGTTAATGGAGTGAATTATTTTCCCTGTTTTACTTTTTGTGCCGGTGCACTTGTCATGCCTTTGCATATAATCACTTGTAGCCACAAGAATTTGCTGTTTTCAAATGGGAAGTAGGAGACTATAAACATCAAACTGCTAGAGGAGAGTGGGGCAGAATGAGCATATCATGTTCCTTCTTGGTTTCTTTTTGGGTTTTAGCTGAGCATGTTTCCGATAAGTTGTATCTTGTTAAATACATATTTCCCTTTTATATTGTAATTAATCCATGGGAATATGCTTTGTGTTTAAAATATTTGTTTCTTTAAAAACAACAGTGGAAAACCTTGAGAGGAATAAGTGTTAGATTCTCCACTCCGCTGCTTTGATAGCTGCTGTTCATTTATCAGTCAAGTATACTCTCGGCTTTGAACAAACAAAATCTCTGTGACCAGAGGAAAACTGATGTGTGAAATATATAAAACAAAACTAAGAAACAACTGACCCTGGTGCTGTGGGGTTTTGACCTTGTAGTAGAAGTGGGGGGGTCTGAACGTTTTGAGGCTTCTAAAAGCTTTGGCGTTTGCTAACATTGTTTGCTTTATTATGGAATCCTTGACAAATGGTTCATTTCTTCCATTTCTGTGCATTGGCAACATAACTGTAACTGTAAGAGATGTGTATTTTTTGTGACTCAAATCTTATCCCTCTTTGCAAAATCCATCTTGCTGGTTAAAAGGCTTTTTAAAAATTTCTGGGTTTTCTTCCTTTAGCTTTTCTAAAAGCGAAAAACTTTTAGAAGGCATTCCCAGTGCTAAGGTACAATGACAAACAATTAAACACATTGGCTAATAACAAGGATGAGGGAAATTTTCACAGAAAGTCAGGCTTTAAATTGAAGTTTGGAAATAAAAATTTTTAACAGAAGAAATTCTTTTACCATTCTCTTCATATTTGCTTCGCTTAATCTGTGATCAGTTTGTATTATTGTGTCTTATGTTTTAGGTGAAAGGTACACATGCAGATATGGCTGAATGTTTCCCAAAAGGAGTTTGTTGTTGTGCTTCTAACTGGCAAATGTCCATGTCATCTTTTGTGTTACATCTATCTCCCTTGCCTGGGAACACAGGCCAAGTGAACAGGCTAGGAAGACACATCTTAGAATTGAGCCTTTAAGTCCCAAATTAAAATATGTTGGAAAGACAATATAGAGGAGATTTGTATAAAGGCGGTGTTACTAGTTACATTTGGTGTTTGGTTATTTTGCCTTTGTTCCCTATAAGTCCTTACAATTAAAATAGAAGATTTTACAGAGAAGAAAACCCTTAGGGGGGGAGAAAACTCCCTTTAAAATTGGATTGTAGCCGGTGGAGCAAGTCAGCATTGTCAGAAGCTTCTGCAAATGTTAAGCACAAGGCAGGGAAGTAAAACCTACCAGTAATTTTGCTTTGTTTAGTATTGCTCTTGTAGTATATAGGAGAAATGCCAAATACTCAACAGTACATTTCCTGAGGTAGGGATGTTTAAAAGGGTGGCACAGACAACACCGCATGGTACCAGCTATTCTGGGGCTGGTAAGAATACACTGTAGCTGGTTTATCAGCTTCCAGGGAGAGGATTGTCTGATTCCCAGTCCATAAAGAAAAAGAAGGGAACTGAAATCCAGAAAGAGGAGGCAGTAAGTGGAAAACGTGGCTCTTGCTTTCTCCCAAGAGAAGGCTCCAGAAGAGATTCAGAAAGACAAGAGCAGCAGATGGAGAAGGAAGAATAAAGCCAGCATTAAATGCCACAACATTTCAAAGAAAATGGAAATGACTGTAAAGAAAGGAGAGGAAGAGACTAGAAACAGTGAGAAAGCAGGATGAGGAGAGAGGCAAGTACTGAGAAGGGATGGAGTGGGGAAAACAAGAGCAGAGGGAGAGAACTCCTACTAAAGACAGACATCCTGGAGTAGGGACAGAGAATGGCTTGAACTATGTGAATATCCCAAGTTGTGGAAGGAGGGGCTTAGTAATGTTGACTTGCTTTTGAAAGAACATGCCTTTAGCAATCTGAATTATTTTCGAAGCAGCAAATAATTTTTCCCTTGAAAATTAAGTCACAGTTTCTTTTATCTGTTGCTAGTGTGTCGTGCCAACAGTGCGCACAGTTCTGCGCTGCAGAACAGTTACTTGAAGACTGTGAAATTCTGGGGTTTAGGGAAGAAACATGTTCCCTCGCCTTAAATCACAGTTCACAGTGGAAAAGATGTAATGGGCAAGACATTTAACTAAGAATGTGGAAGACCCAGCCATATGTTGTGGCCCCACTGTGCTGCATTGCTCCTGTCTACCTTTTCTAAAGGCATTTGAAGCTGTCAGTTTTACTGCAGCTGGCTCTCAAAGAATATTTTGTCACTGAGAAAAGAAACAAAAGCAATGACCGAAAATGTTTTTGTGAGGAGACAAAATAAATGGGTGACATCTGATGATCTTGTGGTTCATGTACAAAATGGGAGGCGAGGGTCTGTGTTCTGTTCCTAGCTCTGCTGCAGCCTCCTTGTGTTGCAGGAGGTGAACGGCACATTTCTGCTCCCTGAGCTTTTCTGTGTTACGTGCAGATGGTGCTTCCCATTCTGGGAGGCTGTGAGGTGAAATTAATTTTTACAAAGATCTATGACATCTTCAACAGAAACTTTTGTAGTAAAATGGATGAACTGTTGTTATTTTATGTTAAAAGGGAACTGGTGTGTGATTCATATGCACCTATTCCAGATCATATTTACTCATCTTTATGGAGCTTTTTTGAATCTTTTGTATTTTTTATAATTTATTGATAATTACTTAGCACAATAATTATACTCCAGTAGGTACTTCTTTTTTTTGTTTGTTTTTTGCAAATACTCTTTCAGAAGAAGCAAGAACCTGCTTTTTTCTGTTTAGCTGTGGAGTAAGCGAAGACAGTCCATTTTCAGAAGAAGTCTCTGTCTGATAACGATTCATTTACCAAAATGTTTGACTTTGTCAGGGATCCTAGGATATGTACAACGATCCTAATTTAGGCCTCTCTGAGGAATCAGGAATGTGGGACCAAGTGGATATTTGAAACCACCTTGTTCTGATGGCTGACGGACAGTTCATGTACCTTCAGAGTAAGCAGCACATTTTTCCTAGCTGGCTGCTGAGCACGGATGCAGCTGTGGATGTGTAAACCCTGTCCCCGTTGCTTTGTCAGGGATCTGTGCAACAGTAAGTTGTCCTCGGTTGGTGCAGCACTGAGTGTTACCCGTGCGGTTTTTGCAATGGTGGTCTGCTCCCCGACAGGAAGAACTCCATAGGGCACACTGCCTTGAGATTTTGAGTTCTTAACTGAATGGAGTGAGAAATAACCGTAAGAAACCAAGTCCTTCCCCATCCCTAGGAAATGAACTTTTGGGTGGTGTGAAAAGGGAGCAGGGCCTAAACGTGATTTTCCACTGTGGCAACACACTGCTAATCACTGGTGCAGAAAGCTGGCTGCCTTCAAGCCAAATCTTGAAGCCCGCTCTCCAGATTTTCTCAGCCCTACAACACCAGAGTTCCCATTTTATCTGCACAGGGATTAGGGGTAGCATTTATTTAAGGAACTCGGGAGTATGGCCTAAGCAGAAACCATACATTTTTCAAACCATTTCCTATTTCTGGAAGACAACAGTCAACTGTAGTAGCATGTAATTACACTCTGTGGCAGTGCCTTCTGTTTTTACTGTGATAAAGATCTCTAGTTGTCTATGAAGAGCAGCTATAAAGAATTAAAATATGTTTGGACTCTCTTGTTCTGTGAAGAGTTAGAAATCCAGACCGTGAGCCAGATTCTCATCTCTCTTACCTGGCACAAACCTAAAGCCACTGCATGTATAATGATAGCAAGTGTCCAAATATATATAGGGCTGGCTGTGAGGAAGAGATGAAGCTGTAATTTTTAGTAGCTGGTTAACAATGCTGCAATATGTGGCTGTTTTTCTGATGCCTGTTCATACGCTTTTTTCCATGTAATTTTTGCCTGTTGATTTTAAGAGAAGGTATTTGAGAACTATAATAAGGAAATGGTAATATTTCAAGGAATACTATTAATTAGTAAAGACCACAAACTGAAATTTTAACTGGATTATTTTTTTAGGAAAAAACCCAACAAACACCTTCCCTGCAATCAGCAATGCAAATAATGTTCATAGCTATGTATCAGTGCATGAGAATTGGGAAGAAAAAAGTGATCATAAAAAAGGGAAGACATCTCTCAAGCTGGTTTTTTTGCTGTTGTTTTCTGGGTTGGAGGGTGGTGGTGGGTGGGCACAGGGTTGAAAGGAACCTTCTGGGGTTTTGACTCTACTTTCCTGTTACCATGGGCAGCATCTGATTCTGATCATCAGTGAGTTCTGTCTTACAACAGTTTATTTTTTACCCCATTATTTTTACTGGAAGTTTTTTTGCAGAATTCTACAGAGATATCCATGTATCTGAAAAAGAAGGATTAACTCGTAAGAACTAATCTGCGAGGGGCAGAGCAAAAGGCTGATTAGTATGATTGAGGAAAGGTTGAGCTAGTCATGCTCCATCAGACCAGACAGTCTGTGTAGCGCAGCGTCCTGTTTCTGATGGTGGCCAGTCACCGCGATTAAAAGAGCTGCAAGAACAAAGCAGACATACAGCAATCGTTGCTTATCTTCCCACTTAAGCTAAAAGATTGTATCTTCATCTTTTGTGTTTAGTGTCCCCTGGAAGATTTTTTTTTTCCCCTTCTGTGAATTCACCTAATAATTTGTGGAACCTGTTGATCTCTTTGATCTCCATAGCATCCTGTGGCAGTGTCCCCTGCAGTTTAATAAAGCTCTGTGTAGATAAGTACTTCCTTATGTTGTTTCACATCTGTCCCCTTACTATCATAAATACACTTAATGCTGTCTGTATCATGCATTTTGAGAAATTTTAATGATGTCTCAGTTCACCTTCTCTGCGCTGACAATTTTTTGTTTTTTTTTTTTTTTTATGTCCCTGTTACTGCCTCTCAGTCTTTTTCCTCCTCTACTCCCAAGCTGAAAAACACTAGTAAGTTTTCTTTTCTGGTACACAAACCATACCATATGTTTGATGATTTTTCTCACTCTATTCTAGTTCCAGTATATAGGTAGTTTCGAGATGAGGGTGGATATGGGACTCCACAACTACATATAGCATTCAGGATGCGCTGTTTAAGAGCGGATACTAGAAGAACATGTCTTATTCAGCATGGCACAACAAAGTTGAAGGGGGAGATGATTGTTGTGTATGTAGTTCAGGGAGTATGAACACCATGGGAGGAGAAGAGTTATTTAAGCTAATGAACAATGTTGGCACGAGAACAAGAGAGTATAAACATGCCATAAATAGATTTAGGCTGGAAATAAGATTTCTGATCATTGTTCATAGTCTGAACTAACAGCACACAAGAAAATCAGTAGACAACTGTGATGAAAAGGGTGTTGGATTCTTAGAAATAACTTGTATTTTAAATAATAAAAGGCAGTGGTATTAGTCACCCTCTCTAGATTTGGAGCCAGTAGAGGTCCTTGGGCACGTTTGTGTGTCTGCTGCCATTTTTCAGCAAGGAATTTTTTTCCCTTTTCACGGTATTTCACATGAAAAATGCTGTGAAGGGAAGAAGATCTACCAGTTTTTAATAACAGAGCTTCTTTATGCATGGCTCCCAATTTTATGAACATATATGAAACATTGTGCATTGGATCAAACTTAAGAAATAGGAAGTAAACGGACTCAGAATTAGTGGACACAATAAATTTTAATGTATGCAGAAATTACAGGGGGGGGAAAAAGCATAAATTCACAAGTTTTGATAAACTTCAACTTGGAACTAATGTGATTTTTCAGAAGTGTTGAGTGTTGTTTTACATCAGGTTTTCTTTAAATTTAGGGGAAGAGGTGCTAGGTGGACAAAGAACATTCCTGAAAACCTTTGAATAAATACTTCCAGTTTTTACTTGCTTGCTTACTAAGAATTCCTACCATAGCTATCGCTAGGGCAGCTCCACCCATAGTAGCAAGAGCACTAAGATACTCGTTACAGCAATTAGTGTTTTAGCCAGAGTGGTGTCTGAAACAGATCTGAGCATGTATAAATGGCACAACATCAAAACAGCATCAGTTTCAGGAGCCTGCCCGGAGGCTACCACCAGGAAAGCAACATTCCTAGTAGTAGCAGTGGGAAAACTCTGCCAAATTCCCTGAGACAGACCAGTCCTTGGAGATCCATTCAGGATACTTCCGGTGGTAATATGAATGGATTAGAAAGCAAATACTAACAATTAAAAACAGGGACTTAAGAATTAAAGTAAAAACTGAGTCCTAGTGCAGGAAAAAGTCTGGGGAGGAAAAAAGGTAGAAAGACAGCAAAAGAATTCAGTGTAAATTGTTGTAAGATGTATTTTTCTGGTTGAGATTCAAATAAGTTTTACATCAGTCATTCCAAGTGGCGCAGGAGCAAAAAGGAGATTTAAACTGTCACATTTTGTCCTTGCCAGGCACCAGCCTAAAGGT
Organism: Chionis minor; assembly: GCA_013398295.1. Taxonomy (NCBI): domain Eukaryota; kingdom Metazoa; phylum Chordata; class Aves; order Charadriiformes; family Chionidae; genus Chionis; species Chionis minor. Next base: position 703,236 of record VZSF01002155.1, on the reverse strand, counting down.
GTTTGAAGTGATCTCGCACAGCATTGCCTGAACTCTGCTTGGTGTCAACAACAATTTTAAATGCCAATAGTCTGCAAGAAGATTTGCATATACAAATGTGTATTGTGAATCCTTTTTGTTGATAAAAAGTCCTGATTATAAAGTTCGTAATCTACTGCAAATCAGACATTTCTTGGTAGTTATCAGATGCTAATAATTGATTTATCTTCCAGAAAATAACTTAAGTACAAAAGAAAATGAGGATTAAAATCAATTTAAATTTGTTTTTCTCTTTACTGATTTAAATTGTGATTGGAATCAGTGATTTAAATAATTTTGAATAATTTCTGTTCTTTTACTGTAGGATAGTAGATGCCATGTGGTAGGAGAGAGCTGAAATTTATTCATAAAGATCCCAGTTCTGGCTCCTGACAAATCTATTAAGAAACAAAACCACATAGTTGAGGTTTGGGGGATTTTTTTTAGGGGACTTCCCACAGTAGCTGTACGCATACAAAACTAACCTCTTTCCCTGCTAACTACACTTGGGAGCAGAAAAAACCTGATGCACCAGAACTGAAGACTTTTCCAGGTACTGTGCAAAGGAGTAAGAGCTGCTGAAGCTACTGGGAGTTTCTGTCAAGCGTCTGCTTTCCTGGGGCAGCACTGGTGAGGAAGGCAGCTCCTTGCCTGACTTGTTTATTTTTCTGAGTGCAGCTTCAGTCTCTTACGAATGTTAGTCAAGACAAATTCATTTCTGTGGTAACTCCACACAGGCCAGAGGAGTTTCTGGGTTTGGTGTATGTGTATCGTACATAACATGTCCAAAGGGCTTCACTGCGTATTGCCTCGGTATTTTTCTAAAGCTTTGCCTGGTGACTTGACAGATTATTTCTCACCTCGAGAGGCTGTACTTGAAATATTGTGTCCCTTCAGGGAGTAATTATAAATAGCAAGGATTTGAATGAGCACCTTCTTAATCTTCCATCTTTGACTTACTATTTTCCCTTCTTATCAACTCTCAGCCACTTGCTTTGAAATCTGACCAATGCCTTTATGTGATTAATACATCAAACAGGTAAATTAGAGTCATATTGACTCTGAGTAGAAATTTGAATGGATTGGAAAAAAGGAAGAGACATGTCTCTTTTCAGACTGTTGTTCTCCAAGTATCATACGAGAAGATTTATGTATTTTTCCCCATTGTCATTCTTCTACCATATGCATGAATATTCAGTAACATGAATTTTTCCCAACTACGTCTTGACTGCCATTTTTCAAGACAGCAGCTTTCTCTTTATTTCATGACAGTAAAAGTGCTGATGAAAACTACTTTGGTCTTAAGACCTTTTTCTTAGATACCGTACATGAAATGAGTTGACAGGTCTCAAATTTTATCACCAGGAGCTCGACTACATTCATTGCTGAGTTGACCAACAAAAGCAAACAACAAGCTAAGGTCTGAACCTGGTTTAAGGATTCCAGCATCCCTGTGCTCTCCCCCACCCGACATTAAAATCATTCAAGCTTTGAGTTACGTATCTGAGATTTAATAGCTTTGTTTCTGGATCGAAGCACATTGGCAGAGCAATGTGGAAGGCGTTTGTCATTCCACAATACGTGCTGTGCAATTATGGACATTAATCCTGCGTGCACTTTTCAGAACAAAATTGAATTGTATGTTCTGTCCCGGAGAAGATGGCTTCCTTTTAGTTCCATAGCACACTGAAATTAAAGTCTGCTGAGAATATAAATGAGGTCTTGTTTCAACTTTATGACTTTCCTGCAGGCACTAGTAGGCCAGATAGAAGAGGTACAGAAGCGTTCTCCTTTTTGAAAATTAGCAAATGCAAGAAAAGATACAGATAAATTCTGATAAAAGCAAAGCAGCTTTGAGAGTTACGTGGTTTGGTTGTTATGTCCTGGATGTTTCCCTACAAATCCAAGTCAGATTTGCAGGTGGCAGCAGAGCACCTAAGCTCTCATGAGGCAAATTGTACATTTCCTTTGCTTACCATTTGTTTGCCTCTAAAATTTTGGGTTTGGTCTGTAGATTTTAAAGCTGCTGTCCAAGTGTTGGACACAACTGACTGTGGTAGAGCATGCTGTGCTGCGTGTCAGAGTGCGCTGAGCCACTTACAGGAAAGCAGGTTACATACTCTGGTTAATCCACGCTTTCAGCTAGCAGCCGCATCTGTGTGCATGTTCCTCCACAGCGTGGCAGTCACTTCTTGCCTTCTTAGGAGCTCATTTAAATAGTTTTTGCATTTACTGACACAACATGGCTCTTGGAGACACAAACTGTACTGTGGAAACACTGTGGCATAAGGATCTGTGGAAGAAAGAAGAATGGCAGGATTTTCCCCCATTTCCCAGTGGATAGTCCCAGTTATGCCACAGCTTCTCCTGTAGAGAGTAAATTCATAGATCCAGATCTCATGAACTGTTGAGGTCGTTGGTACCTCTCTGTTTCCACAGATCTGATGCTGTGAAGATAGAAGACCTCAATTATTTAGCAGTAGGTTCCCAAGATGCAGTGTGTCGTGTGTGGTAGATGACCTTAATGTTTCACTACTCTGCAGTCTTATTTATTATATTTCTAAGATGACAGGGTGTTGGGGTTGGGGGAGTAGGTTTTAAGGCTTATGAGAGAGATGGAGTGAGTGAGTTACTATCAGCACGTTCTGTCTGGGTATTTTGGGTGTTTTGGGTGCTGCTCCTCATCTACTGCGCTGTAATGGTCCACGGTTGTTGTCCATCAAGAGATAGTTGTACAACCTTTGCTGCCTTTGCTTCTCCTGTGTTGGATACTGGTTAGGGGAAGTACGTGCAGTAGGCATTACAGGGAGGGAGCGATCAATGTATTATTTCATCTTGAGTTACTTTATTTGATCTAAGGTTGATCAATCAGACTGTTTACTAAGGAGATTGTGATGGATACTCAGTGCATCTGCTGACTGCTCTTATGTCATAGTTCAGATAAAATAGATAGTAGGAAGTAGTAAGATCATGATACTAGATGGATATTTAGGTTGTCAGAATGTCACTGCTAGCGTTGAGGGTATGACTGAAATACTGGCTAGAACTCTTGAGAAAAATGTCATGAAATTTGCCCAGGCCCAACAGTTAAGATCGTATTTCATGTGAATGGACACTTACACCAAAAACAATGAACCTTAGAAAGCTATTGGGTAACTTATTCTGATACAGGTCAAGAATCGTGATCCATAAACATCTCAGTGGGTTTCCTTTTCAAAAACATGTGTGCTGGCCTGCAGAAAGCAACAGCAGCTCAAATCACAATATCTTTTTTCAAGGACTTGTTTTTCCATGTTTCAAGGTTGTTTTTCCAATTGCTTCCATGTAAATATTTTTTTCTAGTATCAGCTAAATATATTCTATAAAGATGCATAAAAAGTTTCAAGTGAAGGTTAAATCTAAGGTGCATTTGTGCCACATTAAAACTTTATTTCACCACATATTAAGAATCACAGAATCATAAACTCCAGTGTCTAATATGAAAATGCGGATCCTGTTTAGCACTGGTCACAGTGGCAGAAATCTCTTGGTACTAGAGATGCTCAGGAGCAAGTGAGTGCAGCACAGGGGTTGTAGTCTTCCTCCCCCCATCTTGGTTTTACTACTTAAGGATATTTGCATGAGAATAAAATCTGGTTCTTTGGCACTCATCTGCTCCTGCTGTTTATTCTTCGCTTGAGGTTATTGTCTCAGTTTGTGACAACATAATTGGTTTCTGTGGAGAAGATTATGATATTGATGAGACTTATATATGACTTCAGGTGAGGTGCAATCAAAGCAGCAATTCAGAATAGAAGGTACTGTCTGTTTTCATGCAGTTTTCACTAAGGCTCATTCAGCAGTTCAATTAAGGATGTTATTTATTACTGAATTATATCGCGCAAAGCTGAAGTATGGATACAGTTATGCCAATACAGGCCTGACTAGGGTCAGTGCTGCTTATTTGGTTTTCTAAGCTGATGTAAACTGCACCAGTTGCTAGTCAGATACACACTGGTCACACAAGGGTTGCTCATATTCGTCGTAATTTAGTGTTCTCTGGTAAGCTGAAAGAATTGGGCTGGAAAATGCTCTCTTAATAGTTCTTTCTGTATATTAAATGTTTCTTTGAATGGTTAGCTGCTCTTGTACAAGATGAGATTTTTGGAGAGCAATTATGATCTTTTATATATATATAAACTTAAAAGTTTATTTTATTGTGGTGTTTTCCCCCCACTGATTCCCAATTTGCTATTTTATATTTTATCCTATCCGATTCTTTCAAACGCCAGCTTGCAAAGTTTACCTAGCATTTGGAAATCATTCTGCGCTCTTCCTGGCATGTGTGTCTTCACTCCTAACGCAGGCCTCGTAATTAGAGCTCATTTGTCAATCGTGTTGCCGCTGTGAGCGGCAGAGTGGAACGCGCTCTCCTGTGGCAGGGCTGGCTGAGGACTGGGGTTTGGTGTGGGTTACACGTGGTGACCCGCTGCAGCCCAGATAGGCTGATGCAAATGTCGGGAGTGCCAGCGTGCGTTGCAGATGAGAGCAGTAGCGTGATCTATGTCATGATTTAATTTGCTGTGAATGACATTTTGCCGTGCTGTGACTGGTGGATTGTCCTTGGGGGATGTCACGAGTTGGTTTTTTTTTTTCTCCTCTCTGGATTACGCAGCCAAAAGGCTGAAGGGGGCGAACATGCATGAGCCAGGTTATGTGGAGCCTCGTGTGGAATCAGCGCAGGCTAGTGGGAGACGTGGTCTGCCTTCAGGCAGGTGTGAGACCAGGCGTCTTCCTTCTGGGTGTCATCTGTTCTCCTGCCTCTGCTGGAGGCCAGCTGTATGATCGAACCACAAATTCTGCTGTAATCATGTCAGTTACCCTCGCGTCATGCTTTAAAGCTCTCCTTTGTAGGCCTGTAGTGAGACATGCATCTCCCCCTTCCTCTCTCCTCCAGAAAATGTTGGATTCTGGTATTACCTTGTGATTCTGAAAGCCAAGGCCTTAGGCACATGCCTTTCATGCCTCAGCTTTCATCTGCTCCTGCTCCCTCGGTTGTGTACAAACACAACGGGGGAAGAGAGAAACCTGAGGAGACAGGCTGAACGTACCCGATCGCGTTCTGGAGAGCCCCATCATGTGTTGCAAGTAAATGCTTCACTCCTGGCATGGCAGATGAGCAGGATTGGGAGAATACCATCACGTACCCATAACTTGAGCTTGAGTTGGCAAGGGGACAGAAGTACAGACATGAAATGAGCATTTAAGGTATTCAAAATAAGGAAGGGGCATAATTACATGATTCATTTGGCTTTATCAGCAGTCGTCTCTAAATATGTGTTTAAAGTTTGACTGTATTTTGTTACTTAAGCTTGAGCGACTGGTCTTTGTGTCGCTCATGGTGTCACAAGGGCTGCGAGCGGGCGTAAGGCAGCATTGCTGCTTGCTCCTGGGCCAGCTCCTGCCTGTTGCTGCCTCTTCTCCTGGGCTGCCCAAAGCGTTTGTGCAGCCATGTGGTAATTCAGACCGGGGAACGGAGCTGAAACTAGTTTGGCAAAAATCCTGATGCAAGGACCATTAGATGTGCTTCTTTATGGCTTCTTGGTTGCTCAGCACATGCAAATATTTAATCTCATGTTTAATTCTGCATTGTGGGCGTAGGAGCCAGCGGCAAAATCCTAACAACTTGAATGGAATCGGGATTTCCCCTGAAAGCAGGCCCATAAATCCAATGGGAAGTTTAATTCCCAGCGCTCAAATTCAGGCCTGTGTGTCTCGACCCCCAGCTGCAGCCTCTCGAGGGTGAAGGCAGCATCTGTGTTCAGGCGGTGGCCCTACTGGGAATCTCTGGATCCCGAACAGGTCCCCGATTAACTGGTGTGTAACATTCCATACTGCAGGGAGGGTATTTCCATTGTCAACCCCCAGCAGCGAGTCGGGACGCTCAGAGCAGGGCTGGAAATGGTTCCGCAGGAGCAAGCAACAAGGGGGGTGCATGTGTGGGGGAGCAGCATGAGCCCCGATGGGAGCAGCTCTGCAGGCTGGGTCTCCTTGTGTCCCATCTTGTCCCATCCTATCCCAGCGCCGCTTCTGCCGCAGCAGGGGCATCGCTTGAAATCCCAAAGTTTGCTCGGTGCCTTCCCCCTCCCGAGGGATGGAGGTTCCCTCCTCCCGGCCCGTGCCTGGCGGCGGGAGGCGAGCCGGCAGGTAGCGAGGTAGAGGGGTGTGCGTGTGTCTGTGTGTCTGTGTGTCTGTCTGTGCGCGTCTCCTTTGTCTCCGGCAGCCCGTGCAGCGCCGTGCACCCTGCGGGCGGGCGGCCGCGCATCCCCGCGCCGCGCATCCCCTCCCCTCCCAGCCCCGCTCGGCACACCCAGGCAGGCCCAGCATCGGCCCGCCCCCGCCGGCCCCCTCGGCAGCTCGCGGGGCTAATTACCAGCAGGGGGCTAATCGCCAGCGGGGCATTAAAGCCGCCCCACCCCCGGCCCGCGCTCGGCTGCGGCGGGGCGGCCGGCGCTGCCCTGGCCGAGCGGCCGCGCTGTCCCCGCTGTCCCCGCAGGCCGGCTTTGTGCAAGCGGGCCGCGATTGGCCGTGCCGGCAGGGCCAGCCCCTTCCTGGCTGCCTGGCATGAATATGCACGGCCCCCCTTCCTCCTCCTCCTCCTCCTCCTGCATGTGTGTGTGTGTGTGCGGGGAGCGGGGCTCCGCCAGCAGCGCCGCTCCAGCCATGTCAGCTCGGCTCCGCCTGGGCCCACCATGAGCCATGGCCATGTCTGCGAGCGCCGACGAGGAGGACTACGAGTCGGAGCCGGAGCCCGAGCCGGGGCCGGGGCCCGAGCTGGGGCCGGAGCAGGTCCGGGGCGGGCGGCGAAGTTTGCAGCAGGAAGGGAGGGAGGGAGNTCCGAGGCGACTGCGCTGGGAGTGTGCGATTGTTCCTCTCGGGGGCTTCCCCTGTCGTTTCCAGCCTTTTTAATTATTTATTTATTTATTCCTAATAAGATTCCTCAAATAGCTGAGAGGGCTGCAGGACTTCAGGAGAGAGTCTGATGCTGAGCCTGGCTACCTTGCCTTAGTTTGATTTACAGGCAAAACCTCCTTTCCCTTCCCAGGGACGAGGGATGTAGAATAAAGAGAAGGATGTGTGCTGAAATGAAAAGAGAACTTTTATTAATGCTTCCAAGGTTTATTCTCCGAAAGTGGTGGTGGGTTTTGTTGTGGGTTGTGTTTTTTCCTTTCCTGTGGGAGAAGGAGAATAAACTTTTTAAATTTATGAAGTAATCTGTGAAAAATAATCCACAACACGTGTTCTAGGTTGTGTATTTTACTCTCTAAGAGTTGCCGAAGCAATTACAAATGTACCAGGAATAGAACTACACACGTGTATGCAATTTAAACGTAAACTTGATAATTTTGTTCATAACTCAAGGTGTTTTGCTCTCTAAAATAGCCTCATATTTTGCTTTTATAAACAAGTTTGTATGTAGGCCGGGTGTTGAGTCTGTCTTCTAAAACCCCCCTCGTTTCTAATAATTTTACGATGTTTTGCTTCAAGAAAGCAGACCAGAAAAAGAGCTTGGACTGGCAGTGGTGGTGTGCCTTGGGCACTCCCCTGGGATGGCAGTTCTAGGGTGGAAACCTTAAGAGTGATGTTCATGTGCTGCACTGGCCTGGTGTAGTGTCAGTCCAAGAACCTAAGCCAGGTCTTGGATGAGTAACTTTATTAAGCCTTTACTTAATTCCGCAGATGGGGTGAATGTGCAGGCCTGCGCTGCTGCTCCGTTCACTGCTCAACTTCCAGACCTGGTAGTTAAAATCTCTCAGCCCCCTTCTTTTTTTTAAACTTTGTCCCACACCAGGCCTTCTCCATCTGCTTCTCTGTCTTGGTGTGATTATTGTAGGCTTTATTAGGAGAGCAGATTGGTCTCAGCTGCATTGTACCAGCTGTGAAATAGCTACTGGAGGTGCTCGTCCTTGCTGGGTGAATTTGGGAAGTTGGTTACCTTCTGGGATTGTTAGGCTTGATAGCGGTTTTATATCTTAATAGTTTAAAACAGAAATTAATCCAAGAAAGTAGAGATCCTTCCTGTGGGATTTCTTAAAAGGCTTGGTCTGAACCTAAATTACAGCACTGACCTACGTAGCAGAGACCTGTGGAGTGTTTTACTCTTTGTTCAGAACTGTCTGAGGGGTAAAACCCCTTGCGTGATGCCCCCTGTATTTTCATACAGGCCTGCTTTAACATGTGTAGTTGTTGTATTTTTTTACACAGGATGTGTCAAATCAGTATCACCTAGCTTTTCTACTGCGATAGGCCCTGGTATGTAACAGGTGAAAGGCTTCAGCTCACCAGGTGTAGTTGAACAACACAACTTCAGTGCTTGGGTAGGAGGCACAGTTTTTGTCACTCAGACTTTCCTCTGAATTCCATTCCTCTTTCCCTAGCCTGTGTCGAGACTAAGAAGGCAAAAAGGCTGTCAGGTTTCCTAGCATGGGAGCAGATAGGATTTCTTGTGCTTGCAGTAGTTGCAGAGAGGCTTTGGAAGCGTGTGGGTACCAGGGCATGTGTCCTGCCTGGTGCTGGCTGTGGGGCGGGCTGCCTGCTGCAGCCCACCAGACTTGCTGGGTCGCACAGGCTAGGAAGAAATTAGATTTCTGACTGTGAGACTCAACTTCAGCGTGTGTAAACAGTCAGAGAAAAAAGCTACTGGGTGGGGGTTAGGGGGATTTGTCCTAAAGAAGCGATAAGAAGAAAAGCTGCATTTGCACAAGGTACCTCAAGTCTGTATAATTTACTGGTGCCTTTCTTTTTAAGAGCTCCTACTTTGGATGCAGCTTATCTACAAAAGCATATTTTTGCCAATATATCTTATTCCACCCTCCAGGCCGAACTTCTGCCTCCTCACCACCAGAGGAAAATAAACGGGGGCACTTGCATTGGCACTGGCTTGTCTGTTTATCACACCCTAAACAACATAGCTATGCTGGCAGAAAAGCTGCTGGAGCATCACTAATGCCCAGGTGAACCCGCAAGGTATAAACTTTTCTATTTACTTGTGGGAAATTGATCTGTTTATTCAGTAGTGGAGCTCTATGTAGTCACCTGGCAGTGGTCACTAGGAACTACATTGCTTGTTGCAGGAGAGGATGAGAAAGTTTGTAGGTATGAATTGGAGGAGATGATGGCCATGAACATCTGGAGAGGTCTGATCCTGTTTGGGGATCGCTGGGCTTGAAAAAGTTTCACCACCTTCTGTTTCCCTCTGCTGCTCTTTGCTTAATGGGGCACCTTGGACTCATCTTGCAGGACACCTTCACCCCAGCAGGAACCCATCAAGCTGTGATGGGTGATGTGACTCTTATAAATGGTCACTGCTAGAGGAAAACAGCTCTCCTGCTGTTTGCACATGTAGACTTTTGGGCAGATAAACTTTAGTCAGACATGTTAGATTTGCGGTGTTGGCTTGCGCTCTTCAGTTAATACAGCTTTTAAGGATGATATTGACATCTGTGATTTTTGCTGTCTTAAACTAGCTTCCCTTCATCCCCACTGAATTCCTGCAGTCACATCATCCTGTCCTTTCTTCTCCTTAAATTCTTCCTTTGGCAAGGGTTTCTGTTAACTGTTGAAAAGATGTAAGAGTTTAATGCTGAAGGAACTTGTTGGTTGTGATTATCTAGTGCAAGATGGGGGGTGGTGTGTGTAACAGGCTGTCAGCCTGCCAGGCAATTCAATGGCAGTCCCCCTATTTTAGGGTTAATGTAGGGTCAATGACAGGGTCTGTTTCGGAGACCTCTGCTAAAACGAGTTTGGTGGATCACAGTCCAGGGCATTGGTATGTGTGGTGCTGGTGTATGCCACTGCTGATAATTGTCAGTTTGACTGACTGGCTTTCTTAGCAGGAGGGCCAAAACTGCACGCACAGAGTTGGAGGCTAGGAGAGGGACATGTCATTGGAGCTGTTCAGGACAGTGCTGGCCCTGCGCAGAGAGCCTTTTCCTTGGTAACTTCCACACTGTGTCTTATGTTTCAGGAAGAGGCAAGGAAATAATTGATCAGAAGCTTTTGCTGTGGCACCCCACGACCTTCTCCAGTGCCCATATCAGCCCATGACCCAGCATTTTTAGGGTGGTGTTTTGGCTGACAAGAATTATGAATTGTGGGTTAATGTGTTTTGATTTTTTTGTTACCTCTCGTGTATTTATCAGGTGTTATAAAGAAATGTCTGATAATTAAATTTGTGTATTTTAATTCTGTTAAGACAATTGCATTGGGATGCAGTGCCATATAAAGGTCTAAGTGCAGGACTGGCATTCTGTAAATCCTGGGTCCTCATCTTCTGGTGCTGATACTGTTGCATGGACTTTATCAAACTACCACAAATCAGAATAAGTGGAATCTGTACATGTGTTACAGGAGGAAATCGCCCCTCTTTTGCAAACAGAAGGGATATATTTATGTGGCACAGCAACTTCAAGCAATGAACAGTACGTATGCGAGATGTCTTGTCTTGGAGAGATTTATGCAGTGGATTCATAAGCTGTTCAGATTGTAGTTGGTTAGGAAGTGAAGTGCTTCAGGGTCTTGCTGAGCTTGCCACGTGATAAGCCCTTCAGAAGGGCACCGTGTATGTCCCTCGTTTGTTTTTTTTCTTTTTTTTTTTTTTCCTCAGAGATGTTGAGCTTGAACTAATGGTATGGTGCTGCTGGCAGCAGTTTAAGCAGGTCACTGAAGCTGAGTGGTGGAATAAAGCCCGTGCCTAGGTAAAGGCTACTTGCAGAAGAGCTTGTTTCTAGGCTGCAGGCTTCGTCAGCCTTGCTTTTAGGACCAAGACCTCCTTCCTCCTGGACTTCGTTGCAGGATCAGCTGGTCTTCCTCTCTAGAACAGAGGAGTTTGTATGTAAAGTTGCCTGGTGACAGCTCCAACAGAGCTTGGTTGATGTTAGAATAGCAGTTGAGGAACATCAGCACTTAATTAATGGTGCATTTACCAGCTGATAGCTCTTTGAACCCTTGTCTCCAAAGCTTGATGCTCTTGGTATTTTTGTTTACCTGAGGTATTTTGAGGGTTTTTTTGCAACTGTGAAGGTTAGAAATCTGTTGCTGTAAGCATCAAAGTTGGATTTCTGTTGTAGTAAGAGTTGTGCTCAGGGCAGAGGCCCTTGGTGCCCCTCTGCTCCTTCTGACCCTGCTAATAGCAGGTGGCTTTTTGGTGACTGCTGAGCAGGGAAATGACATACGGTGAAAGTGTGTTAAAATAACTCTTAAGTAGGTAGTAAAAATTTCCCAGCAGCCAAATGTTTGTCCATAGCCAAGATAAACTAATGTTCTGAGTAGTGACTCTTCCAGGTAGCATTTCCTAGGGGCTTGTTGAGAGTTGGAAGTGTCATACCTGAGCTTATTCCCAGATCTGCACAGCCCTGTTGAGAGACTTGAATTGCTGACGACCACCCCACCCAGTCCCCTAATTGTTGTCCACCTGGAACGCGGTTGAATTCAATGGGTTTATAGGAGCTCAGCACTTCTGAAAATCAGTTTGGCGATTTGTCCCCTTTCCTGGGGGACGTTTAACCACTGTGGTGTGGGAGAGTCATCCCAAATTCATGATTTGTAAATGGCTTTGTAGTTCATAGTGTATTACATTTGATGGCCTAAGTTTACTTGGCGTACTCAGGTGCTGTAGAGGCCATGCTGTGTCTGCTTCAGGGGCAGGAGTAGGTTTTGTGTGTTGTGTAGCAGTAATCTGGGGGATGGGACACAGAGGAAAAAAACCAACCCAACAAAACCCCCCCAAAAAACAGAAAGAAACCACCCCACCAACTAGCAGGATGTCCCATTAACATGCCTTGTTTTAGGGGCTTGTGCAAGTCCACCAGCTTTCTAGGTTTCCGTGTAATAGAGGGTAGGTATTTAGTATATCAATCATAATCAGCATCTTTCTACCCTTCTTTTGAAGACTTGTTGGAGCCAGAGAAGTATGGGCATGGTTTCTGTGGAGGTGCTGGAGAGCATAGGGAATTGCTTGTGATAGTATTTCAGGCAGGCTCTGTCTCAACTCCCTGGGTTTTGTTATAAGATTTAAGAAAAGAATCTCTTCAAGTTTGGTATGATCTTTCTTTTCTTGACAATTCTCAGAGGTGGCTGCTGGGGACTACAGACTCGGCAGGCACAGGGTCTCGGCTCACCTCCTTGGGAAAGGAGGTGGTAGGATCTGCTACACAGGTGGGAGGCTGTGTTGGTCTAGAACCTAGTTTAGGGTGTAGTGTGTCACTCAGTCCTGAGCTTGAGGCTGTGGAGCTGCCGTTTGCTGGGCACCGTGGTAAACCCAGGTTAAGGAATCCTGCTGTCCCCTATGATTTGCTCATTATTTGCAAGACAGCTCCACAGAGTTGTGCTAGGAGGGTGGCAAATTGCAGTACAGAGGTGGGAATGGGAGCTGGGAAGGAAATCTTTACCGAGTTTCGCTACCAGGGTTGGTACGTTGTAAAACTGCAGTCTGAGCTGGAAATCCTGCAGCATTTCTTCACTAACGTCGACCTGGAATTTATCTGGCTGTCTGCCATGTGCTAAATAAACCCCAAGTCATGTTGGAGGCTCCTTCTACCCCCTTGAATCCCAGCCCCTTTCTGGGATAGCAACCCACAGGCCAGATTTTCTTCTGTGGAGGTTTTCAAGCGACCACTTTGGAGGCCCTTGAAACTAGATACTAGTGGGAATTCCTGCAAGGCCTCTCTAGCCTTGCTGGCTGCGAGATCCTGGAGTGAAAACGTGGCTTGGATTGAGGATTGGTTGGTTGGTGAATTAGTAAAAACCCAGCTAGTACAATTGCTTGGATTTCCTAACAAGCAGTGAAGAGGCCTGGGTAAGTAAGTAATGATACATACAGTGAGAACAGAGGTCTACACCTCTGCTGTCTGGTGGTGATTTGTAAGAAAATCTGAGTTGTGTGGTGTGGTCTGGCTTCAGACTTGTTCTTGTACCTTCACCTCCCTGCCTTTTTTTTTTTTTAGGGTTCTCAAATTCTGTGTTCAAGTGATGCCTTTTTACTGCTTGCATCTTTGCAGTGCCCTGGTGCTTAAGATGCTGTTTTCAGAATTAGGACTTGGCTCATATTACTGTGGCAGAATTGGGAGTTGTCTTTCAGCTGGAAAAGTACCGAGTTTGATTTTTCCTTGAAAGAGACTGCATTTTAAAAAGACCATTCTGATGGTGCCGTAACTGCTTTTTGCCTTCTTGAAGAATGTAATTGTGTTCAAACCTAGCAGGAGGGAGTCAGATGCCCATGCAGGATCTTCCATGTGCTGTTGGCAGAGGGAAACTGCCCAGGCTGTTGCATGTATTTTGGTTTAACTTGTTCCCACTGATGTCTAGCCTTGGTTCATGTATCTCGCTTCCCCTGCTAGTAGAAGGCGACTCTAATAGAGACAACAGAGGAGTGATTCATGCTGAGGAAGGAAATTATCTCTTATCTAGGTTGCCTCTAAGCCAGTCCTGCCAGAGCTGACTTTATCCTTGAGAGGCTGAAAAGTTGGTCTAAAAGGTAAATATTTATTCTTCAGAGTGTCTGAAATTGATCTGAAATCTAGGAGTCTGGTGCTATTGCCGATGGGAAGGAAGCTACACTTGTCTGTGTTCACACAGCACAGTGCGAATTAGCCTTGACGCAGAACAAAAACTGTTCTGGAGGAGCATAATTAAAAACTTGCTGAAATCTGTGTAACCTCATCGACTAAACAATGTTTTCTCCCGTCTCAGTTACGATAGTAGGTCTGTGGGAGAGAAAGCTAAGAGGTCTAGCTCCTGGCTTCTCTGCTCTCCCAACACGGAGCTTCCTGGGATGGAGACTGCGTTCTTCTGCGTCTTAAGAAAGTCACTGGAGCTTTGCTACATCAGTTAGGAGGAAGTTCAAATACTTGGCAATGTGTCTTTTTTTCAGGGTTGTATAGTAGGACACTCAGGGAAGCTTTTGAAGTACCAAACAATGTTTCTGTACCCTCTCTTTTAAAAACTTCAGTGGAAATCGTGCGTGACTTTCTGTAGCCAGCCTGCCCCTGCCTTGGTGATTGCCCAGAATTCCGCAGGAACAGAAAGTGAAACTGGCTGGTCTGTTGGTCATATGCCGAGATGAGCAGAAAGTGGGAAAATTCTATAAATGCTAAACCAGATGAGCTTTGCAATCCTATTATTATCATCTTTATGGAGAAAAGTCTCAGTGCTAAGAATGAGCCAAGCCAATTCTTGCATAATTAGCCCCATAAGATTATATGGTATTTAGTGATGTTTGGCTTGAGCTGTGAGTTCTTGTGTTTAACAGGGAGTTTCTGATGAGAACATGGAATTTAGATATCCAGAGTGAATATGTTGCAGTTAACCTAATCGTTTAAAATCTTTTCATGCTCTTTTAGCTTCTGTCTTAAAGGTCATTGAAATCTAGACCTGAGATGCCCTTTTTAGCCTTTGCACAGCATCAGTTAGTGTTCTATTTTTGAGCACTTGCTAGTATTGGATACTAGGGGAGCTGCTTTGGAAGGGTTTTGTAGTGTTTGTGGTTTATTTCCTATTTTTTCACTTGAGTAGTTCATACTCTCCTGTTTTTTAGGGAGATTGCTGTGGCTTGAGCCGTTGCTGCTGACATGGTTTAGTGGCAGACCTGGTAGAGCAGGGTCAGTGGTTGGACTAGATGATCTTAAATGTCTTTTCCAACCTAAATGATTCAATGATTCTGTCGCTGTTTCTCTGCTGTACCTAAGCTCGTAATTACTTTTACTACCTCCTTGCATTCTTCCACTTGCAGTGAAGTAGACCTTCTGACTTAACCTGAGCACAGTCTTAAGAGCTCCTTACCCCAGAGCTCAGCAATGGCGCCGATCATGTCTTGATCTAAACTGAGCATGTCACTTGTGACTCAGTCCTGTATTGATTTGTACATTAATGGACTCTCCCTGTCCTCCTGTTGAAGTGGGATTGACATAGGTTTGGGATCTCTCATTTATGGCTTGGTTTCTCTGTCTTTTTACAGTGCATCTTTTCTTGAAAAGGTAATGGAACTCAGAGTGATTGTATGTACCTGCTCAATATTACCTGTCTGCATATAGTACTGATACATCTGCCACTTTTACATCCGAGATGTAGACAGCTCCTGTCCAAGGAAGTTCTGTAATTTAGGCGGTAAATGGGATGTGTGATTAACCTTGTGTGTCTGGCTCTTTCAGAACAGGGCAGTTGGACGGCCCAAAGGGAAACTGGGCACTGCTTCTGCAGTAAAGCTTGCAGCTAATCGGACAACTGCTGGAGCACGTCGGAGGAGGACGCGATGCCGCAAGTGCGAGGCGTGTCTGCGGACAGAGTGCGGCGAGTGTCACTTCTGCAAAGACATGAAGAAATTTGGGGGACCTGGCAGGATGAAACAGTCCTGCATTATGAGGCAGTGTATCGCAGTAAGTGTACCTGTTGCTACGGCTCATTAGAGATTTCTTTCCTATATCTATCTCCTGGTGACAAGGTGTGGAACTGAGAACTCTGCTCTGAGTAGCCTCTAAAGTACATCAGGCAAAACAGTGTAATCCCTGCTGTCTTAGTTTGGGTCTCTTCACAACCACCACCCACCTCTCCCCCAAATCTTAAACCAGAATGCTGCTAAAACTTAGTAGCATGGCTTTCAATCTCAGTAATATAGAAGGTAGATGTGGAGATTATCAGCACACCAGAAATCGGGGCTCTAATCACACTGAAATTCTGGAATTTGGGGGAGAAGGGGAAGAGTGGGAAGTTCTAATTCAAAAGAAAAAGAGACCTGTTTGGTTTGGATCTCCGAATTTCCTGAGAAAAGCTGTCTTGGAACTCTCTTCACCCTCTTAACTACTTAACCAACTTAAGATATGGAGAAGTCTTTGGCATCCTCCAAGATTCTGGCAATTAGCGACCCCACCCCCAGGCTACCTGAGGCCTTAATTTCTGTTTGTTTGCTATTGCCCAGGCATATAGGAGGGATCTGATCCAGATGAGCCAAAGAGCTGTCAAGCCAGGGTCTTGTCTTCCGTGGGGACTGGAAATGGCTGTCGGGGGATGAGCATCAGAACAGGGCAGGCAGGCAATTGGACAGTTTCCTGAGCTCCTGTGATATATTGCTTAGAAGCTTCTTGAATCACAAGTGATAGCATGTATTTAACATATATTGACAGATTAATCTTCCATTAAGTTGTCCAAGCATCTTTTGAATCTGTTGCTTCCATACTGACTATCATGGAGCTTCTCCTCAGGTCTCACATCCGCAGTGCCCCCATTCAGGGGGAAAAAAAAAATCTTTTCTCTTAATTCTTTGAAAGGTCTTGTTTATGTTGTTTTTAAGAGTTTAGTTTTTTGTGGGTTTTTTTTAAGGAAAGGAATCTTGCTTATTTGTAACTGAAATATCACTCCATCTATACTGATTTGTCTCTAACTCTTGTTACAGTTCCTTTCACTTAGCTGCCTTTTTTGTTTCTTTAATTCTGATGAGGAAACTGAAGTGGAGGCATTAAATCACTGATACTGATAAAAAAAACTCATAAGCCCTTAAGGTTTCCAGTAGTTGCTCCTAGTAGCTCACTCCATGTCCTGTTCCAAGCCATGCACTGCTCTTGACACAGAGGACTGGATTCAGCTCTGCTGGATCTTTCAGTAAAGTACGTAGAATATCTACCTTTCTGCAGAGTGCTTTTGCAGCTCAAGTGTCTTTTCTTTGAACATTTGCTTTCCTGGAGTGTGGCATGAATTGAACAGCATGGATGAAGAATTTATTATTCTCCAGGGGGAAGAAATACTGAAATCATGCTGCCTTTTTGGTGGAGGGATTAAATTAGGGCTGTGGTGTGCTTTCTTGTCCTGACTGATGAAGGAAACTTTCATACTAAGCTGTTTCACTCTTGATACACAGATGAGCCTTTTGGAGATGAACTGGGTTCTCTCTGGCTGAGTGGAGTTATTATCTCATCCCCTTCCTTCTAACGAAGAAATATTTTTCGTCTTGGTATCTGCAGTTTTATTTCCAGGAACTGTGGTTAGAATACAGGGCTTGGTAGCCAGGGTACTCTGATTCCTTGTCCCACCCTTGCATGCACTGAAGAAGACATCTCTGCCCTTTGTAGGTTCCCATCGGTGTAAATAGCAGAGGGAGTGTTACAGACTTTTAGACCAGCAAAAAGCACAGAAAATTAACAAGTTGAACTGTTGTAACTTTTAATGGTGCTTTACGTTTCTATGAGCAATCCTATTGTCTTCACTCTTGTTCATTATGTTCTCTGACAATTGCAGTAGTAATATATTATGGTACCTATCCAACAGCTTCCAGCCAAAAAAAATAAACCCCAAAACACCAAAGCAAGGCTCTGTGGAAGTAATGATCCCTACAGTTCTGGGATTGTGCTTTCCTCTGGTTAATAACATTGACAGTATTAACTAGATGCAGGCTTTCATTAAACTGAGAAGCCTTAAGAGAGTCTGTACTGCTATTCGGAGAACAGGAAACTCTTCTGCATCACTAGTTCAATCAAGGAAGGAAACAGGAGTGCCTGGGACACTTTATGCTGCATTGAATAGGTCTGAAGGGAGTGTGGGGGCTCTGTGCTGGGAGGGCAAGTTGTGAGAGTGTGGCTGTGGGACAGGGCTAGTTGGGGCACAGAGGAGATTCCCTGGACACTCTTGCTCACAGCCAGAAAAATTGTACTGCTCCTGGGATGTTTGTTCTTGTGTGTAGATACAAATACTTAACTGTGTGGGAGATAGGACAAAACAAATCGACAGAGCTCTTATGGCCCTGGACAACTTTCCTTTACTCTGGTTTACCTGCTGGTGGAATGGGGTCCTGGGGATTCCTGTTTTTGTGCTTGGAGGAAGGGTGGGAATTAAATTGCATTAGCAAAGTGCTTTTAAAATCTAGTGTGGGTAAGTACTGGTATGAGAAGCAGGAAAGTGTTGCTGTAGTTTATGTATCAGATGTTGGTGTGTGGGGCAGCACACTGTACTCGGTAATGACTTCCTATAGCTAGCTTTTTCGCTATCTGAAGCTTGCTGAAGTATGCACTGTTGCTGCTTATGTTTGGTTCGGTGTGCAGATATCCGCGTATGGATTTCATTTGCTCCGTCTACGAGAGATCCTTGCTGGGAAAAGCCACATCTCTGGCTACTTAATAGTTAAGGATTTGCAGCCTAATCGATTGCATTTCACATTACAGCCAGCTTCTTACGAGGATCTTCCTTTTCTTTCTTGTAATGAGACTTATACTTTATTGCCACAAACCAGAAGTTTGTTCCTCATTAGTGCAAAGGTGGCTTTTTAATTAGACTAGCAGTCAGTGCTTTGACATGGGTGACAGATATGTAAGATGCTGCAGTTTCCTTTCTGCCTCAGAAAAAGACATAAAAAAAATCAGTGTGCTTGACACTTGCAGGAGAGGAATTCTCTTTTTAAGTGTCTGTGCAGTGCTTTTTGCAATGCTGAGGTTGGGAGCAGGGCCCTAGATAATAGACCGTCAGTCAGAAAAAGGTCTGTTCCTCGTTCTGTTGTGGGCTTGCTGTGAGACCTGGATTGGGTCCCATAACATCTGTCTGCCCTGCTTGTAAAATAAGGGGAGCTGCCAAATTGCTAGTCAGATTGTGAAGCTCGGTGGATGTGAATAGTGATGTTCTAGGTTGCTTCTTTTCCCTCCCATTGTACACCAGTGAAGTGACTTGCATGCCAATGTCTGTGTCAGCTCACAGATTTGAGGGACCCACCAAGAAAGCGTTTTCATCTGTCCCTGGGATGCCCCATGAATCTATGTTGCTGCAGGGAGGGCACTTTCATTCCATGAAATGTCCTGTGATGCTTGGTCTGGGTACTCAGCTCCAGTTGTTACCAGTTTTTCTTGCCTTCGTTGCTCTGCTGGGCTGGTGTCTTCAGCAGTTTGCACGATTAGTCCCTATTTATCTCCTCTTTGAAATGAGGATATACTGTAAATGCACATTGAGTTCTTCTGTTTCCATATGTCTTCTGTGTCCTGATCAAGAGTACTTTCTGATATGTGTAAACAGCCGGTGTTGCCTCATACTGCTGTGTGTCTGGTGTGCGGAGAAGCTGGGAAAGAGGACACTGTGGAAGAGGAGGAGAGCAAGTTTAATCTCATGCTAATGGAATGCTCCATTTGTAATGAAATAATACACCCAGGATGCCTTAAGGTGAGTACAAGGATGTGATACATGTTGGAAACAAAAACTGGATTAGTTATCACCTTCATATAAAAGTAGTGCACAGAAGTTAGAAAGTTTTCATGTGTTCGTCTCTGGAAACTTAAGTGAGCAAAGAGCTGGTGCGAGGAGCAGGATGACAGCCGGGGCACACGCAGTCCTGCCTGGCAGGCGGGGATCCTCTGATGTAAGCAGAGACTCTTGCTTTGGACAGCCTCCAAAACGTGTGTGCATGCAAATGTCTTGTGGGTTTTTGTTTTGTTTTCTTTCTTTCTTTTTTGCTTCTTGTTTAAGGAAGTGAGGAGTTTCAGTTGGGATGGGAAGCTCAAGGGGACGGAGAAACCTGCCTATACGCTTGGATGAGTTAGTTAAATCCCTGTATCGGTAGCTCCTTCTTGTGTCCCAGAAAGTACAAACAAGTAGCTTGCTGTTCATGTTTGGCCAGGCACAGATGTGCCAAGCAGCTGGCTTTAAAGATGTTATGAACAAACATTGCAGTAGGAGGACTGCAGCTCCAGAGAACAAACTGAGCAAGTTTCAGGCTGCAGGAGTGCTCACCCTTGGCTGACTTGAGTTCTGTGAGCAGCTGTATTCTTTGCTGGTAACAAAAGTGTCATTTTGGGCACATCTCTGTGTATGAGCCTTTAGAAGCCTTCTTTCTCCAGAGCTGGTTTGTTTCATCTGATCGGCCATTTCCTGTTGCTGATTTGTTTATGGTTAAAGTAATTTGCCAAAGCAAATGTATTCTGACACACCATGCCCCAGAAAGCAGCTTTTGGCCCTTCTGGGATCTCTGGGAGGAGAGGTATGTTCCTTATGCAGGCCTGGGGTGGTGCTCTCCTGGCCTTTTATTTTTCTTGCGCTGTACACAGTATTGCACCAAACGATGTGTGTGCCATTTTATTAGAGCAGAAAGTAGGTAGCTGGCAAACCAGAACTGTCTCCTTGCTCTGTGAAATTGGTATTTGCAGCTCCCGCCACAGATGGGCTCTGAAAGGGAGCTTTGCTTGCTTGGCTCTGCTCAAAACAAGGCTTTGGGGGCTGGTAAAGCAAGGGAGGGAGCTGCTCATTTTCAGAGGTACCTCAATTTTGGCTCGTAGCTGCTGCTTTGCTATTCCAGTCCTTCCTGAAAGTGCCCTGCGCTCCCTCGTCTCTCGCTTTGCAGTGCCAGTGACGCTTCGTGGCTGAGTCCAGAGGACATGGTTGTTGTCTAGTGGCAGTTCAAGTATGGTTTCCTTTCCCCATACCGAATTTGGGACTAGTTGCACAGGATGTGGGTCAGATCTGTGAAATCAAGCAAGTGATGTTTGTTCTTTGGTGCATGTGTAGTGTCCTGAGTGCTGTTTTGGTAACTGTTCCAGTGTTCACACTGTTGCTTTGGGTGTTTCTGCAAATTACATAGTGGGACACTTACAGTGTGCCTTGTGTGTCTTACAATTTCTGAGTGCTTCTGCTGAGGTGGAGTGGTGGGGTAAGTGGTACTGTTTATTTACTGAGACAAAAGGGCACCAGTAGGATTTCAGAATCCTCTTGGAAAGTGAGATGAGACTACGTACCAGGGAATGGAAAAAGGAAAATGGAGCCTCTTCCTCTGTTCCCTCCTTGCTTTTTTTCCACGGGTTCCATGATTTTCTGCGAGACAAAAAATCTGTTGCCATGTTTAGATGTTGCTTGAGCCCTTGACGTGGGCTTAAGGCCAGAGGATGGAGCCCATAAATAGACCTTGTGGGAAGAGCCTTGAATGCAGATGCAGCCCCAGGGCAGCTGTTTCGGCGGTTCATGAAGAGAAGGTCCCTTCCTGTCCGCTTGGTAAATAGGCAGTAGTACACGTAAACTGTCGATCATCTCCAATTAAATGTCTGGCAAATGTATTTTTGGGGGAGACTGGAATAAACTGGATCAGTGAAGGGAGGAGTGTCCTTTCCTTTCCTATTCCCTGTGAATTGAATTCCCTCCAAGATGCATCTCCAAAGCTTCTGAAGTAGTTTGGCACATGGCTAATTTGTGCTCCAGCGCAGGTTGTTTCTGGTTTGAAGTCCATCCTCTTCCAGCTTCTTGATTTGACTGTTCATGTTTGTGGTGGGTTTTCTCCATGAAAAAACTGTCAGAGGGATGACTTTTTTGAGGAGATGATGGGTAGGTCGGGTGCATCTGTGCTCTGACATGTGCAGCCTCAAGGGCCTTTGTGGGTGCCTTTTGCTGGGGGAGCCCTGGGTACCAGAGCACGTCAGGCGCTCGCATCGGAAGCGTGCTAAGGACAGGCAGGATGTTCCTGTATCCTGATGAGAAGTATCATGATGGAGTATCTGACATGCTGTTTTCCTTGAAAATACAATACCAACGCAAATGCTTGTTCTGCTGAAGTTTCTTATAAAAACAGTCTTGGCAAGCATTTCACAAGCACAGCGTTGTTTCCAGAGGGAGCTAGTGAGATTTTTGGAGGAATATTGCCTTTCGTTGTTACGGAGCTTTGAGTTGAACCAACATTGACTTTTTCTTGCTACATGCCAAATTGCTAGTAATGCTGGTTAGCATGTGTGAGTGCAGTATCTGATGCTGCTTCCTTAAGGAGAAGAGGGCTGTTTCCCCCAGTAGGAGCCTGTTCTTTTTCATCTTAGGTGGATATAGTGATAATGATGGATAAGGGGAATATTTAGGTGCCTTGTCAGAGCAGCAGAAATACAAAGACCTTTTCCAGCACAGCTGCGCTGCTGCCCATGGCTTCAGCCCAGGTTTGTCTCGCTGTCTGTATTGTTTCAGTCTTGGTGCCGCCAGAATTCATGGCTCTCACTCAGCGATGTCAGATCAGCATCCTGGGGTCTCGGTGTTCCTTAACAAGAAGACTACATAGTAGCGTAGTCTCGTGTTTAGACTTTCTGAATTGCTGACCTCGTGCTGCAGGTACGTTTCTGAAGACGCCTCATGCTGTGGCTCAGACACCCACCTGCTGTTTGTAGCAAACACTCAGAACTGGCTCCCACCCAGCCTGAAAGGCTTGGGACAGATTCAGTGGCAGGTTTGTGTGTGTCTAATTAGTTTGCTTACAGTTCCTCACATCTGTTCATTTCCTTAAACTTCACAGAAGGGACAGAGCTGTAATGCTTTCCCTTCAGTAACATTTGTTCTATATTCGGTGCGGGAAATAACTTGTTCCCAACTTGGTCTTGGGCCAGGAATTGTTCCCCTGAGGCAGAGATGTGTACAACAACTCCTGGAGTATCTTACACCTACCATGGGAAAGAAGGTTCAAAGGCATACAGTTGTGATAAAACCAGTATTTAAATTCTGCCCACTTCATTTACTCATTTATTAACTCCAGAAGACTTGCTGAGAGAGACTAACGTGTCATCACTCTTGCTAGATGGGGAAACTAGAATGGCTGCTGTCTGGCTCGGGGACTTGAGGAAGCAGTTCCCCTAAAACCGGGGCTTGATCCTGCACAGCTAGTGTGTTTTCTCTGAGCTGGGAGGAGAGGAGGAAATGTTTCAGAAACATGACAAATCTGCAGATCTTTGCCCCTGCCTGTTTCGGTAGCAGCCTCCTGCTACTGTGCAGCTGATGCCAATGCCTAGCTATTTGTCCTCATAGTAGCCTGGCTTTGTTGTCTATAATGGTAATAAATTAATATATTTTTTTTTCCTCTCACCCCAGGCTTCTTTCTGAATATATAACTGAAACCTTAAATGTGGATGTGCCATCAGTGAGCATATGTTTTTGTTTGGAGGGTATTTTTGCCTTTGCTCTGCTTTCTATCCTCAGTTTCATTCACAGAAATGCCTTTTCAGAAACACCTGCCTCCTGTTTGGAAAGTAATGCAGGCTCCTATATGGAAATTCAGAGACCAGCAGCTTTTCAACTGCATAGGGCAGGACTGTGCTTTTATTGTAGTATAACAATATTGATTATGTGTCTTCTCTTTCAAAAAGCAAAACATCACAGTCTCTCAGAGGTAGTGAAGTAGTAAGCATTTCTCTTCCTTACACTAGCTGGGTAACTGTGGGTGTGAGAAACCTTAAAAACGCCTCCATGTGTCCAGTCTTCTGCATAAAAGTGCCTGTTCTCTAGCTAACTTGGCAGCTGACATTTTTATTGGTGCATGGGTTGAGAGCTTGGAGGCATGGGGCTGCTAGTTCTGATCCATAAAGAAAAATATTTTAAGGAACACTTGATTGCAGTGCAGGGTGCTTTGCTTCTAAAGATGCCCAGCGGTATTAATGTATGTGAGGATGTGTGTATGGGAAAAATCCCTCCTTATTAAAAGATCAGACTGTGCCTCACTCTGGGGGGTGATGGGACAGGACTGAGCTTTTAAAATAAGTGGTGCGAAAGGACGTTTGGAGATGGTGCAATTACGGTGCTGGGTTTTGGGGGTTTGGTTTGAGTTTTGGGAGTGGTTTGGGTTTTTTTGCAAGAGCAGAATATGCCCTGTGTTAATTGGAATTGGCAATGACCTTCATAAAAAGCCCGGACCTGAACCCTTTGTCAAATACCAATTTGGCCAGCACGCTTTCCTCCCCTGTTGGCATCATCAAAAGGGTAATTGTGCAGGACCGAGGGCTTGCTCAGCACCAGCAGGATGGAGCAGCACCTGCCGGGACTGGGTTTCTTTTCTGCAGGCGTTGGGAGGGCAGCAGTTGATCAGAGAAAACGATGAGCTGTACAAAATGCCTGTAAAACGATCTGCCTGTAGATTTCTCCAGCTTTTTGCAGCACAATTGTGAATTGGGTTGTGCCTCTCTTTTTACCAGGTGAAGGAATCGGATGGTGTGGTTAACGATGAGCTGCCGAACTGCTGGGAGTGTCCAAAGTGCAACCATGCAGGGAAAACTGGAAAAGTGAGTTTAATGGGAAGAAGTGGTGCTGGAACGAGATACAAAATCTCAAGCATTCCCTCTGGCTTGTAGATACAATTGTGCCCAATGCCAGCTTTTGGTTTTGTGTTTAATTCCATTGAGTTGAAGGAAATAAGCTGATGACTTGCTATTCTTAAATAATTTTTGTATTCTTGCTCCATATACCAACACTTGAGCCAGAACCTGGGGAATATTTCATTTAGTTCTGTGCACTGCTGTATGTTAATTTCTAAGGTGAAAATACCTTTTTAAAAAACAAATTCCAGGAGCAATTATGCAAAACCTGAAGTGTCTGTTGGAATTAGTGAAATGTTGTTTCTTTGCAAACTGAGACAAACAAGTGTGTGCTTACAAAAATAACTTTGTAAAGGTTGAAACTACTTTAACTCCTTGCTAATCATTTTGTCTGTTACAAAGTGATCAACCCACCAGTGCTGGAGGCAGCTTAGGTAAAGAGTTGAGGAAGGCATAAGATATAAAGTTTGTTTGTGTTTTGTGTCTCTTTGGCGTACAAGCAAAAGCGCGGACCAGGATTCAAATACGCATCAAATCTCCCAGGCTCATTGCTGAAGGAACAGAAAATGAACAGAGACAATAAGGAAGTAACAGATGCTGCAAAACGGAAAGGGGATTGTGAAGAAACTCCCAGGCGGAAATCAGAGGAACATTCCAAAAAGACTCAAGTTGACTCAATACTGAGGAGAAAGTCAGACGAAGTGCATCTGTGGAGAAAAAGGAAATTTGAGAAACCCCAGGAACCCACTATGAGAAAGCGGGTATGACAAAACGCTCTTTTCATGTACTTACACAGATGCGCGTGGGCTGGTTGGGGCTCATGTCTCTTGCCTTCTGGCTTATAGCTCATCTTGAAATCCCAGATTGTTACAAAAGAAACTGCGATGTTTTACCTTCCTGTCTGAAAACTGCTAGTCTAACAGGACAGTAGTTTGAACAGCAACACTCAGGTTGACGTTCAGAGGTCGAAAACACTGGGCTGTGGCTGTTGTTTTATTCTAAATACTGGAAAACCCACTTTAACTGAAAAGTCCTTACAAGATGCTTCAAGTAGGAACAAAGTGAAAATCAATTTTTAATGGAAACCTTTTCATCTTTATCCACTTGGTGGCGCATGGCAGCTTGTTTTGTGGCTGATTCAAGGATGTACAATGCTCTTAACTCATCAGAGGACCTTTAGAAATGACACCTTCTGTAGCCTGCAGAGAGGAGGACCTGCTCACAACAGCGATGTAGACAGCTTTTCCCTGAATATAAGTCAAAGTTCTTGAGCCAGGCAGGGACACTCTGAATTGTCTTGTGGATTGTGAAGTACGTTGCTTGGGATATACAGAAATGCTGGTTTGCAGAGGTAGAAATGAGAACATAGATGTAATGTCACTCATGAGTAAACGGCTGGTTTTAAAATCAGAATCGATGGCTCGTTTTGTGTTGCACTTGCCATTCATGAGGAGTGGCAGTCAGCCTGCCCCGTGAGGCTTGACAGGGGAACGCTACAGTACAGTAAGTGTAGGGCTTGGGGTTGCTTTGGTGGAATGAAAGAGCAAAATTTACAAATACCAGTTTATACATATCTGCTTTCCGGCCATGCTTTCCTCTTCCCATCCCTTTGGACTCACTGCAGTGTTTATGGATGGCTTGAATTGCTCCATGAAAGGCCCCCAGCATGTGAGGAAGCACTGTGGATCACCAAACCTTCATCAGACAGCACAAAAAATGTCATGTTTTGGGGTTTTTACTTTTCTTTCTTCCAACAGCTAAAACTTGGAAAAGAAGACAAACTCTTCAGGAAGAAGGTACTTCGCCTTTTTAATAGATGTGTTCTCAATCCCTTTTAATCCCCTCTCCTCATGTGAGCTGAATGGTGAGCCAGTTTCTCTATCAGTGATGTCTTTGTGTCACTGCAGGCATTTTTATTATCACATTTACGTCTTGAAATTATGGAATATCTCTCTCGTGGAAACCTTTACACTCCAGAATAGTTTAGCTGCAGCATCTGGTTTTATTTTTTTTTTGTTCTTATTAAAATACAGCAGCAAGTTGTCTTTTGATGAAACAAGGAATAAAATTCTCTCTATATACCCATGTTTTGCTCTTGCTGTGTGGCTGAATCTTGCCCCACACAGCCCCTCAGCAGCCTGTACCACATCTTGTCCCTGGAGTCCTCCACTGACACCCTAGGGGGCCAGGGGCGACCTGGCACGCAAGTCCCGATTGCCTCTCACAACCGGTCATAAGAGAAGTCCGATGCCTTTAAGCTAAGCACTCGTCAGTACCCCGTGGGAAGGATCCTGCAAGCCGACAGTAGTCTGATGTTGCAATTTTTTTTTATTCTAATCTGTCATTAACTTACTGTGACCTCTCCCTTTATAATATGTTAATTTAAAGACAGGGTGATCAGCTTTCTCAGCTGTGCACCACAGTCTGAAGCATAGGAGCACATCCACTGACTTGATCTGATTAGTTCATTGCAAAAGCATAGATCTTCTGATAGAACAAGTGTGTTCACAGCAGTTCACCTTTTCTTGCCAGTCCAGATCTCTTCTTACTAGAGCTATTTCATTTTAACAGTTGGTGGCTTCTTTCTTCCTTGTAGTGATCAGATTAGACTTGAAGTCTTCCCTGGTCTTAGTTCGTATGTCTCTTACACTTCGATCTGGTGTGCATCAAAGAGAGATGTGATTAATGCAAGCAAGTGAAGTGCAGTTTGCTGTTGTGACCAGTGACCGGGGCAGGGAAGAAGGTGCCAGCTAACCCCTGTCAGCCTGCGTTGCGCTGGAGATCGTGTCAGCGTGAGGTCTCATCAGGCTGCCAGTGTGTCAGACCTGTCACGCTCCCTGCTCTGCATGCACCAGAGGTGGGGGAGGCTCCTGAAGAGAAGCAGAGTTGTGCAGGATGGGAAGGAGCAGTTAAAACGTAATTAAATGAGGCTGTGAGTATCCAGCAATAAGGGCCACAACGGCACAGCCACAGTGCGAGTCGGTGATCGTGATTTCAGAAACTGACCTTTTGGCCATCGGGCACGAGTGCGCCATGTCAGCCGGTGTTCAAAGTGGGCGCCCAGGGAGTGTGTCCCAAGCCTGGTTTTTTCTGGCCTGCTGGGGACAAAGCTGTCTATCGTACGATACTAATCATCTGTGCATAAATTGTCCACTGTGTAATGAGTAAGGCCCTTAAATCTGCAGGATTATGCATGGTGAATAAATGCATTTATCGCTCTCTTGGAGACTGGAGAGCCAGTATCTGGACTCCTCATCCATGTGATGGCGCTTGAACTTGATACCTTTGGCCGGTGAATGTACCCTTGTGCTCAGATGGGTGGGGCCGGGTGCTGGCGGGCTGCCCGACCCTGCGGGGCAGGGCTGCCAGTGTGGAGCATCAGCATGTGAGCTATTGCTGAGCATGTTCTTGCTCGAATAGTCAGTCCTTGTCTCTTCCTTTTCAGCGGCGATCGTGGAAGGCTCCAGATGACCGAACTGCCATGATCAAACCCCTGCGGCGCCTCAAGCAGGAGCCGGAGGATGACCTGCCAGAAGCACCTCCCAGGTCCAAGGATAGCGACCAGTCACGGTCCAGCTCGCCCACTGCAGGCCCCAGCACAGAGGGCGCCGAGCCCAGGGACAAGAAGAAGTTCAAGATGAGGCGGAAAAGGCGGCTTCCCAATAAGGAACTGAGCAAGGAGCTCAGCAAGGAGCTCAATCAGGAGATCCAAAAAACCGAGAACAGCCTTGCCAATGAGAATCACCAACCCATCAAATCTGAACCTGAGAGCGAGAACGAGGAACCTAAGCGTGCTTTGAACAATGCCGAGAGACTCCATAGGTTCAGCAAAGGGTTGAACGGGACTCCCCGAGAGCTGAGGCACCAGCTCATCCCCAGCCTGCGAAGCACACCTCGGGGAATCGCCCGGCCACCGCCTTCGCTCTCTCCTCCCAAATGCATTCAGATGGAGCGGCATGTTATCCGGCCACCTCCCATCAGCCCCCCTCCGGACTCGCTCCCCCTGGATGACGGGGCAGCCCATGTGATGCAGCGGGAAGTCTGGATGGCTGTCTTTAGCTACCTCAGTCATAGAGACTTGTGCATCTGTATGAGAGTTTGCAAGACCTGGAACAGATGGTAAGGAGGGCAGGAAGCCGAGGTCTAATGTGTAGTGGGATGGACTCAAAAGGGCAGTGGGTGGTGGAGTCACTAGTAAGAGGTGTGCAGGTCTTCACTGGAGCTCTGCTGAGACCAAGGAGGAGGGTTGGCCAGCAGTGTCTAGAGAAGTTGTGTCTCTGCTGATGCTTTCTCAGAAACAGCAGTTCCCAGCATTTCTGATGGGGATTGTGTGCGTGTGTCAGCATTGGCGTCAGCCTGCCGGAGCTGTAACCCCCGCAGAGCAGCCTGTTCTGTAGTTACACACCACGATGTTCCTGCCTGCTGGAACAGCCAGTCGAGGTCACGCAAAGTCTTGGTGTCATTCTGCCCCCAGGACTCGCTGACTGCTAATGCACTTGTTTGTTCAGTTTGGCTATTAAATATCTACTGAGATATACTGAAGATCTCGCAGTGCCCTTGGTGTTCCCCTCAGAAGGTCCGTGCTGATTATTTCCCTGTAGAGGGTACATGGAGAGCGATCCCGCTCGCTGTGTTTTGCACTGGCGGAGCTGATGGAGGAATTCTTTGTTTATTGCATTTACTCACAGCATGTCCATTTGTTGCCCAAACCACAACACCGAGTGCAAATGCTGACGTGGTCGGTGACTGTGTGGCAGCAGGACACGTTAGTGGACAGATTTATGTGTTTCACTGAACTTGCAGTAAAGTCGCTTGTTGGCTGTTGTCTGGGATTCAACTGTAACGTGCAGACGGGTGGGCAAGTTGTCACAGAAACTTTCCTAGCATGGTCTAATAACAAACAGGGTAAATGACAGAAAAGTTGAGAGGCTGATAACTGGGTGCAAGTGTGTGGAGTGTCTCCTCCGTGGGCTTCTTGGTGTCGCAGAAAGCTGGTAAATGCCTTTTCCACTTCAGTGCAGTGTTTCCTAATGGAAAAATGAGAAAATGCAGAATCCCGCACACTCGTTAGGACTCCTTGCTTGTAGCTCTTCAAGAACTACAAAGAGTTTAAAAACGCATAAGCCATGTAGATGAGAAATACACAAACACACAGAATGGGGTGGGGGGATCTGTTTTACGTAATTCACTGGTTTTAAGTAAGGAAAGCACAGGGGAAATCAGGACAGTAATACTTAAACCCAGCCTTTATATTCCAAAGGTAAGCAAGGTGCGTGGCTTGTCTTCAGGCTAGAAAATGGATTTTAGTAAGGACGTGGATGACTTAAAATGGGATCCAAAGTTGTTGACACTTGTGATTCTGTGGAAATAATTCTGTGCTTTATTGCATGATATATTTGATGGAGAAACTTCAAGGCTGCGTAACACTGTGTAGTGTTGTGCTTATCTTAGCATCGCTCAGCCTTACTTCTGCTATTTTCAGTTAAATGCCGTAGTTTTCCCTACTGTTTAATGACACCTTTTAAAGTCTTGCAGAAATCAAAACAAGTGCCAAATTAAGTGCTGTTGGCTTTTTTCTTTTTGGGTAGGTGCTGTGACAAAAGATTATGGACCAAAATAGATTTAAACCATTGTAAATCCATCACTCCACTTATGCTTAGTGGCATTATTAGGAGACAGCCTGTAACCCTTGATCTTAGCTGGACAAATATATCTAAAAAGCAGCTGAGTTGGCTTATCAACAGACTGCCGGGTAAGTGATATTTTTTTTGACCACTTCACTGAATTTAGCAAACCAGTTTGTATCTCAACTGCAGTCTCTGAGGAACATCTGTGGGAGCTGGGTATCCTAGGAAAGGAGTAGATACGTAGGAATGAAGCATCAGTGAGTTAAAATGGGCCCAAAATTAGTTACATTGTGCCTACTTGACGTGCTGGATGATTAGAGGCAGGTTTTAGTCGGCAGGTGAGGTTGCTGTGGAGAGAGCCTGTGCTGATGCGATTGGCAGCGGGGGTGCCGGGGGGCTGTTCTCCCGCACAGTGATGGAGTTCCAGATGGTGGGAAGGATGCAGAGCTGGGTGGGAGGAGGGTTTACGGGGTCCCTGCTTGCCCTGGGGCGCTGGGGTGGTTGGTCAGAGCAGCGCTGGGCCTCGCCTGGCCTGCGCAGGGTAGCGGAGATCACCGCATGTGTCCCTCTGGGTAGGCCACATGCTCCTACATACTTCTTCTGTATCTGCAGGTCTTCGAGACCTGCTGTTATCAGGGTGCTCATGGATAGCAGTGTCGGCACTTTGTAGTTCCAGTTGTCCTTTACTCCGAACTCTGGACGTGCAGTGGGCAGAAGGCCTGAAAGACGCACAAATGAGAGACCTCTTGTCGCCACCCACAGATAACCGGCCAGGTAACAGGCGGGAGGAGCACGTGGGAGCCCTGTCCCAGCCGTTCAGTGGCATGTTCTAGATGCTGCTAGTCCCCCCCGGAGGCACCGGGCAGGAACCCCCGCAGCTAGTGCCGGTGCCTTCTGGGCTTTGCTGACGTGCCAGGTGTTCAAAGTAGTGACTTGCAACACCTGCTCGCTGGAAGCCACTGGGTAATGAGTGATATTCTCTGGCTGCTGAACAGTCATCTGAGCCACTGTGCTGGTTTTCTGTCTGACTTTCTTCTCTTCAGGCTGCAACGGGTGTACTTTAGAGAGTATGGAAACACTTTCTTCCAGTTCAGGGAAGGAGCAGTTCTGTGGGTCATGCCACATTCGCCCGGATATCAGTTCAGGTGAAATTTTGAGCAAATCAGATCTGCTTTCTGGCATGCACTGCACAGCCTACTGCTTATTCCCGACTTGTAATTCCGCTGGGCCCCTGCAGTTACTTTCATCCCTTTTGTTTTGAAATTGGGAGGTGGCTTTGTCCACGTGCCTGTTCCAAAAATAGACAAGTGTTCCTGCTGATGTCCCCTCCAAAGCTCCAGACAGGCAAAAGCGTCTGAAGTTGACATAGGGCAGCAGTGTTGTGTGTCACAGTGCATTTCATATAGATCTGCAGATGTTTGCGGTGCGGCGTGAGGCTTTTGGGAGTGACCTGCTGCCTCTGCTTTCCAGGTCAGATCGACAACCGCAGTAAACTACGGAACGTCGTGGAGCTGCGTTTGGCTGGCCTGGATATTACAGATGCTTCTTTGCGGCTGATCATAAGGCACATGCCTCTGCTCTCCAAACTCAATCTTAGTTACTGTAATCACGTGACAGATCAGTCTATTAACCTGCTGACCGCGGTCGGAACCACCACGCGGGATTCGTTAACAGAAATTAATTTATCAGGTAAGCAACACAAGCGCAGGGGAGGGAGGGGATGGGAATCGCCCCTCGGCATTAGACTCCTGAGAAACACCCGTCGGTGGAGGTGGTTTTACCCAGCTCCGCCCTGCCCCAGGCTCGTTTAAGCCGCTGGATGTGCTGCCGGTCCGGCGTAAGCACCCCTGCAGCTGCCCAGCTTCCCTGGGGCCCCCCCCGCCATGGCACGGACGCCTCCGGCTCAGTGGCGTGTGCTGCGCCTCACTCATCCTCCACCGGCGATTTTCCAAGGCCGCCGCTCCGCGCATCTGGCGCGCTTTGTGTTATCCCCTCAGTTACACAACGCAGTCACGGGGGTCGGAGAGCGGCCGTGGGGCTGGGTGGGCGATTCCGCAAGAAGGACCTCCCGCAGTTGGGATAAACCGTCCTGGTGCTGGAGAGCAAACGGCGCCGCGCTGTTAAACGCCTCCCCCTCTGTCTCTTGCCCCCGGCAGACTGCAATAAGGTCACTGACCAGTGCCTGTCGTACTTCAAACGGTGTGGAAACATCTGCCAGATCGACCTGAGGTACTGCAAGCAAGTGACAAAAGAGGGCTGTGAGCAGTTCATAGCGGAAATGTCCGTAAGTGTTCAGTTTGGGCAAGTGGAAGAAAAACTTCTGCAAAANGAACACGTAGGGATTTTATTTTCAATTGGGAACTTGGAATATTGGAAAATATCGCGGTTGGATTTTACAACTCTTGTCGAGAACAACGTGAAACTACCCATGTTAAGAATTTCAACTTGTGCCACTAATTCAGTCTACCTGGGATGTCCTGCACTGGCTCTTATGCAAATTCATAAGGCGACTGTTATTGATGATAATTGTTCACACCCGGAAGACGACTGATCTCCAAGAAATACTGTTATTTAAAGTACCACAGCATGTGCTTGGTAGTGTAAATTTGATTTCTGCTTTTCATTTCTTAAAACAACAACAACAAAAAAAAAAGTTGGTGTCATTAAAGTGGACCACGCACTGCATTTCTGCCTTCTTAACACATTTTGTTTTGTTACATCTTACATTATGCAGAACTATTTTTGTACAAAAATTGTTTAAAAATTATTTATGCAATGTTTGAATGCATTACCAGTGTTTTGGTTTTGATTGCCAATTTTTATCTTTACTTATGGTAGGCGAGAACTTAACCTATACTTCGTAGACAGTATCTATCTACAAACGTGCCCAGGTCAGGAAAAGTAGGTTAATACTTTCAATTTAAAGCATGTTTTAATGGAAGTTTATATCCTGCTTTGTATACTTCAGAAGTGACATAAGCATGTTGTGGAAATAAGGTGTAAATTATAGTTGAAGTAAAACACTTTGCCAAGTTTTATCTGTATAGAAATCACCTTTTTCTCAAAATTTTAAAAAATTCCAATTTCAGCTTTTGCACATAGGAGGGTTTCACTCTGTAGCATGAGCTCTTGTACTCAATATAAAATTAATTTATACAGTGAGTCCAGCCGTAGAATAAATGGTCAAACGTAGTCTCTCTTTCTTTGAAGTGTGAGTTGAGTTCTCATTTAAGGTTTATAACATGGTTATTTCCTGATTGTAAAATTCTGCATTCATAAGTGCCATTGTTGTATGGTGTTGTTTTCGTAGACCTTCCTGATGCAGTTTTACCTTTGTTGAATTTGTATAAACAATTGTACAAAAACAGGTGCTGGCTCCGCGGGTTTCTGTTCCCAGGGGGGTGGTTTGGGGGGGAAGCTGTGTGTGGAGTGGCTGGGGGGAGCCCGGGGGAATTAGCGCTGGAGCTGGTTTCCAGCCTCGGCGCAGAAGCCCCTCTTCCCCTCATCCCGCACCTAGAGCTGGCCCTTGGCCCCTGCCCTTTAACTTGGCAGTTCCAATGCAGTTGTACTGAGGAGGGAATAAAAGGTACAGCCTCGTGCTGGAATCTGCCCGGATTGGCCTAGAGGAACACTGGGAGCTCTGATGTCTCAAGCAGAGCGTTAAAGCTTAAGCTGGGTAACCACCAGCACTCCCACAGCTGGTTAAGAAAAGAGACGGAGGCTGAGAAAGCCCATCACAAATCTTTATTAAGCTTGTGTGGCTAATGATCGGCATGGAAAGAACAGAGAGGGTATGTTTTTCTTCATTAGCGTACCCACTGAACAGAGACTCCAGCAATTAAGTACCATTAAAAAGTTACTTCTAAAAAATAAAGCTGTTGAGAGGTTTGCTCCCTTCTGAAAAATAACCAGCACTGTCTCCAAGCTGTGTATTTTGTTTTGAGGAGGAGCTATGTTCTCTTTTTCAAGCCAGCTTAATTTTTCACAGAAGAGATGAGCATGGGTGCGACAGCGGAGCAGAGGTAAGAGTGCTGGGGTGCTGCAGCAGAGGGGAAGCGTGTCCCTGCTACTCTGCTAGCACGTGGGCAACAAAAAGGGGACACTGAGGCTCCCTTGGCCATCCCGGACAGACCATATCCTTCCTCGCCTCTTACAGTGAACTTCACTGGAGGCTGTGCCTGGCCCCAGGACAAGAGCTATTCTTGCCCCTGTCTTCCTCAGGTATCCTGCAAGGACCCTTAAAATCCTTGCTCCAAGAGGACCCTTACCCCTGCTGGAAGCTGGGCTGAGGGCTGACAGCAGCGCAGCTGGCTCGGCGGTCAGGGGGGAGTGTGGTTAGTACTGACTTGGCCTTGGTTTTGAAGCAGTTGTGAAGATGAGGTTTTAAACAAATACCATGTTTCCTTCCCTGTAATGAAAAGCCTCCCTGGTTGAGGTTAGTGACACCGTACATTCCACAAGTCAGCAGCAAGGAGTTTCATGACCCTGATTCGTATTCACAGTAACGTCAGGTTGTCAGCACATGGCATACAATCATCACATGTAAGATTATTAGTTACAACAGGCATGAGTGGATTAAGGACCACGCTATCGTGGTTTCCTATACCCCTTTTTAAAAAAATATTTTATTCCTAAACTAAAAAACACTTAGTAATCGGTATTTGGACACCACATAGCAGAGCCCTGTGAAACAACTGAGCCCTGCAACGTGACAGCACTTTTTTGTACGTGGACAAAGGATGGCCAGGATGGTACACATGTAACGACAGACACGCTGAACGAAGCGATCGGCATAAACCAGACTGCTTAAGGGCTTCCCTGCAGGGCCAGCTAGTGGCAGTGCTTCCTACAGTCCTATTTCATACTGTCACCACTGTTGCAGGGACAGTGTCATTCACTGTTACATTCTGTAATTACATAAAAGCTGAATATTCAACTGATATATTCATTGCTTCTAATGCATTAGACGGCACAGCGCTCTAATATGGTTAAGCAGAGGCATTTTCTGACCGCTTGCTGAGTACTGAATGCGCTAATTAGAGGTGATATTCTTCAGAAGAGAGCAAGAACTGCTGTAAACAGTTTGACTCCAAGAGTTTGTGTGTTTATAAGGTAAGTCAGGCAGCGCTATTACTGTACACATGGGCACCGTCTTGTACTGCCCGGCCCTGGGGTTCAGTATGCCGTAGAAAAACGTTTCACAAACTTCCAGGTCCCGGTGTTTGAACCGCTGTGTCTATTGGGAACTAAAAAGCTGGCGCAGGCCCCAAGGTCAGGCACTCCTGCCCATGGCGGTCCTAGAAGGGTGATGTTAAAATCCATGTTTTGGTCTGGGTTTAAGATTTGAAGACGTGCACGGCCCGTACAACGTACTGTCGGCAGATGGGGCACTCGCTCATCCTTTTGCCGCACTTGGTGCAAGTGACCATGTGGCCGCACTCCAGCAGGACGCAGTCGATCACCGCGTCCATGCAGATCCGACACAGGTTGTCATCGTTGTCGTTCAGCTGCATCTTCTCACCCTCTGAAACATAATGGAGGGGGAACATCAGGCATTCAGGCCCTGGAAAACCAGTTAAGTTCCAGCTCCAGCAACCACTAAAATACACAGAGAGCTAATTTAGCACAAAGTAGTGCTGCTCCATGTTCACAACAGTTTTTCTAACGCACAGCTGAGAATTAATCAATATTCCTTCAGAGAAACTCCCAAGAAACAAGAACCAGAAAATCCCTAAGTGAACATCCAATATGTGGCTTCATTCTTTGAACTCGGAAACCATTTTCAATTCAGCATGTAATGACTGTGAAATAACATGCTGGATTAAAATTCCAAGCATGTTGGTTTTCCATCTCTGAGCTTACTTCGTTTGGCAGAACACTTTCCTCGGAAGATTAAACACAATAATAATGAAGCAGAATAAGCAGCAGAAGCCTTAAGTAGGCTGTAAAGGTAGCAGAACTGAACAAAACCCGTCGAGTTTCACTGCAAATAGCCGACATCCCCTATCAATAACCAAATGTTCTGTCAGACTATGTTGGAAAAACAAAAAAATTGTGAGTTTAAAGCTTGATTTCAGACAGGTTTTCAGTTCTAGTTTGTGACCAGACTGAGGGCTTCACTCAAGCCATGTTTTGACATTGACTAACAGTCCCCCACCTTCACAAGCCACCTCCACCCCAATTACCTGATGATTTCACACCTGATTATCACAGTCCCTGCAGTGTATGTGCTGGCACAACCGGCCTGTGCAGTGGCCCAGGGCTATTGAGTTTTCCAGCCACCACAGTCCCCTGTTCTCTACAGCCTGACTGCTGGATGCAGGAATGACCAGGCAAGCGTTTTTCAAGCTGGTACTGACATCAGAAAGCTGCTCCTCAGCTTATACTTTGTGCACAGGAATTGCTCCGTGGACATACTTAATCACGCAAGTGAAAGACTCCTAATTATTGAGTGTAACGGGGCAGAAGAACACTAGTCACTGAGCTGCAGACACAGAACCACCTTATCATGAAAACATGGACTGAGACCAAACCACTTGAACTTGGACCTCTGCCACCGTAGCTTTTAATTCTGTACCGCAGTAAAAGACCTGAATTGCTTTGGTCTGTTGACAGCTACTGAGAAGCTCCCTCGCTAATGCCTGGTGAAACCTAATAAAGGACGTGGAGGTGCCAAGTTTCATGTTCTCTGAGGAACTGGTTCTCAGTTGTGCAATTTTACCTTCACTGTGAAAGCTGAGCTCTCCCAGCTTTGGAAAAAAGTCACAAAACACCTGCACAATCCTGGAAAGCTGCTTTTACTCACCAGAACCATGTTCAACTACTCTAGGTGCAGCTTGAATTGTTAAAACACACTTCCCAGTTGTTCCAGCTAAGCAGACCAAGTTACATACCAAGCCCTTTGTTGGCAGAACCGGC
The DNA here is from genome assembly GCA_013398295.1 of Chionis minor. Lineage (NCBI taxonomy): Eukaryota > Metazoa > Chordata > Aves > Charadriiformes > Chionidae > Chionis > Chionis minor. Next base: position 666,632 of record VZSF01002155.1, on the reverse strand, counting down.
TACTGGAAACCAGAAAATAAGTAGTCTTAAGAAAGTGAGAATTAGATATAAACCTACGTGTCTTGTGGTTTTCTTCACTCTCTCTGTATAGTCTGCTCACTTTTTCCACAAGCTCCCATTTTTCACAGCATCCCGAGTAGTTGACAAAATTACACGCGAGTATTTCCTTCAGCTGCCGAACACTCAACCCTTCAATGTCTTCCAGACTTGAAATATCGGACAAAGATGCCCTCGCTCGCTTTCTGGACAATCCAGGGGTCTGAAACACATCAATCGTATGTTTTTAACTGTGCCGGTAAGTTCAGAGCACCGCATCTGGTGCTACATTAAGCTGCAGCAGCTCGGCTAAAGTTTTATTATTTTTAAATTAAGTACTTGCAGATAGGCCTTGCTAGACACAGCTAATTCTGAAAGAACTAGAGTGTGATAGTAAATGTTGACAGAGCTTAAACACTTTATGGTATCACATGCCAAAAATTCATTCTTTGGGTAGTTCACCTCTCACCTGCTCTTCTGCACTTTCTTCTTCTTCATTATTTATAGAAGCTGTTTCAGTTTGTCCCTGTGTACAAAATGAAACTAATCAGGATTAAAAAAAAAAAAATTACCCCTTCTAAAACATTTTCCTTTGTAGCAAACTGATCACGGATGACAATGAGATTTTGAAGTTTGAATTCTACTAATTGTTACTGATTTAGGTCACCTCTACCATCTAAACTAGTAATCTTATCTAGTAATCTTCCACTCTCAGGTGAGAGATACAAAAGGCAGTTTTCCTGCCACCCTGAACTTCACCAGTTGACATTTTAAAGCGATGCACACCTATTTAAAAAAATAAAAAGCTATGCTATACTGTAAAACACATTAATTATTGTACCCGTAAAGGTGTTCCATTTCCTGCGCTTCCCCTTCTGTTTGCAAGTTCTCCTTGAGACGACACCGATACAGACATAGAAAATGGATGAGTAAAAAAGCCCGAAGTCTGTGACCGTGACGAATGCAAGCTGCTAGCGTCCATATCCTCCCCCGAACCTAATCCATGATGGCACAGCACGAGATCCACCAAGTCTTCTTTCTCTCTGCAAGTATCCGTTGGTATGTTTCTGAGAATCAGATACTGACGCAGATCCTTTACTTTCAATCTCATTAACTGAGGTCGCTGGAAGGCTGTTTCTTGCAGCAAGTGACAAGTGGAACATCTTCTGAGATTCTCTTGTAAGACCGAACAAACTGAGCAAAAATCCTTCTTGCAGTCACAACACACGTGCTAAGGAGAAAGAGAAAATAACCATTCAGCTGTATGTCACAGAAAACAAGGTACACCCTGCTCTTTCCTTCTCCAGGCTACCGAATGTACTAGCAGTCTTTCCATCATCAATTTTGACATGCATCATTTTTAGGACTTAAGTCTAGAAAACTGCCCTGTCAAATAGTTTTGCAGGTGTTCCAAGAGAGTCCGTTGCTTTTGTAGCACTACTGACAGCTGATTTGAGGTTTCAATGAAAAAAATATTATGAATAAACAAATGAATAAAGTACTTGTTGTAGTTTAGACAATAAATGAAAGTGAAAGCTGGGCAATTTAATGGTATGTTCAAATACTTTTGAATATGCTCTGTGTCGCTGCTCTTTTTGCATGTGTAAAAACCAGTATAATCCCCAAACTTTAAAGAACAGACTTCTTCCTCAATTGCTTCAAAGTAGGCCTTAAATGTGATGAATCACAGGGTAGGTAAAAAACCACGCAGATGTCATTTCTGAAGACAGCTTTTTTCAAAAGACTCACTAGAATTTACAAAAGCTACAACAGGCAAGACTTTCAGCAGCGATTTTAAAAGGTTGTCTCATCTGCTGTGAACAAATCCAAACTCTTCAAGTTTTTCAGGATTTTAGTAAATTAACATTAGCTTCAAAGAGTGTTCCTACACAACACTTAATTCAACAAAGTTTTTGCCATGCAAACAGGACACATAGGAAGGGGGAAACAATGCACAAACTGAAGAAAGAAGCTTCGTATTTGTCTAAACAAGCTGCAGAGAATCAGGTCCCTGAGTGGACAAAATAATGATGCTGGGCAGCCATGATACATAAAAATAATATTAACCACCTCAATTTTATTTATCTGCATTAACCCACCACCCTGCCTCCAACGGAAGCAAGAGGCTGTTGGAGTGCATTTAACAGAACTAAACCTGGTTAGGAAACAAACAGAATTACCGGAGTATTTCACAGAAACAAGCTGTGATACTATATTGCAAGTTTTTAGCTTTTCCATCATTCAGTTTGTTCATACCCAACAACTATGTTTGGTATCATCTTCAAAACCAGATTTGTTTCAATGTTCAAGATTCTCAAGCTAAAACACATATCTACAAATTAGAATCCACTAATTTTCAGGTCAGACCAGATCCAATGTGTCACTGATTAATGAACGTCAGACCTCTTAACTTCTAATCCTGTCTGACATTAATTTCCTGTGACCTCAGAATAAGGCACTTACTCCCTCCCTGGCTGCCTGCCTCGGGTTTCCTTATCTAAGGAAAAATACAGACTCACCTCCCAGTATGCCTACAGGTCAGTTCATATAAGTAAATACGTTATGTAATAGGAATTATACTCACTTTTTTCCTAAAAACTGAAAAGGAAAGTCCACAGGCTTTGCAAACTATGTTAGCACCCGCCGCAGCTGGAGATGGATAGGCAGAGAAGTCTGTATTTGGTGCGAATCTGAAGGGGCCAGCACCTCCCCCAAAGCCAGCCTGCTGGCCACGGACCGCTCCAGTACCCATGACTTCATTCAGCAATCCACAGCAGGAAGCCCACATGGAAGTAGCTCCCGCCTGAAAACATTCACAAAGCAAAAAAAAAAAGAAAATTAATATCTGCAAGCCCACATCAGATGCAACTTGCTACTGAAGAGCTACTTTGCTCCATCTGTCATCATCCCAAAAGCACGTGGTGTGAATTCCCAGAACACCAGGAATTCTGTACACTAACATCTGTAACAGCCCAATAATCTCCACTTCCCAGCTGCAAACTAAAGTAGGTAAGATTTGATTCCGAGATGCTCATGCAGGCTTTTGTAACTCCTTTTCTAGCAAGTTCTGCACAAAAAGGGGAAGGAATTTGAGGAGGTAATGCAAGAGCAGAGCAAAGAAGGAAGAGACTAACAGCCAGTTGTAGGTGAGGGGAAAAAAAAAAAAATTAGTGCAAAGCTGTCCCTGGCAGGATCTTCAACAGAACTAATCCAGCTCATATATGACTCACAATAAAACTCCCTCTAAAAAAATGTTTCTGGGTTTTCAAACTTGAAAGTAACAAACCAGTCTTCATCAGAAACTAGTTATGGTCTAGCGTCTCTGAAAGGAAAATGTTTTTCAAGACATCCCTGAACCTGCTGTTTTGTTGTCTTACAAAACGTCTAATAAAAATTAAAAAACCCAACTCCAAATGAACTTATTCTATACTGACTGGCTTTCAGTTTTGAGTCATTAATTTCATCTTAAAACACTACAAAAAATTCTAAATACATAAATAAATTGCTACTTTTTATCCTTGAAAGACTTTAGCACTAGGTTCTCTATCAAAAGTGCATATTCTACTTAAAGGTGGAATTTGGACTCCAAGTTGTTCAGGTCACATGCTTAATCATGGTCATGCGGTTCACTCAAATCTACTGAAAAACACCCCAAACAAACAGAACTGCATCAGTTTTTTTCTGAAAGGACATTGAGTGGTACAACTTCCTTTAAACACTTTTTTCATACTACTTTTCTTAACTATGCTGGTTAGAGCTGTTCTGCTTTTCATTCCAGGGCAGCATACTTTTTTCCAAAGCATGAAGACATAAAATAATTGCTTTTGAGATTTGTAGTTCTTGCTGTAAAACCTAAACCAAACCGAGCATGCACTTCAGCTCAGTAATAATGGTGCTTTAATTCCTCCATTAACTAGACTAATTTCTATATTAAATTGCACGTTTCCCCTGAACCAAAAGCAGTCCTGTTACACATGTGGGAACTCAACACAGTAATTGGGGATATGCCAGAACACCTCCTTTCAAACCACTGAGCACAAAAGGTAAGAGAAGAGCCATCGCCGGCTTCGAGAGAAGCTGTGAGAAACAATGCCATGGGACTAAGCACGTTCTACAACACCACCTTCATGCAACTGCCTTATGTACAGACATCAAAAGCGACTCTCCAACCCACACAAACCTGGTACTTCACTTTTACTGTTGTAAGCTGACATTGAAAGTGTTGCAATACAGCAAAACAATGAACACAGTCGTTCATTTTGCTTCTAAGCTGTACAACTCATAACACTGTATGCAGTTATAACATCAAATATGCACACGACAAATTGAATTCACTACTCTAATTCTATAGCTATTTCAAGAGCAAAATTCATCCCGGGCATAACAAGTAACCCCCATGCTGTGGACACCCCATGCACAGGGGAAAATCTTCCTAAACTTTCTGCAGAGTTCAAGGGGATGAATTCCAGTGGCCCTTCCCTGACCTCCAGTCAAGACACAGGCACAGCCCCAGCTTAGAGCCTGTCTGAGGTGTAATCAGACTTCCCTGACAATCATTAAACTATCAAACTAAAATTTGCTTTCTACTTTTCAATAATACAAAGTGGAAACAGATCAATATTCATTTTTCCTATACAGGACAAGTTATACAGAGTTATCCTAGTTTATTGGGCAAGAGTAATTAACTTTTCAGAAGTACATTCTGAAAACCAATTACTTCATTCCAGAAAGTTTCAAGTTTTAAAACTTGGGACTCTTGAAAAATATTTTTTCCTCATCTTAAGGGAAAGTTGTCAGTTGCAGAAACATTACTCTAATTCTTCATGTATTTGTAAAAAACTGATGAGCTAACTTTATATTTAAAAGATTTAAAAATAGGCGCATACAAATCGCACAAAAATAAACCAAAGAACCAAAAGGGCCTGTCAGAATTCAACTTGCTTCATTATACAACTGTGGTCTTTTCAGGGGGTAACGGCAGCAGCAGGATAAACAACAAAAAGGACATAACATAGTTGCTACCACAACCCTTCCCTGGTAGTTTAACGCCTGCTTCTTAGATTTACTTTATTCAAGAGCCAGTAACAACTGCTCAGACAACACTAAACAAATACACACTTAGGAAATTTTTGTTACCCATTTTGAATACATGAACATTGTTAGTATCAAACAGAAAATCTTTTAACGCTTACTGCCAAGCATTCAGTCATTTTAAGGTGAAAGGTAAGGCAATGTGAGCATCGTTAATTTTCACCTTAAGCTAGGTCAGCTGTAGATTCTTTCTATGCACTAGTGTCATTAACCCATAATCGAATTACAGTGTCTAGACTCTTCATATTACTCTGTAAAAGAAATTAGACCCTGCTGAAAAGCACCAACACAAGACACAAATGAGAGACACTAAAACAAAAAACGCCTCCTTTGAGATTTAGTTAAAAGTTTTGCCAATTTCTGCACCAAAAGCCTTTCCAACTACATCAGTCACCACTTCCATGTTCTCTTCTCACAAGCTGCCATCAGCTATCCTCCCTCTCCATACCATATGTGCATACTATAGGGGCAAAATATTACGTTTGAACCTCCCTGCTCCTCTTTTTGGCTTTAAGGGTGTTTAGTAACCTGATGATAAATTCATCTCAGAAAGACACCCACCCCAAGAAGCTAGGAGGCCGTATGCTGCTCCTTCCACATCTGTGGAAGCAGGATGTGCTATCAAAGCCAGGAGACCAAGAGGAGAGCACCAGAAAGGACTTAATTTTTCTTTTTTTTTTTTTNTTTTTTTTTTTTTTTTTTAGCTGAAATTTCATCTTTACACCCACCCTGAGATCAAGGAAAGCTTTCTCAGAGATCCAGCACCCCTCGGAACCCGCCAAACTCAGGGATTCGCGGCCATCACAGCCCTCAGCCCTTACCCGAATGGACAACGGCAACCTCAGAGGCGAAAAAGCGCTTTTGGGGAGCGAACCCCGCGGCCGGGCCGGCCGGAGCGGGCCCTCCCCGCCAGCCCCTGCCGCGCCCCCCGCACACCGGCCCGGCGGGGGGCTGGCTCCCAACCACCGACCCCCTCACAAGCCCAATCCCCGCGCACCGCCCCGAGCCCGGCTCCCTCCGGTTCGGAGCCCATCCAACCCTTCATCCACCGCCGGCGGGGATCAACGGCCGACGGCGTGTGGAGACGGGGGCGGGGGCTCGCCTCAGGCGGCGGCGCCAGGCCCTGCCCGGCTGCTGAGTCAGTGAAGGGCGACGGCAAGGCGGTCCCCGTCCCTCGGTAACGGGGCAGGCCCAGGGAGCAGTAGAGGCCGCGGCCAGGCCGGGCGGCCTGAGGCGAGGAAGGAGGGGCGGCACGGCCCGTCCCACCGGAGTCCCGGCCCCGTCACGGGCCGGTTCGCCCCCCTCGTCCCTCCCCGCAGCGAGGGGAAAAGACGCTCTCCCAACCGGAGGAACCACCCCCTTCACCTTCATGGCCGCTTCACCGCCGCCACTCGCGCTCCAGCGCCGTCCACCGTCGCCTCAACCGGGCGCCGTCCGCCGCGGCGACCCCCCGGCGCCGACCCGCCCCGCGCTGCGCGGGCCCCCACCCTGCGCGGCGCTCCAGCGGGGCCGCCTCACGGAGGGCGGGCCTTCCCGCTCCGCCCGACGCCATTGGTTGTCCCGCCGCCGACAGCGAGCGGGCGGAGCCAATGGGAGGAGAGGAAGCGCCTGTGTGTTGGCGGGGGCGGAGGTTCCGCGGGCACGGGGCGGGGGGGCGGCACGAAAATACCCCTTTAACACGGAAAGAAGAGGCCACTGGCAGCTGTAAGTGCGTAAATGGTGATGTCACTGGCATAAGAGAGAACTTTTACCTCATGGTTTTGGGGTGTTTTGTTTCCTGTGTACTTCAGCAGGTGCTGGGCGCTGCCTGCCCGCCAAGCTCCCCGCGATCGTGTGGAGAAATGGGGCCTGGCACAGAGCTGGGAGTCGGTCTGGCGGTCACCAAAATTCAGCTCTTTTGGCCCCTCTCTGTACAAGGCGGGGTTTGTCACAAAGAGCGTCAAAAGCCTCCGTGCTGTAGGCAAAAGCCCAAAGTGCTGGTTATTCTACCAAGCCCATTGGTGATACTCTTTAAATAATACAAAATAAGGTTTATTATTTACAAATTCCAGTTCTAGCCAGCTTCTAGATGTTATTATTATTTTCTCTATGCTATGCATGTGATATGTGTAACAAATAATAATCGCAGGTTGTAAGAAATAGATGCTTTTAACTGGAAGATTACGTTAAAGAAACCCCAACAACACAAACCCAACCAAGTCTTCAGGAAAGCTTTACATAAGAGCACACGGGGCCAAGAACAAAGGAGGCCTTTGCCAAAAAGAGGAATAGACAAAAATGGCTGAAAATAAATTTTGACCACAAATCTAATTTACCCGTACCAAAGGTTGCGTGCAATCTTCCCTGATTTCTGCAGGCTGGATCTATTTTTGGAGCAAGTCAGATACAAGAACAGAGTCAAAAAAAAAATATGAGTAATTGCCACAAGAATGGCACAGTCTTGGCACAGTCTTGATGCTCTTAGCATCAAGAGCAGATATTTGGTGCAGCCCAACTCCTGGATTTGCACTGACACCATACCTTAATTCAAAATCAGGTCATCTCTGTTTAGAAAAGCTTATGCTCCTCGACAAGCTTTTGATGTGCTATGAACTTGTGATTTAATAAAAAAAGTCTTTTTTTTTTCCCTAATAATACGTTGCAATTTTAGTCAAAGCAACTGAAAAGCCTTGTGAAGACAATGTTGGAATAAGCAATGGCACATTTCCCGTATTTCTCATGCAAGAGCTTGCTTTAAGACACCCTAAGAAATACCAGTAGAGTTTGGTTTTTAAAAACTTCTGTCACCTAAACTCTGTTGATTCAGAGAGTCGCCCTTGAAGTACCAAGTTATACACATATTTTTGTTAATAATTGTACACTAACACATGAGAGCTCCTCATGCAGTTGCTGTAAGGAGGGTAAAAGCTCTGTCCTGCAGATGAGCCAAACTGAGCAAAATCTTTTTCCTTTAGCTGTGTTAAGGACTTGCCAACAAGAAATCCTCCCAAACACAGATGTTTTAGGGAGTAACGTGGGCCCAGCAGAGCTGAGATCTGGTGACTGTGCTGGCAGCTGTGCTTGCCCCTCCCGCCTTAATTTGGGCAGAACTTGATGAATCATATTCATAACATGTGATTTGAGATCACTTTCAATGCGTTACCCTGTCTAAATGGTAACCATGTAGTTTGGTTTTAAAGGAGGAACTTTAACTCTGCCAGCTACTCTGTGGCTGAAAAGTAGCATTTGCGGAGGTTCCATTAATAAAAGACTTGCCCTCACTGAGCCCTCAGGATTGTGCCAAAGAAGCATTAAAAGATTTAAATCTGTTAATGCTAGATGTCGCATTTACTTCTGCCATGAAATAACAAGTGATGATGACTCGCTGTGGCTCGGTAATCCCCCAAGCTTTTACACGTTACGAGACAGCGAGGTAGAGAAGTGATTCTTATCAGGAATATTAATTGCTTTTTAATGTAACATTTGCACAATTTTACAGTAAAGTTAAAGAATTAGAAGTTAATCTCTTGGCTTTATTTGGAAATTTCAGATTGGATATTAGTACCTATGGAAGAATCGTTATAGGATTCACTTTTCGTACCAGAGACACACGGTACTTTGGAATTTACCTTTGAGAAGGTTTTCAGATTACAGAGACTTGGTTCGACAGATTCAGCACTTCATGGAAAACTCAAGGATCCCAAACCCAGCTGGTGGCCATTTCGTGCTTCGTAAGCTCAGGTGTGTTACTCAGGGGCATCAGCCTATTTTAGGTAAAAGGTGACTTTTTCAATTGCATTATCTAACCTCAAATTTAATACAACCAAACCCATCTCTTGCTGCTTATTTGGAGGGCTGCTTTTTAGGCGTGCAAGTTTATTTAAATATGCTTAAAAAGCACGTTCTAAATGTTCTCTCCGTCACGGGAGGAAGGATTGTCAGCAGCATTCACACGTTGGCTTCGGAGCGTTAGAGGGAAATGTCAGAACCAGATGTCTGTCATTTCCTTTTTTACTGCAAGTTCTGCACACGCCGGCTGCAACCCGGCCTTTATCTCATCTCCTGCGCCTCCCCACCAAGCCACTCCACTGTTTCTGTGTTTCCGCCCGAGTCGTCATACTTTATTTTCAGGAAATGTCAGTAAATTGACCTTTATAACGTAATAGCTGTAGTTATTTCCTGGGGTTTATATTCAGGTACAGTTCAATGAGTATTCAGTTCATTGAGGTCTGGGAAGCTGTCGTTAATTATGCCAGCAACAACTAACGACAACATTAAGTTACTTAAATGTAAATGTAGACTAGAAAATTACTCCACGCTTGATTTGCCTCCTCCTCCTCCTCTCACCACCCCCAGCCATGAATCAGGAGCAACTCAGCTGAAGTCCCCGGGGACACGCAGATGTACAATAATATTGAGTTTTGTTTTGCTCTCACTTACAAAAATTAGTACTATTATAATAATTGGAGTATTTTCTTTGGGAACGTGATGCCTTAATGAAATGCTTTAACAAATTATCGAGAAAATAAAAACTTGTGTCTGGAAATATCTTTAAGGCATCACAGTTAATTTGTAAGAAATCCAATCCGACGGGAGGGAGTTCACTCCGTGGCGGTCTCCGGCTGTACTGGGGAAGCGCTCGCGCCAGTGCCTGGCCCAGTCTCTCCATTCGGCCCGGTGCACCCATCACCGGCTGCGGAAAGTGCCGTGTCCTCACTGAGCCACTGCGCCTCGGGGTCCTCCGCGTGCCTCTCCTCACCGGGACACGTGGCCCCGACAGTGCCGGTGGCCATCACGCCTTCCTGGGAGGGGCTGCCGGGTCCCCAGGGCCTCGCAAGCTCACAGTTGGGGTGGTGGCGGCGGGAGCAGCACGGAGGCCGGCGTCAATGGCGGAGATGTAACCAGCCGCTGGGCCGTGGGCCATAATGGGCTGTGGCCACCCCGCACCTACGCTGGCCACGGCTCGCCGCGGCCCACGGCCTGGCTGGAGCCCCGGTGCGCCGCGGCAGCCCGTCACCCTCAGCCAGGCCCCGCCCGGACCCTTTTTTCACCGGAACGTCTCCGTTGGGCTCCGGCCGCCAGCCGGCCCCGCAGTAGCGGCGCACACGTCCGCCTCTGATTGGCCGCGGCGCGGCCCGCGTGATGGCGGCGGCGGCGGCGATTGGCTGGTGGGCGAGGCGGGTTTCCCGGGCGGCCGGCGGCGGCGGCTGGCTGCCGCCATGGCGAGCGTACACGAGAGCTTGTACTTCAACCCCATGATGACGAACGGCGTGGTGCACGCCAACGTCTTCGGCATCAAGGACTGGGTCACCCCCTACAAGATGGCGCTGCTGGTCCTCCTGAGCGAGTTGGGCCGCGCCGGCGCGCAGCTCGGCCTGCTGGAGCGGCGGCGGCTCAACCGGCTGCTGCTGCCGCTGCTGCAGGTCGGGGACGGGCCCGGACCCGGGCCTGGCCCGGAGGGGGTGGGGAGGGCGGCGACCCCAAGGGGCCGCTTGCCTCGTGGCCTGTCGCGACATGTCGCTCTCCTCCCCAGGGCCCTGACATGCCGCTGTCGCGACTGCGCAAGGCCATCGAGGAGTCCTGCCCGCACCTGGCCAGCTCCGTGCACATCAGGTGGGCGCCGGGGCCGCCCCTCCCCGCCCGCCGGGAACCCTCAGCCCGGGGTCCTGCCGTCGGGGGCGGGGAGGACCGGTCCCCGCCGTGGGGTCGCGGTGGTGGGCGGCGGAGCGGCGGCCAGCCAGGCCTCCCGGCTGCGGGGGCCACCGAGCGGTGTGCTCCGGTCAGCCACCGCCTTCTGTCCTGCGCTTTCCGGGCTGGAAATGTAGGAACGTCAGGAGTGCTGCGAGAGATGCTAAAGATGCTCTGTGTTACCTGTGTCTACTCTGACATCTGTTAGGAATTGCTCCGAAATGTGTAAATGTGTCGTTAAAACAGTACAACTGGAGCAAAAATGTACTATGGTTTTATATTTCCAGTAAGTAAGTTCTGACAGGCACACAAACCACGCATCGAAACCATCTGTTTTAAAATTTCTGTGATGCGGAAGATCTGTTTTGACATCAGCGAACTTGCTTAACAGCAACAGTTTTAAAAATTAATCTATTTTGGGTTTCTAATTGTTAGGAGAACAACAACCTTTTCTAATTGCTCTCTTTATTAAAAGAACTCTTTAAAAAGAGGGGGGAAAAAAGGAACAGCCCCAACCTGATTATTATTTAGCTTATTAATATTAAATATATGTTTTGATTTGGCTCATGAATATAAAAACCTTCTGGGCCTAATGAATTAGCTGCCGCTTGGTTCTGTTTGTGTTCACGCATCTGTACCTGAAATAGAAGAATATTTTATGCATATTACCAATACCCTAAAAAAAAAAAATGTGATTTTCTTTCCCTGTTTAGGTTAAAACTTATGGCGGAAGGAGAATTGAAAGATATGGAGCAATTTTTTGATGACCTTTCAGATTCGTTTACAGGGACAGAGCCAGAAGTTCATAAAACAAGTGTAGTAGGTAACTAATCGTTATCTGTAAGTTATCATATCTGATGTGATACCTATCGCTGGTGTAATTCACTCAGGATTCAGCTTTCTTTTTCTTCTTGGAGAGGTGTAAAGATTGCATAATACTGATTTTTCTCCTGCTCGGATGTTTCATGTTAGCCAATAATTTTGCATGTTGTGCGGTTTTTATTGATCCTAACGATTTTTCTGTGATCAGATAGTCTGTAAGATTTGCCACTAAATTAAAACCAGATTTACACCCTGCAAAACTGAGTTTTATCAATTGAAAGCTCAGATGAGATGCTTAAACAAAATTAAATAATGCAATTTAAGCTTGTGGTTATTATCATTTCTAGTCTCCTCTCTGAAGCAGCAGCCTTACAGACAGTTGTCATAATAGGTGTTTTCCTTTGCAGGTCTGTTTCTGCGCCATATGATCTTGGCCTACAATAAGCTTTCTTTTAGTCAGGTCTATAAACTTTACACTGCCCTTCAGCAGTACTTTCAAAACGATGAGAAAAAAAATGGAATCGATGAGACTGATATGGAGCTGACAAATACAGAGGAACTGGAGGGGAAAATGGAGAAAGAAGAACTTGATGGACCTTTAAGGTGATATATTAATATCTTTCCCACTTCTTAAGGGAATTAGTCTTATTTCAGATTACTCCAATGCCCACAGAGGTAAACTTAAGCTTTGTCCAGCTGAAGATGCTGCTCCTGTTAAACCTTCCAAACTCTACAAAAGCCCATCTGTGCCCTGTGCACATCCTGTCACTAACCACTTCAGCTGCGATACTGAGCTGTCGCGATGCAGCGAACTGTCATCTTGTATGGGGTTTTTTTTAAAGCCTGATGCACACTGGCAGAGCTGGGCGGCCTCTCCGTTTCCTTGGTGCCACCAAGTGGTAACACTTGCAAATGGCAGCAGTTCTGCTCAGTGCCTGATACAAGATGGCGGTACCCCCGTTCTCCTGCTGGCTTGGGGAATCGCAAGCTGGAGGCCAGATGCTGCCCACAGTTCCCTTCTGTCCAGCCCACTACTCTGGTGCTGCTCGCGTGGGATGTGCTAAAGCTGTTGGAGAGGGCGCTTCTGATTCCAGCAAGGAAAGGTTGCTCACTGAGGAAAAGTTAAGCTTAATGTTTCTGGTTTCTCTTTTTGCCCTTCTCCAAAGAAAAGATCTCATGTGTATTTACATCAAAAATGAGAAGCAAATATTGAGACTTTTCACCTGTGGAATAACCCTAAAAGCATTTTGTGTATCGTATATTTAGAAAGTGCTTTCTAAACTGTCTTTGTACAAACTTGTGCTTGTGCGTACTCTGCTACAGCATGAGTCAGTTAACAGCTTTTGGAGTCTGGCTGTGTGCTCTCTTTCCACGGAATTAACTTCTGTCTGCTCTCACAGAACAGCTGTTTTCTGGAGCGATGTATGTGGCCCAAGTGCCAGTTCATTTCATTATGACTGTCTTCAGAAGAAAGGAAAAACAGAGCAAAGCCACTTGAATATGTCAACCCCAAATCTTCTATCTGCTGCTTTTCTTTGGGTTTTTGTGTGTATTTAGGGTAACATTCATACTGACTGTGGTCTCTGCAAGTTGAAGATTACAGCTAAACTCTGTGAAGTCATTTGGATTGCTAATTTTGATGTAGTATATTCTGTATGAAGTTTTCTCCTTTTAGTTTCCTTTCATGCTGTTGAGCTAATACCTTATAGGACTTTATAAAGCAAAAGTGTGGAATGTCTAATAAAATGTATTTCCTTGTATTCTATTTCATTGACCTTGTTTCTAACCAGAGTGCTTCTTATCAGGGAAGAAGAAATATCTTGCAATGGGCCTCTTTCCCAGAAACAAGCAGAGTATTTTCTTTCTCAGCAGGTATGTTAATTCTGAATACAGTTGAGTAAATGATCCATAATATGAATTTCACCTTCAGTTTTATCCACAGTGTCAGGCATGATGTTTTCTTAGATAAGTTAAAGATTTGTTGTTGTCTCGCATGTGTTGGCTCAGTATGAGCGCTTGGGGCTAAAAGTGTTTTGTCTAGGCAAGTACACCGTATGATGATATTTGATTCTGAGAAGGTCGCTTCCATTCTGACTACAGGCCTCAGATTTGATGTCACCGATATGTGCAATTTTGTTGATTATTCCATCTGTTTCTGCTCCAACAAAACGGAGCAGAAATACACATGGGCACAAATGTGCTGCATGCTTATACTTGCTTGCTAAACAAAATAAAATGCATTAAAAATGTGTATGAAACATCATGTATTACAAGTTCAGAGTAACTTCTCAGTACCATGAGCATCTTTACTGTGAGGGGTTGTTCAATCCAGTAGCCTGATCGTGGCGAGGCTCCTGCAGCTCCATCACCCCCAGTGTGACCAGTGGTGAGGCTGAGCATGCAGTCTGTTATCCTGATGAAGATCCATTAGTATGAAATATATACACGTGCGCACTCTCTCTCTTTCTCTCTTGATTCCACCAGTAACTGGGCTTACACGCTCAGCTTATCAAGTAGCTGGCCCTGGGATTGTCTTGTTTCCAGTTGCCTCCAGCCTAAAGGCATGACACACATGAAAACGCATCTCTCAGTTGACCCAGAGTCTCTCCATCAGTTGGCTTGGGACCTCCTGGTTGGCCTGGACTTCCTCCAGTTGTCTCATTCAGAGAAATTTATCTGGCACAATTTTATGGCTGTTTCAATACTTGGCTCTCAAGCTGCTCATCCAACTTTCTGCCTCGTCTAGCTTGATGTTCACCAGTGTTCACCCATGACACACGTCCTCTCACTTGCTCTGGTTGCTGGCACCACAGGCACATGGGCCTCTATGAGCTGTGGTCCCCACTCCAGTTGCTGGAATACCTGTCACACAGACCCCTGTGATCCAGCTCCAGCTGCTCACAGCCTCCCTACACGCGTGCAGAATAGGGAACCCCTTATCCAGGAGCAGCGTTAGAAATGGGGTTTAATGAGAAAACAAGACAGACTGCAGTGATCTGGTGCAAGATGTGGATTTTAGCTGCAGTGACATTCTCTTATACTGTGGTTTTTAGCTGGTGTGATTTATGTAGAGTATTTGTTACCAGTGTGTATCAATTTTTTTCCCCCTCCTAATTAGAGTGTTCTGGAGGAATCTTGATGTCTAGGAGGATTCTGAAATTTCAGGTCTTTTTATTCAGTAATGCCTATGCGAGTAACTAGATTATTGTAATTGTTTATTAATCGATCTACTTGACAAAGCAAACTATGGATTTGCTTTTGTTTAGTTTTCTGAATTTTTTTTTGTGAGAAAATATTTGTAATTCCAGTGAGCAATCCATTGTATTAGTTCTTCAAACAGAAACTTAAACAGAATTCTTTAAGTACTTTTAAACAGTCCTTTGAGTGAGCTTTTATTTTACTTGGTCTCTTTGATCTCTGAAAAGTGAATGCTATAATACAGTATAGAATAAAACTGCCACTGACGTTTCGGCATCATAGTAGACAGAGCTGTTACAAAATCTTCTTTAATGTTCTCTCCAAGCAGATAACAAACCGACAGTCATGTATGAAAATACATTTGTAACCCTCCAGATTGAGTTACTTATCTTACTTTTACTTTTCAATTTTTATTCCAGGCTTCTTTATTAAAGAATGATGAAACAAAGGCTCTTACTCCAGCATCTTTACAAAAGGAATTGAACAACTTGTTAAAATTTAATCCAGACTTTGCTGAAGCAGTAAGTATCTTTTTCTTCATCTAAAATTGTTGTAAAGGGATTTCGTCTCTCTAGGATGGGATTGTTTGAGAGTAATTTATTCCATATTGAAATATAAGCAGATGATAAAAACATGAGCGAGTTGCATGTAAATATTTAGTAATTCAGACTGAAACTCCTGAAGGTACAGAAACCTTAATTAAGCCAAGTACTTTGCCACATGTCTAGTTTTATGCACAATATAATCCTCTCCATTTTGGTGGGACTATGTGAGTGCATTCTTGTTGAACTAAATCTAAAACTAATTTCTTTTTACACACATTTTGTTAAGAAATTTCAGGCTTTGTACTCCCATTGTTTAAAAGTCAGTATTAAGTGCAATATCTGTTGATTTTGCTTACTGATGTTCACTTTACTTCTGGTGCGTAATAGCATTTATTCTGAAAGCAATAGACAGCTCCCATTAAGAGTTGTTTCCAGACCTGTGCTGCATTTGCCTTTTTCCTCAAAAACTTATTCTTGAGCAAGTTCCATGAGTTCCCAGTCAACTCTTGCTTGCTTTACTTTCTAACTCTTCCTCCCAGTAGCCCTGGGCTGAGGCTGATAAATTTCCTTGCTCCCATTTGGAGATGTATCCTTGAAAGGGCTGCTATAGCAGGGGCTGGACATTACAACTCCAGAAGTCCTCTCCAGTGTTCTGTTTGACCGACATAAAGGGCTGTCCTGCCCAGATCTCAATGCCCAGAAGAAAATACATAGTTTTAGCATCTCCTTTCTGTCTGCACAGCATTTGGAAGCAGTGCTTATGCTTCTGAGCATGTCCCTGAGTGCAGACACAGCGGGAGTCCTGTCTCCATTCCCACTCTCACTTAGCACATAAATACAGGGATGATGATACCTCTGCAGAGGTCTCAGACTGGGTGGGATAATTCCAATGGCCAGATCTTGGCCTGTGGGGCACCATTTGGAAGATCTTGTTAGGGAAAACAACCAATTTTGTCCAAGATTTACAGAAATTCTGCACAGGTAGTATCAGTATTGCTGCAACTTCTGATCAAGCACTTACCTGACCGTAGAGGATTTCATGGTTGCTCTTGTTAGGCAGCCTTTCTCAGCAAGAAGATATGTAGTAGTTATAAACAAAACCTTGGTTTTAGTAGTTATATATAGTTAAAGCTGATTTTGCTTCGATTTTTAGCATTATTTAAGCTACTTAAATAGTCTCAGAGTGCAAGATGTCTTCAGTTCAACACATAGCCTCCTTCATTATTTTGACCGTTTAATCCTCACTGGAGCAGAAAGCAAGAGCAATGGGGATGAAGGTTACGGCCGGAGCCTGAGATACGCTGCGCTGAATCTAGCCGCACTGCACTGTCGGTTTGGCCATTAGTAAGTTAATCTATTGTATTGCGCAACTAAAATTCATCTTGTTGCATCTCGTAAGTGCCGATAGGTAGATCTTTCGTTCTTTCTGAAAATCTGTTCAGGAGAAGGAAGGTCTTTCTCTAATTTGATAACAGCTCTAGTTGGGGTGGAATTTTCTTGGAATCTTGATTTGGTTTGGTTTGTTTTGACATTTATTTGGTTTCCATAATAACGGAGCCATCTAGAGCAGGGTAAGAGTTGACATTTGTCTGTGTCTGGTTGCAGCTGTTTCCTAAGTATTTAAGTTCTCAATTGCTACATTACCATGACCTCAGAAAGGTCAGTGGACACAAAT
The DNA here is from genome assembly GCA_013398295.1 of Chionis minor. NCBI lineage: Eukaryota > Metazoa > Chordata > Aves > Charadriiformes > Chionidae > Chionis > Chionis minor. The sequence goes on along the minus strand of VZSF01002155.1, from coordinate 649,598 downwards.
GCCTATTTTCAGCTATATTCTCAGGAAAGTGTGGTTGGTTTTCCGTTAACATTCAAATCAACATAAGATGATGATCTGGAAAAACAGTAATTAAAAAAAAAAAGCGCCATCTCAGCTTTTTGCATTTTAAAATGCTATAGGAGTGGGTGTTATTTTATTGATAAAGCTGACTTGCTCATCTCCATATATGGTTTACATTTATTGACCGCTGCCTGAATTCGTAATGTGAAAGGACTGGAGTTGGGAAGGACATCTACAAAATGGAGAGCAACAACTTTTTATACATGGGCAGATGCTTAATGTTGCCCCTGTTCAAACAATAACTTGGCACATCGGCATGTACAGGGTTTGAAAGCCCACTTAGATGTTACAGTTGCATTTTTGTAGTGGCTTGCAGATGCTGTCTTGCTTATTATCCTCAAGACTAGAATATATTGTTGAAGTGCTAGGGGGGAAAATACAGACTTTCTCAGCGGTCTATTAAATCAGAGTTATCTTCTGAGTGTGATATGCATAATTTAGATCAGTATTCCTCTGTATTGTAGTGCTGTATTTTAAGCACTGTGCCAATACTAATATGTCCTCCCTTTTTGTTTGCTGATAGCCAACAGGCTGAACTGGCACTTCAGGAAGCCATCCGAATTGCACAGGAATCTAACGACCATGTTTGCTTGCAGCATTGCCTGGTAAGATAGCTGTGTTGAAACAGAGGTTAAGTCACCTTTGTCGCTGTTATCCCACCCTTTGCTTGGTGAACTGTTGCAGAACTGCTCCTACAGTGGTATCTCATCAAATGCTTCAGTAATTTAAATATGACGGTCTGGCAGGTGGGTTACCCAGAGCAACAAACTCTAGGGAGATCATGGGATGGTTTTGTTGCCACCCAGGATTACTTTCTTAAACAGGAGCTGTGATCCCAGAGCAGTAAGATCTCAGTACTACACTCAAAGTTTAGTCTTATATGTTTTAAAGTTAAAGTATTCGTAAACTTCCTCCTCGCTGTCTGTTGGACTCTCAAAGAGTAATCAGCCTTCTTTTGAGATAACAAAAAGGAGAAGGGAAAGAGTTAGATTCCTCTATATTTTGTTCTGTAATTAACGTTATTGGTGTAATTAATTGGCATCGATGGTATCAGACTCCTGAGATACCGGTTTCTGCAGTTTATAATGGGGTTTCTGTGCACCACTGAACCTCCAGCATTGACTGCTGTCGAGCCAGTGTCCCAACCTAGCAGCACTTTTGATATATTTTGCTGTGTAGCATTTAATAGAAGTTTACTGAGTATCGTATTAATTCTGAAGTGGTTTCTATTTCCAGTGAGTTTTTGTGCATTCTGTGCAAAAAGTAAGAGAAGGTAAAAGTGCTGCAGCCATCAGCTGTTTTGCAATGAGATTTTAACTTTTTTTTTCCTTACTAGAGCTGGTTGTACATCTTGGAGCAGAAGATATTTGATAGCTGTGTTTTGCTGGAGCACTCTGTAAACAAATCTTTACATTTTGGTTTGCCGGTAAGTCCATTTCATTTATCCTTAACTCTATTCTAGGACAAACACACGTGGCAAGGGGAGTGTGCATGATGGGGTTTTGGGTTTTGTGGCTGCTCTGTTCAAAATATGTAACTGAATTTAAACACATCTATTTTAACACTCCAAAACCCAGCTGTTTCTATCATTTTTACTCTCCGTATTAACAAACCAGAGTTCACCTGCTTTAATGCCAGCGCATTATGGAAGGCTCACTGTTTTTCCTTCTGGCTTGTTTGTTTTTCAGGCAGAAAAACTCTCTGTGGCTACTAGCCTGGCCCCGTGCACCATTTTTGCCTCAGGCCTGTAGCACGATCTGTTGGTGCTCAAGGGAGGTTCTTAGGCCTCCAGCTTCCCTGAAACTCAGTGCTGGTGCCTCTCTCGGGGCTTTGCACTCGAGTTTACTTGTGTGGTTCTGTCCCAGCTGTGAAATCTTGCAAGACAGTCCTCCTCTTAGATAGTTTTGTGCCCTGAAACTGTTGGCTGTTAATGTTTAGTTCTGTCTTCCCCAAGCTCTGCAATCACTTTGTTAAGAGAATTGTTCTAAAAAGAGCCAAACTGCTGATGTTGGGAGATGAGAGCAGACATGGCCGCTTGGTGGGGAAGGGGAGGGGAGGCTCTGTTTTTCACAGCAGTTTCATCATTGGAGAAATCCAGGTACAAGTCCTGTCATCCTCTTTGAGACTTCTGTGTGGGGGAGTGGAAATTACCTTCCACATCTAACAAAATGACATTCAGGTATGTGTGGGTGTGCATAAGTGGGTATTTAAAGAAATGCCTGGAGCAGTGTTCCTTTGTCTGTGCTGAATAACATCACCTCTTTTTCTTTGGGATTTTTTTTTTTAGTTTAGAACTCTTCCTCCAGTGTAATTTGCAAGCGTATTGTACTCTATTGTCTTTCAGTTCTGTTGATATTTTTTTGTCTTCTTCCCAGTACCTTGCTTCCCTGGGAATACAGTCCTTGGTTCAGCAAAGAGCTTTTGCGGGAAAGGCTGCCAACAAACTAATGGATGCCTTAAAAGATTCTGATCTGTTGCACTGGAAACACAGCTTGTCAGAGCTTATTGATATTAGTATAGCACAGAAGACTGCCATTTGGAGATTATATGGCCGCAGGTATTTTGTTGCTTTTGAACTCTTGGGTTAGCTCACTGTACTTGTTAGCACATAATGCATTTTGAGTTATTTATATAGGTGTAACAAGTGACTCTGTCTCTCCAGTACACTAAAATAAAGCAATCAGACCGTGATTCAGTACAGGCTGAGTGCAATTATTTCCATTCTCTTGTGTTCCTTTAAAACTCATACTGGAGAAAAGATTGAGTTTCCATTTAGTAGTGGCAAATAGTGCATAAATTGTTCCTGTGCCCCCATTTTCAGCATCTCTGTGCTTAGACTGTGTGCAGCTTTTGCTATGTAGTGCTTGCTGTGCCTGCATAGTTCAGAGTTCCTGAACTGTTGTTTTACAAGTTTTCATTCTTCTCCAGGCCCCTGGCTTACCAGAAAATGTAATGTTGTCATAACAAGACCATAGACTAAAAACGGTTGTTGTTTGTTACTTGAAAGCTAAAAGATGTTTCTCTTGCACAAGCACCATGGCTCTTCAACAAGCCCAAACACTGCTGAGCATGAACAGTCTGGAGGCTGTGAACGTGGGCGTTCAGCAGAATAACACAGAGTCCTTCGCTGTAGTATTGTGTCACCTGGCTGAGCTACATGCAGAGCAGGTGAGTTGTATGTCTAGTTGCACGAATTGTCATTTGGGTGAGAGGACGTGTGGGTGTTCTTGACAGAGAGCGCGAGACTTGACTCCTGTTCTGCCTTTATCGTCTGCACTGGGGGCAAAGAATACACAGGGTTTTTGTTTGGCAGGTTCTTTCCCTGAAGGCTGTGTTGAAATCGAGGGGAGTGGTGCTTGCCCCCGCGTACATTAACCAGCCTGCCCTTTTTGTGTTACAGGGATACTTCGCAGCTGCTTCTGAAATACTGAAACACCTAAAGGAAAGATTCCCGCCCAACAGTCAGCATGCACAGGTAGAATATTTATCATTTAGCCTGTGAATTATGTAACTATGATACAACGGGATCTGAATTCCATTGCATCTGAATTTTTTCCTCTGTATGCCTTGGGCTATACCTTTGCTAATTTCACTTGGCTCATGACCGCATGGGAAGCTGTTTGGCATAAACATTTCTACAAAAGCATGAAAAAGATGCCTCTTATTTTAAGATAGGTGAGACATTTATCTTGCCGTAGCCTCCTAAGAAAAAGCTGTTTAAATAGAAATGTTGTTGACAGAGGAATACACATCTCCTTCATGAGCACATAGAGGAATTAAATGCTCTGCATTGATTTGGAGCTTGAAAGTTTTGTTTAATTAGTGCTACGTATTTTGATTTATTACAATCCAGAAATAACAGAGAATATGCCAGTTCTTGTATGACTCTGGGAAACACATTAACACGTGAGTCTGTAAGATGGTATTTTCAGTAAAGTCCTCAAGACTGCATTAAATATAGCTTGGTCCTTCTCTTTTTGCTACAGAACAAGTCTACTGTATTAGTAATTATTTTAAAGAGCTTTTTTACTTAAAATGCAGTCAAATAGGTGAGCTTTGGTATTGAAACATTAATCCAGACCCGAGTATTTCTGTTGAGGACGCTAATTTAGTTAATCCAGTAACTGAACAGTGGAGTTAGTTGTGTCTAGACATAAATATCCACAGGGGAAAATAAAAATTAAGTTCTAACTTAGAAAATGAACAGGCACAGCTTCTAAAACTTGCTCCTGGATGTTCTCTGTTTAGCTTTGGATGCTGTTTGATCAGAAAATACAGTTTGAGAGAGCCATGAATGATGGCAGATACCATATAGCAGACTCTTTTGTAGCAGGAATTACAGCACTTAATAGCATTGAAGGCGTATACAGGTAAGAAATCATGATTCTGCATATACTTGCAGATTTGTTCCCTAAACAGAATGAAAGATTTAGCAAAATGATTGCCAGCAGTCATGTGTGCTTACATGTTCTTCCCATTCTAGAACTAATCACAGTCATGTTGTCTAACCTGTGGGACTTATTCCATTGGAGTATGTCCTGCAATAATAATTTCTGTTTGTTTCTCTGGGCATTTTAAGAACTGGAATAGCACTGCTGAGGTTGGCGTTGTTCTAAAGCTGTAGATTTGTTGTGAGAACACAAATTACTTCTTCAAAATCTGCTGTGGTAACTGTACTGAAACCTAAGCACAATGCAGAATTTTATGTCAAATAACTGGGGATCTCGGGTCCAGTCTCAACTCTGCTACAGCAAGAGCTTTGTCTGTGTGCTGGTTTCTACATCTACAAAATGGGACAATATGACTTTTCTCTCACCTTAACGTGGTTTTGTTTCTAAATGGAAATGACATGTTAGAAATAGGTAGTGTTAAAATTTGTTACTTGGTGAGTATGAAAAGCAGCTTACTGTTAAAAGCAATTTCTTGTTGATTTTCAATGAGGCAGAACACCTAAAAACATAGCCAATGCCAGTAAACTGGAAGATCAGTATTCAAGCTGTGGGACCTGATGCTTGCCCTTCTGGAATTGGAGTGTTTGTGATTTCCATAATCTTTAAATATTATACTTGGTGTATGGGTTGGGGGTGTTTCTATGTATTCCCTACTGCTGTGTATTTGTTTCTTATTTCCCTATTCTCACTCTTTCCATGTTGCTCCATGTCTTTGCTAGCACAAGTCTATTTTAGCTACTTTACCTCATACCTGGTTTTCTTACAGATAATTACTTGTGCTTTCTAGCTTGCATGCCCTCCCACTTCTGTTGCCTGTTTGGCCTTTGTTTTTTGGCAATGCCTGTTTTCTATTTAAATCTGTTTTATGAGTTTAATCCTTTCTTGCCTGGGAGTTGTCCAGCTGGAATCGGAGATATCTGATTTACCCACTGCCGGTGTGTATAGCACGCATACGCTTTGTCAGAATGCTGTTCTGCAGCTGCAAGAAACAGAAGTCACAAAATAGAGACCTATTTTACTGTGTTTTGAAGAGCCGAATTGTATCTAAAATATAAAAATACAATCAGTGATATTTTCTTTCTACCACGACAGAAAAGCCATTGTATTGAAAGCCCAAAATCAAATGTCAGAGGCACACAAACTTTTGCAGAAATTGTTGATCCACTGCCAGAAAATCAAGAACACCGAGATGGTGATTAGGTAAGAATGTTTCATTTTCAGAGTAATAAAGACACTTTGCAGTGATTAGAAGTAGCCGTTTCAATTTGTCTGTGTTCAGATGTCACTATTCTTCAGATAACCTACTATGATTTGGAGATTACAAAATAATTTCATTTATTAGTCACAGTATGAAGGAATCCTCAAAATATGGTAGAATTGAAACCTAGCCATCTTTAATATGTGAAGTAAAAGGTAGTAAACTTATTTTAAAGTTTCACAAAGACTTACAGAAGAAGGAAACGCTGCATCCCAAATAAATAGGAAATAGAAATGTATGCGTGTAGTCATACCTTTGTGCTGACCTTCAGAGTAGTTATGGTGTTATTTAGTTGGTAGCGTCTACTCCTAAGGGTGTAACTGAAGTTCCGTAATGTAATTCGTAGTAAAATCAATACCATTATGGATGGAATAATTGTTTGGGAAACAAGTGGATGTTTTTCATCGAAAGAAAATGTTTGTAATTCTCTCTCCCTGTTTTGGTTAGCGTACTGCTGTCAATAGCAGAGCTCTACTGGAGGTCTTCATGTCATACCATAGCGTTGCCTGTCCTGCTGCAGGCTCTTGCCCTTTCTCGAGAATACAGTCTACAGTACTTGGCTTCTGAAACCGTGCTGAACTTGGCTTTCTCCCAGGTATGTCTGATTTGTGTTTTCACAGGGCTGTAGGGCAACGTTTATTCTGGGGATCTGGGGACACTATTTTTACTCCTGTGAGATTTAAGAACACAACCTTGTTGGAATCAAAGTATTGATTCTGAAGAAGTCTATTCTAAATGTAAAATCTTCAGAGGAAGTTAATAAAAGTTGAGTTTCATGTCTCTCACTAAGATATGTAGTTATTGCATATAATTAAGCAGGCAAGCATAAATTGTCCCTGCCTTCATTTCTTCAGTTGTTATTTTTTCTGCTAGTATTTTGGCTTTCTAGTAGCACAGTTTGGCATGTGTTTCAATTACAAATAATGCTTGTAATGGAGTTCAGTTATATTGTTTATTCTGAGCTGGCAGAGATGTGGTTGTCAGCACTGACTGTGATGGAGAAGCCATGCCTAATCATTTCAAAGAGCACTCATTTCTACTAATAAATTTTGATTTAAAAGAAGACTGTGGGGAAAAAAATTACATCCTTGTCTGTAGTGCATTGCGTTATTAGAAACAGATGTAGTTTATGTTGATCTTCCCAGAAGAAGCTGCTCTTACCAGTTGGTTCCAGTATTAGACCAGCAAGTATTTCTCTTTCAGCTGATCCTTGGCATTCCTGAACAAGCCCTGAATATTCTGCACACAGCAATAGAACCTGTCTTGGCCCATGGAGCTGTTCTGGACAAAGGCTGTGCCATGTTCTTGGTGGCTAAATGTCAGGTGGCTTCTGCAGCTTCCTACACTCCAGAAGAGAAGACTGAAGGTAGTGTGAAGAGTAATTCTCCTCGCTGAAACTGCCCTCAGAAGTTGAGAAGTGCAAACCAGTGTATATATTGGAGTCCTGCTACATGACCACTGTAAAAAAGTTTAAATGATACAGCAGAGTGTGTTACCTAGTTATCAGATAGCAAAATTTAGTTTGGAATTAGTTATTCAACAGATGCAGTGTTTATAATGGAATCTTGTTTAGCTGTGTACTTGCACACACGTGTTTTGCAGCAAAGGGTGAATAACAGAAACTAGCTGAAAGACCATGTTGCTAAGACACAAATTGTTTTGAAAAGCTGAGGAATTTATAATTGGGCTCCTTAGAACTGAGCTGTATTGCTTGGAGTCGTTATTGTGATACTGTCTTAAAATATGACTGTCCCCCTTTTTTCCACAGCTTTGGAATCCGCTATCTTGAATCTAAATGAAGCCAAGACTTACTTTGCCAAAGTGGACTGCAAAGAGCAGCTCAGAGACGTTCTCTACTTCCAAGCCCGGCTGTTCCATACCCTAGGCAAAACCCAGGAAAGGAACAAATGTGCCATGTTGTTCCGTCAGTTGCACCAGGAGCTGCCGGCGCACGGTGTCCCCTTAATCAATGCCTTCAAGTGATGCATTTAAAGATGAGATTTGTTTTCCTGTGTGGTTTTTTTTTTAATAAATGTCTTTTTATTATATTCAGTCATCCGTGCTTCAAAATAACCATCAATAAATAATGGTCTTCTGTTGAACAAACTTGCATTTGGTTTGTAATAACTTAAGGGAAAACATCGTTTTCCACCCGTTCCACTTTTATTCAGTACTTGAAATTAAGAATAAGAATTGAACGGGGGGAAAAAAAAGAAAAGACTCTTTACTGCGTTATAAACACTCTCGAGGGAAGTAGCACAGTCACGATGAAATAATATCTGTTCTTAGTAGTGACATTTTCAGAATCAATGCTGGCTTTATGAACACCGGGGTACAAAAAATAGTGGAAAATGCAAGCGAAGCTCCTTTGTGCTCATGTTAAGTGGTAGAGAATGGGGAGTCTCATTTAAAACATGTCCTTGCCTTTAACCTGTCTATGGTCTCTGTTTACTCTGTAGAAACAGATGGTGCTGGCAGAAGGGAAGAAGCCAGGATTCAGTTGGAGAGGTCTAACGGTGCAAAGTCCTGGCATTGTTGTTACACGTGTCCTTGTGCAAAGAGTGGCTGAGAAAAGTGGAGTGCTGAACAAAAGCTCCTGCTCAGCTGAAATGGTTTTATTGCATGTGTTCTCCTACAGGCGTTGCGTATAATTTACCCGCTCTGGTTTCATGGGTGAATAAATGAAGATCACAACTAACTCGATACCCAATATGCTGCCATTGACTTCCAGCCATTAGCTCCTCGTTTTGGAAGAAAATTTCATTTCAGGCGTAGTGTGGGACTTCAAGGCAGATGGGGTTGTACTTTTGTGAGCGTAAACCTTTTGTGAGTAAACCTGGGGGCTGGAGTTGCCCGTCCTTTCACCTTGTGACTATATAAAAGCTGAACATCATTAGTGTAAACACTTGGAGAGACCCTGCCAGGAAGCGCTGGATTAAACGGTGGCACTGATAGCAATGAGAAAGCAAGACAGACCTAAACCTGGCTCTGCTGCAGCCCTGCCAGCTAAGGCAGGAAAGAGAGAAGCTCTAAGATGTGGTTGAAACGAGGGCAGTCAAGTGCTGGTTTATGCATCTCGTTAATTAGTGTTGCAGCCTGGCTGTTGGCAGATAATCCGTGCCTAACGTTTAAAATGAGAGATGGATTTCTAACAGTGAAAAGTAGCCCAGGTTCCCCTGTGGGCTTCACGGGAGCGCTGGTTTTGGTGGCTCGTCCCCTCTCAGCTACATTATCAGCCCTCCATTAATCAGCGCCAAGCAGTTCAATCCATAAAACGTTTGGAGCACCTACTATTTCACAGTAAGTGCATAAACTTGATTTCTAGAGTGGCTTTCAAGATCCTGGTCAAAATAGCAGTGTTTATCCGTGAAGCTTGCGTGGAAGCGTGGCTCTGCTCCAAGGAGCTGTGCAGTGCCGAGGCGGTGCCCACAAACGGAGCCCGGAGCAAAAGGAGGAAGAGGGTTTGCACCAGCCGCGGTGTTGGCGTCTGCTCGAGGCTGAAGCTGTTGCTTCATGGAAAGATGAGCCGATCAGGAAACTGCAGGTGAGCTTGGCGCAAGCATGGTGCTTGATGGGAACGTGCTCCATAAGAAAAACCAAATAATTAGCATGGACAAAGCAAGGGAGATGTTTACCAAGGGCTGGTGCCAGCTGGGGAGTTAAAGGCTGTGCCTGTGTGGCCGCGTTACCACTGTCCCAGGGCTGCAGGGCTGCGACCTGTGCTCGGTGGCGGCGATGGCCTGGCAGTGGCTGCTGTGACATTTCCAAACAACTGGTTTCCCAAACCCCCTTTAGGTGATGATTTCAGAAGCGTGGGGCAACGGCTTAGCGAGCATCCAGGGGAGCCGATGCCGGTAACCCAATTTGGACCCCGGCTGGAACTTGTGTGTTCGCACAAGGGCGGAGGGGGGGAAGCCCCGGCCGGGCAGGGAGGGCGCTGCGGTCTGTGTCGCGCTGGGACGCGGGGGACGCCCGGGGTCCGTGTCCCGCTGCGGCCGGCGGAGGAGCGGGACCGGCCGGGGCTCCCGGCGGCTGCGCTGCGAGGTGAGGCGGGGCCGCGCAGCCCGCGGCCGGAGGGGGAAATAAAATATTAAAAAAACCCCACCAACCAAACAAAAAAACCCCCACAAACAAATAATAATAAAAAAAACCCCACCCGCCCCTCCCCAAAGAACGGCTTATGGGGGTGGGCGGGCAGGATGCGGCT
>VZSF01002155.1:569405-639431 GCA_013398295.1 Chionis minor | reverse complement strand
GGCGGCGGCGGTCGTGGGCGGCCGGGGCCGGGGCCGCCCTCCGAGCAGGAAACGGCGTCTCCTTCAAAGCGGGCTTTCCCGCGGGGCTGGCGCCCGGCCTGCGCAGGGATTTTGGGGGTGGCGGGTGCTGTCATTTCCCCGTCCCGTTTGGAGGAGCCGCGCTGTGGCCGCCCGGGCCCGCCGGGCACCCCGCTCCCGCCCGCCTTCGGCCGCCCGCCGGCCCCGACGTCGCCGGCGGTACCCGGTGGGCCGGCAGCATCCCAGGCTGGGGGAATGTGACAGGGTGGTGGCCGTCCCGGTGACAGCAGCGTCCCGCAGACCCCGTGGGGCTCCTGCGCAGGGAGGTGAGGCTTCAGAGCAGCGGGGCTGGGAGAGTCAGGCCCTGGGACTGGGGAAAGGAGGGGATTTTTAAGGTCAGGGGAGAGGCCAGGAGAAAATGGAGGGGATGGAGGTGGTGGAGCAACTGTGTACCGGGGGCAGGTCTCGTGGGGAGAAGCCACAGGTCAGGTTGCTGCAAGGGGCTGAGCGTGGTTAGGAGGTGGGACGCATCCCTGCAGCCGTGCGCATGGCATGGAGCATCAGGAGCGTGGAGGTAACAGTAAAGACCAAAAGCAGGGGTGGGATGACCACAGGAAGCTGGTGTGATGGAGCTGTGGGCTGACCACGCGGCTGTGCAATGCTGCAGGAGCAGTAACCATCCCTGGGGCCAGGACCATATCCTTCGGGCCAGGGGAACGTGCCAGGGACGGGATGTGTGGTGGCTGTGAGTGCCTGGAGCTGCCTTTATGGCCCCCAACTGGAGTGACAGCCCCTCTCCTGGGGGAACGACCCCCATCCGTCTTCTGGTCCATCTCCATAAGCACTTTGGTTTGGGAAGAACACCCAACAAAACCTGAGTGCCCACCTCTGTGAGTGCTGTGAGGGCTGTCTGATCGACCAACCCCTTTCCAGGGAAGGCGCCTGTTATCAGATTGGGGCAGTAATTTGGAGGAGACTCTGCTTTCAACTCAGCCTTAATGTCTTTTAAGTGGTGCTCACAAAGTGCAGAGCCGCTCAGTTTCCTCTGGCGTGGGCATCGTGGGCTGGAGCTGCTGTTTCCAGGAGAGCTGGGAGCCGCCTGGCGGTTCTGGACAAGGTGGTGGTGGTGCCCTGAGCTCATCCCAGCCTGTGCTCAATGCCATGTGCAGAGCTTACGCTCTTGTTTTAGGATGCTCATTATATATTGCTTAAACACTATTAGGCGGTATCATCAAGATTTTTTTATAATCTTGGTAAAGATTTTTTTTGACTTCTGTATAAACCTGCCACTGGGTTTGGTGCCGTTACAAAGCTACCAGCCCGGCTTTGCCTTTTTTCCCCAGTTCTTTCCACCCTGTGTTGGATGGGCTGGGCAGCGCAGGAGGCTCTTCTGTTCATCCCGGTGGCACTGAAGAGCTTCTCTCGTGCACAGGGACCCAGCGTAGATGGGGGCTGGGTGCCTGTTTCCAGTATCTCATTATTTTGGATGTCCTCTGACTTCTAGGGAAGCCGCTGAGAGATTTTTTTCCATTAAAAGTCAGGCAGGGATGCATATGGTCGTTGTATACTACAGTGACTAATATATTTCTGGCAAGGTCTGCGCTCGCCCGTAGGAGGGGAAACTGTGATCGATGCCCCCATTGCTGCAGATGACACCGCTCTTGGCACTGGCTCTTCCACCGCTGACAGTGACCGGGGAAAGCAAAATAGCCACTGGACTCTGCCCAGTGAGAGCTGATAACTGTCCTGTGTGCTGGCCCCACTTAACTTTTAACGGCAGACCTTCGGCAGTAGCAGGGGAGGATCCTCTGGGAGTAAAATCAGCCTTCGTTTAGGTGGTTTGTGTTCAATTCAGCTTTTTTTGCAGTGCCTGAGCTGAAATCCCTAGAAGGATGGATGGAGTTGTCACTGCCAGAGCTGCCACCAAGTCTTGCTGCCTTGGGAGGGTCTGACCCTGACACTAGGGCTGGCCTTGCCGGAGGGCAGCATGTCAGGGGGGGAAGGCAAGCGTGTGGCAGCCGGGGGCACTGTCCCATCACCTGGGAGAGAAACGGCTCCAGGGAGGGAAGGACGGGCCAATGCATCCCTACGCTCAGATTTAAATCTGTGCTGGCTGCAAGGTGTCATCCTCTGCGCCCCCGGAATGGGTTGGCGTGTTCCTATCTGGAGGCGGCCGCATTCCAGCAGGGACCAGGCAGGGACCACATGCTCACGGCAGAGCTGGGGCGGCAGGAGGGGGCTGTAAAAGTCACTTCACCCTCGCGGAGGCTGATTTCGCTCCCATTTGTTTCCGCTAAAGCCACGTGGATGCTGAGCGAGAAGGAGAGCTGCAGCCAGGGTTTCACAGACCTCGTTTCATTTTAATATCCCTCTCCTTGCTGAATTAGATGCGAGACTGATTGCTTCGATAATCCTGCCGCAGCCACTATGGGTTATATATGGATTGCAGCCAAAAGCTGTGCCGATAAATCATTCCTATACACCAGGCTGTTACAGTTCCTGAGGATTTTGTGGGCATGTGCTGCTTGCTTTTACATAAGGATCTGCTGGAGTTCATACCAGAATGTGCCGCTTTTCCCTGGGCAAGGACCCGGATGGGTTGGTGAAGCCAGAATCCCAGGCTATATTTCCCCTTTTTGGGTTGATTCCCCCCATTCCAGCTATTTTAATTTTCCCTTTGGCTGGAAATATGGCTGTGCTCCTCCTCTGCTTCCTCAGCCTCCTTGTGTGCTTATTGAGAATCGGCTGCATTATTGTTAGTGGTTATCCCATGTCCTGTGGGGCTGTGTTCAACACTGGACTCCCACTTTTGGGATTTTTTTGGGGAAGGTATCATCTCACAGGGCAATTTCTGCAAAACCCCATGCTCAGCCCCTTTGCACATGTGCAAAGGGAAAAACCCTCCGATTTTCCAACCCAGCTGATGTTACGATGGTGCTTGGGTGACTTTTAGCCTGTTTACAGAGCCCCTGGGAAGCCTACTCCAATTAATCAGCTTTGATATGTTTATCCTGGTCAAGCCAATTAACTCCTGCTGGCCAGGGCACGCTCTTCTCTCAAGTGTGGTGGAGACTTCATCACTCAGTTTTGCTCTATCCCAGCAAAGTTTAGCACAAATCCTGGGAAATGTGGATGCAGGCTATGCTCTGGGGGCACGCTGGTGTGCCTGGCTGTGCCGTGCTACTGCTGGGCACCGGTGCTGCCGCTGGCAGCGTTCCTGGGGTGGCTTCATCCCGGGGCCGCCCTAATGAGCTGCCTTTTTTGGTGCGGCCGCGGTGCACGGTGAGGGTACAGGACATGGCATTCGGGATTGGCTCCGGCTTCGGGGGACGGCTATTTATATGTGCCTGCTGGCGGGGTGCCCAAAGCAAGCCTCGCAAATGGCAACCAGCCTCAAGATGCATCCCCATGGATTCAGGACAAATCGGGGGCTGGGGGGGGGGATGCCTGTTTATTTGAATCCATTTTGGGAGTGCATTAAAACACGCTGCCGTGGCTGCCAGCAGCACCGAGGGGGGAGTTTTGCAGTCACGATGCCCGAGATGTGGAGCCCCGGCTTGGCTGGGCTGGCAGCTCCCGGCTCTCTTGCCCAGCAATGCCCCAGCTGGGAGCGGATTCAGCCCTGCGAAACGCGGCATTTCTGAAATAGTTTGTCCTTGTTGCTGTTTGTCGGCTTATTTATAGCCTTCGCATCCCCTGCGTTTCTCTGTGCCTTGAAGCAGCAAGCGGCACTGGGTCAGCTTTAGCTCCGGGCCGATCCCGCTCGAGCAAAAGAGCTCTGGTTTATAGATTTGTGTTGAAAACAGCAATTAGGCCATTGTGAAGCCTCGAGGAAGGGGGAGACGATTTGATTTCTGTACTTGACCCGTAATTTCTGCTGCGCTGATTCAGAGCGGTTGTGCTGTGGGTGCAGCGTGGAAACTTCAATGGAGATGAGTGGAGCTAATTTTAACCGGCCGCCTCGCTGAGGTGTGGGAACCCGGCAGAAAAACGCCTCAAACCTTGTTCCTGCTTCTGAGCTGTTTGTTTCGGGATTTTTTTTTTTTTCACTTGTTTCTGCAGCAGCTCATTAACCTAGAAATTAAAAACAGCACCAGCGTCGTGGCAGGAAAGAGCTATGGTTTACAGCCAACGATCAAACTGCCCCGACTGCTGCGGGGCACACAGCATGTGTGTATTACACTGTTTTGTTCGCTTTTAAAATTATTTTTATTATTATTATTATTACTACTACTGTTATTCTTTGTTGCTAACAGAATTGTTTTCTCATTTATCCCAAGGTTCAGGAACCTGATTTTTGCATAGAAGGCCATAGGGAACCTGAGGCAAGGAAGAGAAATCACTGACAATGATGGGCTGTGAGAAGCAGCAGTGAGCTGGGGGTCTGATCCTGCATCCCACGCTGGGTAAGTGGCTCCCAGTGCCCCTGAACTGCTTCGCTGGGGCGGTGTTTGGCAGCAATGTGCCTGCTCCAACTGCAGGACCGAGCACTAAAGCAAGGAACCGAGTGATATTTATGCCAGCATAGTGCAGGGCCTGATCCTGCCCCTGTAAAATACCCCTTTTGTGGTATTTTTTTCTGTAGCAGAGGTGGTGGGATGGTTGTTCACTGGAGGTGTTTAAATAAAGGGGGTGGAAGGAGCAGCCCTGGGAGTTAAGACTGGCCCCTTCTTGGCGCTTGCCCCATGACAGGGTGGGTGCGCAGCCCCAGTGTCATTGTATGCTGCTGCCCTTGGCTTTACCATCCCCTCTGAGGTGAATAAATTAATGTATGGAGTAACAACCGGTGGGAGGAAATCCCGCTTTCCAGGGGAGCCCAGCTGAGCTGCCCTGTGTTTGCAGGCACGTCTCCCTGTCACAGCGTGGCCGGGATGAGGCTGTTGGTCGCACCATGCCATCATGCGTCCCCGACAGCTCGCCTGCCCCGTGGCCCCCCTGCCGTGACAGAGGCTGCGGCCACCGAGCGCCTGGGGCACCGTGGGACCCCCCGCCGCTGAGCCCCTGCTGCCCTGGCATGGCCTCGCTCATCGTGGTGACCGAGTACGACGTGACTGGGAGCACGAGCGAGGAGGAGGAAATGAACGTGCCCAGCAGCGAGGGTTTTGGGGACGGCCGGGAGCCGAGGGTGAAACTGCACCTCTCCGGCCGAAAGCTCTCCCTGCAGGAGCGGTCGCAGCCTGCCCGCTCGCCTGGGAATGACGACGGCACCAATGAGCGCTTCATCTACCCATCCCTGCCTTACTCTCCAGTGACGTCCCCGCACTCTTCCCCGCGGCTGCCGCGGCGGCCGACAGTGGAGTCAAACCGTGTGTCCATCACGGGACTGCAGGTGAGGGGGAATCATTGCTACTCCCGTGGTTCTCCTGCCCCCATCTGCCTGGTTTTCCCCCCACTGTGGCATTGCTTCTTGCATGTTTTTTCAAGGTAAAACCCTGCTGCATGTCGGCAGATGTGCAGCGGGATGTGGTGGGACGTTCTGGTCCATCCCAGGCCATGGGGACAGCCATCGGGAGGTGGGACCCAGCGACTCGCTGCGTTTTGTGCCTTTTGTAGGTGCTGTCAGCCCTCATGGCTGCATTTCGGGGGAGTCCTTGGCATGCTGCAATTTTTTGTTTTTTATCCCCTTAACAATAAAAAAAAAAAAAAAGAGACCCACTGACATCTAAGGAGAAAATGGCCCTGCCTGCCCCCAGCCTGCCCGCGCTGACGGAAAACAGGCAGCAAGCGGCTTCTTTCTTTGCCCATAAGAAATAAAAATACTCAGCGCCAGGTCACCAGCATTAAAACCCCCAGGGCTTTCCCGGCTGCCGATCCCCACCGCCGCCTGCCCGTTGTGTGCTCTTGTTCCATGTGAGCGGACAAGTATTGCCTGCCCGGCCGTTAACATTTGCAATTAGCCCTCTATAAACACAGCGACGCGTGGCCGGGCGGCTGGCGTTTATGGCTCATGAATCAAAGCTGCCCAGCCCCGAGCGGTGCCCAGGCAGAGCAGAACAGGGCGTGAGTTTGCAAAGAAAGTTTTGCTGGAGACTTAAAAGGAGGAGAGTAAGCACGAGCGGTTTTGTGGATCGTATCAGACATGTCCCCTCCCGTCTCTCCCCGCAGGACTGTGTGCAGCTTAACCAGTACAAGCTGAAGGACGAGATTGGGAAGGTGAATATTGGCTGGGTTCGGGGTGGGGTGTGGGGATTCGGGGCGGGAGGGCGCTGGGCTCACTTTTGCTGTCGAGCCAGTGAGATGGCGATTTCAGCCGCTCACCACGGCAACTCAGCCGGCTCCTTGCTGCGACACTGGTCTCTTCTGGCTGGTGCCGACTGAAGAGTATATATTTTAAAAAGTATTATTAATTTTCCCCACTCCCCCTGCCTGCCACAAAGTGGGGTATTTGGAGCTTTTCTTTGCTGGCAGTGTGATGCCAGACTGTACACCCTGCTACTCCCACCATTGCCCACCAGCTCTGTGATCCTGGTGGGGCCGGGTTTGCGGAGGAGTCTGGAGCCCGGTGCGGTGCTGTGGGGTTTTTTTTGGACTGTCCCTAACTGTTCCCCCATGGCTGTGCCCCTCTCTAGGGCTCCTACGGGGTGGTGAAGCTGGCCTACAACGAGGACGATAACACCTACTATGTGAGTAGCGCACAGCCTCGGAGCCCGCAGCGGGATGGGTGGGATGGGGATGGATCCCCTCTGCTGACTCCCTGCCCGGCTCCATGCTGGCCCTGTGCCACTTGGCCCCATTTTATCCTTTATTTGCCCCAAATGCCATGTTTTTTTCCCTTGTTGTAGGCAATGAAGGTTCTCTCCAAAAAGAAGCTGATGAGACAGGCGGGCTTCCCCCGTAAGTGGCACAAAAGCTGGGATCCCCTGGTGTCAACACAGGCTGGGGGATGAAGGGATGGAGAGCAGCCCTGCCGAGAAGGACCTGGGGGTATGGGTGGATGAAAAGCCGGACATGAGCTGGCAATGTATGCTCACAGCCCAGAAGGCCAACCACATCCTGGGCTGCATCACAAGAATTGTGGCCAGCAGGGTGGGGGAAAGGAGTCTGACACTCTGCTCCACTCTGATGAGATCCCACCTGGAATACGGTGTCCAGCTCTGGGGTCCTTAGCACAGGACAGACATGGACCTGTTGGAGCATATCCAGAGGTGGCCACAAAGATGATCCGAAAGCTGGAGCCCCTCTGCTGAGAGAGTTGGAGTTGTTCAGCCTGGAGAAGAGAAGGCTCTGGGGAGACTTTATAGCCCCTTCCAGTACCTAAAGGGGGCTTATAAGAAAGATGGGGACAGACTTTTTAGCAGGGCCTTTTGTGACAGGACAAGGTGTAATGGGTTTAAACTAAGACAGGGAAGAATTAGACTAGACATAAAGAAGAAATTTTTTACAGTGAGGATGGTAATTGGTTGCCTGGAGAGGTGGTGGATGCCCCATCCCTGGAAACATTCCAGGTCAGGTTGGATGGGGCTCTGAGCAACCTGACCTAGTTGAAGATGTCCTTGCTTATGGCAGGGGGGTTGGACTAGATGGCCTTTAAAGGGTCCTTCCGACCCAAACCGTTCTGTGATTCTATGCTTTGGGGACCTCAGGGGCTCATTCCTGACCAGACACCCCGTCTTTGCCTTTGCCTTTGCCGCAGGCCGCCCACCGCCCCGCGGGGCCAAGGCTGCCTCCGAGGGCTGCCTGCAGCCCAAAGGGCCCATCGAACAGGTCTACCAGGAGATCGCCATCCTGAAGAAG
Source organism: Chionis minor (assembly GCA_013398295.1). Taxonomy (NCBI): domain Eukaryota; kingdom Metazoa; phylum Chordata; class Aves; order Charadriiformes; family Chionidae; genus Chionis; species Chionis minor. The sequence goes on along the minus strand of VZSF01002155.1, from coordinate 631,679 downwards.
CTGGACCACCCCAACGTGGTGAAGCTGGTGGAGGTGAGCACTGGCTGGCGGTGTGCCATGGCTGCCCCTTCCCAAAAACCCACCCTGAGTGTGAAGGAGCCTGGATCCCGTGGGGTTGGGCTACACATTGACTTGGGAGGAGGGGAGCAACCACAGAGGGACTGAGATGGCTGTGGCAGGTCCTGCCTGCAGGAGACTCATGTTTTCCTTGGTTTAAAAGGTTTTTTTATTCCCCCCCTTCTCAAAAGAGGGGTATTTTTTCTTCCCTGTCTGGAAGGAGAAACGCAGAAAAATGTTGCTTCCTCAGAGGAAACAAGTGCTCAGATGGGTTTTGGGGAGGAGCTGGTGTTTCTGCTGGTTCTGTGGTGCAGCTACCCTGCCCTCCACCCATTGACTGTATGAAATAGTGCAAAAATCAAGAATTAAGGATGTGCAGGCTGGAGTTCATTTGGCTCATGATTCAGATAATGCTTCTTGTGTGTTTTTAATACCTTTAAGGATCTTTAAGGTCCCTTCCAACTCTAACCATTCTATGATTCTATGATTCTATGAATATTTACTTCCTTGAAGTCCAGCTATATCTCTGTCCTTTCCACCACCCCACCCCTCACGCTCCCCCTGCCCCTTGTAGGTAGAAGCTCAGAGATTAACAAACCATCCTAATGGGGCAGATGGTGCAGAATTGAGATTGCCGCTAAGTAAAAAAATCACGGTGTTTAGTTTGCAAGGGTTTTTGGTGCTGTTTAATTTCCTTTCCACTTCTTTCGGCAGGTTCTGGATGACCCCAGTGAGGACCACCTGTACATGGGTAACTGTCCACTGCCCTGCGGCGCTTGTGGGGTGTCAGTGGGATGGGGGTTTGCCAGGGCAAAGGGTTACCCTGTGTTTTTGGGTTGGGTCCATGCGGGGTTGGGTCTCTCCTCCGAAACAGGTATGGCCTGGATGTACTGGAGGAGCAAATCCTCTCTGATGGTCAGAGCAAACGGGATCCAGTCTGGGTTCAGAAAGGAGACAGGAGTGCTTTGTAGCACTCTGTAGGCTTTAATTCAGCATCAGGGCATGCTTTGCTGTTAGAGGTACCAGCATTTATATTCTCAGCTTTGAAGCTGGGCTGCTAGAAAGTAGCTTTGTTTCTTTGTCTTGGAGAAGAAGGCACGTGTTAATTATCCACTGTACAAATGAGCTCCTTCCCAACCTGTCTTGCAGACTGCAGTGGTTTGCTTGATGTAAATACACATGCTTTTGGAGGAGGAATTTCTTTTCCATCATTCATGTTCAGCCTGTGCTAGCAGAGGAGCGTGTGATGCCTTCATGGCCAAATGCAGGGCCTTGCTCGGAGCATGGACTTGGCTTTGGTCTTGTAGGCGAACTGGGGGTTTCAGGGTGCCATGTGGTGGGTGTTCCATGATGCTGAAGTTGCAACATTGAGAAGGTGGTTGGCAGCATTCCCTTAATGAAAGACAGAAGCATGCAAAATGGTGTGTGCCCTGCATAAGATAGCATTTTTTTTTTTTTTTTTTTAAAAAAAAACCACCTATATTGTTTTCATAATTTTTGCCATCAAAATAATTGCTTTTGTGCTGGGACTGTGCTTGCAGGAGCTCTAACCTGTAAGTGATCAGTAATCACCTTCTGTTTTGTGTTTCAGTGTTTGAACTGGTGAAGCAAGGGTGAGTATTGAATTCCAAGTTTAAACCTACTAAAGCATGAACGTGAGACAGGTTTGCGGGTCACACAGCTTGGCTACTGCAGGTGGGCATGGGATGCAGAGGCGATGGGGAGGTTCCTGGTGGGTCTTCTATGGGCTTGGGTAGCATCTCCGCAACCTAATTACAGTTCTCTACACCCCTATTTGGGGCCACATGCTGTCGCTGGCTGGCAGCAAAGACCAGGACCTGTTTCAACACATCTGGATGGGGAGTGACCTCCATTCTCTGTTGCCTTTGCAGCCCCGTGATGGAAATCCCAACCCTGAAACCTCTCAGCGAGGACCAGGCTCGGTTCTACTTCCAGGATCTGATCAAGGGCATTGAATACTGTGAGTGTCTGCAAAACGAAAGGGATTTCTTATTTCTTTATTTTTTTTCTAAACACTCAGGGCTGGACTTTCTGCTGATGTATAGTGCCATTTCCAGTGGCTTATGCTACTGCACAGAGGTTTTTGAAGCCGGGGCTGGTGATGGTTAGCAGAAAGCTTACAGCCGCACAGGGGCTTTGTGGCTCCTTTGCTGCAGACTGGTGCTGCTGCTGAATTGCTTGGTTTTCCTTTTGGCTGCAGTGCACTATCAAAAGATAATCCACCGGGATATTAAACCTTCCAACCTGCTCGTGGGGGAAGACGGGCATGTCAAAATTGCTGACTTTGGAGTAAGCAACGAGTTCAAGGGAGCCGATGCCCTCCTAACCAACACAGTGGGCACGCCTGCCTTCATGGCACCGGAGACACTCTCGGAAACCAGGAAAATCTTCTCTGGAAAGGTATTAATAGCAATTTGAGAGGTTTTGGACTAAGCTTCCTTGCACACACTGTTGCAGATCTAGCTATGCTTTCTCTTCTCTGCAGGCTTTGGACGTCTGGGCCATGGGGATCACGCTGTACTGCTTTGTGTTTGGGCAGGTAATGAGATCAATTTTCCAGTGCTGTTGGTGGTCCGGGCGCATTTGCCGTGTGCCTCCCATGTGCTGAGTACGTGGTGGGATTTGTACCCTGCCTCCCTGTTCGAGTAGTCGGGAATTGCTGAGGGGAGATGGGGATGTGTGGGTGGAAAGGGGAAACCTCTGCCTCTCTGTGGGATGGGTGCAGCCAAAAGGGTCAGGTTTCTTTTTTTCCCTAGGGAAAAAAATTCTGTGCCTGGCTGGATTTTTTAGGAAAGGAGCTGTTGTAGTAATGTGGTCATTTTTAGTCAAATGTTACTTTCGTTGCCTTTTAAAAGAAGACATTGATATAATAGGAAACCTTCCGGTATTTCCCTATAACTGGCTCCTTGCTCTCCATCAAACCCTACAAGATCCAGATGCTCAACTGGCTGCCCCACTGCCGTCTCTTAACAGAGGTTGTTGTTTTTCTCATTGCTCTTTTTCTTTGTGGTAGTGTCCTTTTATGGATGAAAGGATCCTCAGTTTACACAATAAAATCAAGACCCAAACGTTGGAGTTCCCAGATCAGTAAGTACCCAAAACCCCGACCTTCAGCCCTTATTTTAAAGCTCTTCTGAGCTGTTTCTCAAGCACTGCCTGGGTGGTCCTGGCCCTGCTCCACTGCAGTTCTGCAGAACTGGGGCTCTGAGCCCTTCTGTTGGCCCTTGGCGCTGAAAAACTTCCTTTGCATTAAACGTGAAGGCAGCATCTCTTGGTCTACAGTTGCCGAAGAAGGAGTGACTGAAGTTGCAGAAGTGTTCGAGGGAACCGGCTAACCTCTGCAGTTGCTGCCTGTTGGGTTTTAGCCTGGGTGGAGTTAGTGTCAGGCTCTTCCAGCCCTGTACATGTGGGATTGCCCAAAAAGGAGATATTTTGCTTCTCTGGGAAGGTTTGGAAAGGAAGGGCTGTGTGGCACCTGTGTGCATGAGTACTTGGAGCTGCATCCCTGCCGGGGCTGGGGTCCAACCTGAATCTGCCCGGGAAGACCCTTGGTGGCTGGCACTGAGATGAAGAAGGGAAGCAGCATCCACCCCCTTCCCCATCTCATCTCTCCCTTCTCCTCTTCCCCAGACCAGAAGTTACGGACTTCTTGAAGGATTTGATTACACGGATGCTGGATAAAAATCCTGAATCTAGAATTTCGGTCCCAGAAATCAAGGTACTGACCCAACCTGCTGGTGTTGGCTGTGGCTTAACTTCTGTTGGGTTCTCCTTGCTTGGCTTTTTTTGGGAGTCAGTTTGATCACGCCAGGCTAGGTCCTCCCCCTGTGCCCAGAGCCCCTGGGCAGGTAAGTCCCAGCTCCTTCCCCTGTTCTGGGACCTGCTCAGCTTTGGGACCTTTGGTGCCTACAGAAGTCACAGGCAAAAGGAAATTCCCTGAGTACAGTATTTCCTCTGCTACCAGGAAAGTACTGTGCAACAGCCTTTCGCAGGAGATTTCTGGTCCTCCGCCCCTGCGAGAGCCTGGAAGGGGCGAGAAGCTGAGAAAATGGAGACTAAGGTAGGGGGGAAGGATTGCGGGGGAATTGCTGAACCATTTTGTGCTCCTCCTGCAGCCTCCCAAGATGCCAGGTGTGTGGGCAAGGAGAAAGAGGGGTTTCTGCCTTATGTCGTGCATTAATTCAGGTCCAAGTTTAGGGCTTGGTGGGTCTTCCCATCACTACTGCTCAAACGTATGGTCTGGAATAAACCACTCCTGCCTTTTGGCGCCGTCTCATCTGTATTTTGAGAGTGAAAATAGGTCTTCTTCCCTAAAACCCACCAAGATGCCCAGGGCTGTAGGTGACCAAGGTTGTTGCCTGGTTGTATAGATGGGGCCAGCGCTGGCTCCGGATGAGCTGCACCGTGGTATTTTCTGCTCCGGGCTGAGTCGTTTCCAATGGCGCTGGAGTGAGCTGGCTCACCGGTGAGATGGCACGTCTCTCCCCTGCTCCCTGGTATTTCAGGAGCACATAGGGGTGGTAGCTTGGGTGAGGAGATGCATTTGCCAGGCTGGTGGTGTTTGAGTTATGAAAAAGAGGAAATCGTTCCTGACAGGCTGTGTTATTAATTGAAGTTGCACCCTTGGGTCACCAAGAATGGAGCGGAGCTGCTGCCCACGGAGGATGAGAACTGCACCCTCGTTGAGGTGACAGAGGAGGAGGTGGAGAATTCAGTCAAGCACATCCCTAGCCTGGCCACTGTGGTGAGTACGGGGGAGGCGATGGTCTGGGGCACACGCCAGGGTCCGTGCTGCCTCCCGGTGTGGTCCCGAGCAGCTGGAGGTTGATGTTCAAGGGCAAAAGCTTTGGGTGGGATTAGAGCAAAGAACTTCCCTCACTCGGAAACAAGTGCTGCAAGATGGGGTCTCAGCATCCCGCTGGAGGTGGCCGTACCCTGCGGTGCCGGGGAACATTTCAGAATGATCCCAAAGGGACCTGTCAGCAGGTTGCCGGTCTCCACGCTTGAGCTGGCTGCCTAAATATCCCTGTATTTGCTCAGAGCAAAAGAGCATCTGGTCCAGGACCTGCCCGCGGCTGGGAATGGGTGTTTTGGCCAGGCACGAGGAGCTCCTGCCCTGCGCTGCCCATCTGGCCGTAGGAGCTGTGGGAGCTTCCTAGGATGGAGATTTTATCCAGGCCAAGACATGCGCCAGCCCCGCCTGGAGCGATTCTTGGGGAATTCATCTCATCTCTTTTCAAGCTCATATTTTTATTCTCTGCAACCCACTGTGGTGGTGAGAACCGCAGCATAACCCTGCCCTGTGTGGAAAGTGAAATCCTTTTGGGTTTTGAACCTAATGATTTCTTTGGGTGCCCGCTAGCCCTCCCACTAGGAGAAACAGTGAGCAGCCATTCGCGGTTCCCTGGCACGGCATTATCTGCCTGTAGACATCCAGGCTGTGATTTGTTTGAAGCGCAGGTCTCTCTTTGAAGTCCCTTTTCCATCTCGTGGCTGTGCCCACATCTGGTTCCATTTCTGGACGCCTCTTCTGCTTCCATATCCTGCAGAAGTCTCTTCAGCCGCAGATACGTTAATATGCAAATCTGCCGTGTGCTGCTAAAGCTGAAACAACAGATTTTGCTCTAAGGAAATCACCATTGATAAGGGGTTTCCCCCCCCTTTCTTATGTTCAGAGGTGACTTGCTGCGATGCAGGGAGGATGGCTCAGTGCTCCTGGCCATGTTGAAAACCCAGGTGTGTTTAGCACAGCTCAGGGCAAACGAGTTTTTACTGCAACTTTTGCCTCTTAAATAACGCACCGCCTCCAGGCAGATCTTGTATTTTCCCATTTGCGTTTGTGATTCAAAATTACCCTCTGGTGCCTGATCTCTGTGCATCCAACTGCAGGCATTAACGCTCAAGTATGAGATTCACGTGGCTTCGACTCTCGCATAAAATGCCTTCCCCCGCGGGACCCTGCTGGCATACGCGTTTCAGACACGTAAGGGCTTTTGGTGCAGTGTGGTGGGCAAATAAATAAGGTGCAGAGGGATGAGAAGCAATACCAAATAAAGCCAGGGATTCCTGGAGTGGAATGCACGTGCTGAGGCTGGGGCCAGTGCTGCTCACGTTGTTCTCTGCTCCCACCAGAAAAATAAGTTGGGGGACACCTAGGAAGAACCCTGACACTTGCTCTGTTCCCAACAATCTCCTATTGCAGCTGACGCTGGATAACTTCGTGTTTTGCAGCCAAACTAGACAAGCGGCTGATTTTCAGCTTGGTTTTGGTAAATGTTAAGGCAGAATTGTGGCAGTTCCTTCCTTCCCCTCTCCTTTTCCAATGAATTCTTCTGACAGGTAATAGTGGGAAACTGAGAATTTGCAGGTACTGGATGCAGTAATCAGTAAAACCTATTTCTGGGGGGAGAAAATCTTCCCAGACTTGGCTTTCCTCTTCCTTCCAGCCTCTCACACCTAGTGTGGCTCTCATCTGCGTGGTCAGTTGTTGCACCATGGGTTTCGGACAAGGATACAGCCCCTGTATGGAGACTTGTAAACATGCTTCCTTCTGTGTTCTTTTTTGTTGTGTGGTGTTTTTTTTAAAAAAAGAGAACTTTGACTTGTTTTCACTAATTTTCTTAATTACCTGGACATGAGAGTTGGGTGTTCCTCTTGAATTAAAGGAAAGCGGCAGCACCCCTGATGAACTCCAATCTGGTCTTGCAGATACTGGTTAAAACGATGATCCGGAAGCGATCCTTTGGGAACCCGTTCGAGGGGAGCAGGAGGGAGGAGCGGTCATTGTCTGCCCCTGGCAACCTGCTGCCGTAAGTGTCATCATGACCCAAAAGGGCGTTTGCAGCTTGTCTTGTGCTCTGGAAACTGCTGCAAAGCACAGGAGGAGAATTTGTGGAGCTGGGCTTTCAGTTTTTCGTGTGGGGCCATGACTGGGACATGTCTGTGGGGATATGTCTGACCTGTAGCCGCTTTGTGGGATAATAAAAATGTGACATGGCATATTCTGCCCCTCTAAGGCACTGAAAAGCATCTGTATATGACACTTCCAGCCTGTTACAGGGAAGCTGGGGGCAGACGACGTGTGTGCAGGGTCCCAAATGTCCCCTTGCAGGGAAGGGGCAGATGCTGGTGTCTCATTGTCTGCTTTGCCTTTTTCTAAGTCGCTCAGCAACTGTTTTATTTCCCTTTAAAGCAGGAAACAAGGCAGCGAAGATAATCTGAAATGCAACGACTTGCCCAACGTGGGAGAGGAGGAACTTCTCTCATGAACATCGACTTTATGGTTCTGCTCAGCAGCTTGGTCCGGGGACACGTTATGAAAGTGTGCAGCTGAGGACGAGTGACATTAACAGAGCCTACACCAAACACAGCATGACATGGCGCTATTTCAGTATAATGCTGGATGTTGAGCTTACATAGCAGCATGTTATAAGACATCCGACTACTTGTCATAAACGTTGAACATCTCTGATCGCTTGGACTGCTGGCTTCTTGTGGGAAAGGTGCTGGCTGGTAGCAGAGAGGTGAGCTATCGTGTTGAGCAGCAACAGTGCTTTGAAAAAAAAAAAAAAAAAAGGCATTTGGAACTGCTTTTTACCTGGTTTTAATGCCAAATAACTTCTGAGGACTAACGCCAGCGTCCCAGGGGTGTTGTGTGCCCGTCGCAGAGTCAGTGGCACATGCAGAAGGGTGAAGCTGTTGCCAAGTGGCCAACACAACAGTAAAAACTACACGTGCGCACTATGAGAGTTCACGACCTACCGGAAATGTTGTTGCATCTCTTTCTCATCGTTCTGGTTTGTTTTTAATTGACACCTTTTTAACTGCATGGGAACAAAGCAAAAACCCACCTTTTCAGCTTTTTAAAGAATGCCTGCCTTTGTGAGCCAACTTGTATTAAACAGCATCTTCGGGGCATTCAGAAAGTGAGGTTAATTACCTCCTAAGGTAATTAACACCTTTGCTAAGGTCTTGGTGTGACCAGGAATTGGTAAGTTGAGTATTCAGTGTATGAAAGAAAAAGGTATTTAAGGGCTTAAGTTCAGTCTGAACTATTTTTGCTGCAGACATATGAGTGAAAGGTGGCGTTTAGCTGAATGTTTGTTTTGAACAGCAGAGGAAGCACTAACAACAGTTTGTTTCTAAACCTTTTACTTGATCTAGGTAGATATATTATTAAATATAAAATTCAGGGTAAAATCCTTCACTTCCATGTACATTACATGGTTTACTACAATTAAAAATAATACAACTTACGCTATTTTTTAAGTATAGACTTAGGGCTTGCTTAGAATTCAAGATCTTAATGAAATACTTAAATTAGCTAGTAATTTTCAAAGAAACTTTTGTTTTCCAAACTCTTAATCTGGATTTTGGGGCCAATGCTATGTATTTTTTGCAAGTTCGTTACAAGTAATTTGTGAATGCCTGTGGATCAGAGGCTTGTTAGTAAATTAAGTGTATACCTAACTCATGGATTGTTTCGTATGAAGAGCTCTTTCACCTTCAGTCAGATTATTCTGATTATTTTGTGGTGCTTGTAAAAAAAAAAAAAAAAAAAAAAATCTATTGTGTGGTGTGAGAGACTCTGGCCTCCAGACTCACTTTCCCGAGTTCTCTGTGCTCGGACAAAGCTGGAGAACAGCAGAGTGTGGGTGAGCTGGAGAAGAGTCGGGGTTTGCCTGAGGAAAGGGTCACGGTAAGTACAGTTGTTTTGTGGACAGAGGGTGGGATGGGAAATGTCTGACCTCTTCTCTTCTCAGCCTGATGTTGTTGTATGATGTCGAATGAGGTGTTTAAAATGATGGTGTACCTGAAAGAGGAGGAGGATGTCCCAAGCATGTAAGGGGCTGCTAACGTGTAATTCTGCGCCCTGAGGAAGAAGGGGTTAGGAGAGACCCGAGTATTTTGGTTAATGGTAAGATCTCTGCCTGCTAACCCTGGCCAGGGGTGCCCTGCCTTTAGGAAGTGACTGTCCCCTCGTCTTCCTTCATCTTGGGGCTCTGCAAGCAGCAGCGTGCCAAGGTCTGTGGCCTTGCTGCAGTCAGACCTGGCCCAGTAATTCCTGGCTAGGATGGCTGGCTGTTAAAGCCACGTAACGTTAGCAAGTGGGCAGGTGCCTACGCAAACTGTCCCTTACATCTTTTGGCCACTGGAAGCAGTGCTTCCCCTAAATCCCAATTTATTAGTGAAACATTGTGCTGCTGGCTTCTCCCCAAAGGCTGTGACAATGGTTTGTGGTTTAGGAGCAGTACTACAGGGTTTGGAGCTGTAAGACACGCAGTTTTCCTTCCGTTTTAGTCCGAGGCTATGCCAAAGCCCTGCAGCTTCAGCTATGGGAAAGCCAAACAGGTAACTTGGGTGCCAGCACTACTGCAGCTGCCTGCTTCCCCTTTCCTAAACAGGACTTTCCATTGCGGAAATGCATGTGAGCAGGCAGCTTCGTTCTCTAACCTTGTAAATGGACTTGTTCTGCCAAAAAAAAAAAAAGAAAAAAAAAAGAAAAAAAAAAAAGGAGAGGGGGATCTGATTATCTATAGCTGTCGCGTAGTGATGTGCGTGGTGTGTTTAGTTTCAGGTGAGGTGTAGAGGTGCTCTGTGCTGCGTATCTCCGGTTTGGGATGTGTCGGGTGCCTGGCGAGACAGTTTACGTTCACCAAACAGTCTTGCCAGGTGCGACACAGCTTCTAAGCAGAATAAGCTGTACCAGTTCCTTCACGCCCAGCCGCGTAGTTACTGGGCCTCAGCTATTACCATCGATCGGTGTCTTTCGGCTAGCACAGGCTTGGTTTGTAAGGGTCCGAAAGCTCAGCACTTCCCTAAGGCGCTCTCCGAAATGATTGTCTCCTAGTGCCAGCTCTGGCCGGGCTGCAGCCGAACACACACGTCTGAAGGAAACTCAATGTGGATTTTTTTTGTTTTCTTGCTGAGTAGTTCTGTTGGAAGTGGAAAGCTTGGCTGTGTGAGGAAGAGCTAGCCAAATGCATGACCTGTTAGAGAAGCTGTACTGTATATATGTAAATCTGCTCAGTTCCCTAGCTGCTGTTCCTTAGTAGTAAAGCTAGCTTTTTTCTTGTAGTGAGGTAAACATTTTGCTTGTGCCTTGGAACTGGGCTATGGCTTGATTTTCCCCAACTCCCTTCCTTTCAAGCAAGCCCAGTGCTGACTGTAGGCTTAATGCTGGGTACTAAGCCTTTTCGGCTCTGAAAGCACACAGGAAAGTGCTAAGGGGAAACCAGGCCTCTTGTCTCGAGTAGTTTTCCGTGGTGGTCCCCTCCTGCCTATGAGGCAATTGATCTCTTTCTTTTCTAAGGTCCTGAACTATTGCTGATTTTTATACTGTTTGTTTAATGACCGAGGCTTGTGTTTCATTCCTACCCCTTTATTATGCATTTAACTTTATCAGGTGTATCAAGTTTAAATACTGTGTATTTACCACTTTTAAATTATATTACCTAAGAAGAAAAAAAAACAACAACCAAACCTAAGTGTTTTTCCACACAGCTGTTCAAGCTTCTCTGTACAAGTTGAAATAAATGACATGCAACTAAATCCAGAGTTAGTTGATCAAGTGGAACCATTCTCCTGTTTGACTGGTCTTTATCAAGCTATGAGAGTTTACTTGTTGGAAGAGGAGTCTGAAAGCACTTTCCTGTATTAGTGAAGTCTGGTGCTCTACCGTTACTGGGGATCTTGGGCTAGGATGAGACCACAGTGGCTCTAGTTCCTGCACAACCCGGCCTGAGCCATTCATGCGCACAGACTGGAGCGCTGACTCTCGCAAAGGCACTCAGCTTGGTGCTCAGCAGCAACAGGCAAATAACGAATAAAACAAAACAATAATGCTGTAGCAAACCCACTGCGCAGAAGTGGAAGAAGGCAGCAAAGCCCCAGCCAGGACGCTGGAGGTATGGAATAGGTCCCAGAGCTCTGTAACACTCAAAAATGCTCAGAGAAAGGGAAGAGCTGGACTTTGTGTGACAGTGTGATCACTAGAGATGCTCGAGGCCACGTGAAGATAAAAGCCAACAACTTCGCTTAAATCAAATTGTCTAAACCCGTTAAATGCAGCAGCCCAGATACATGTCTGGCGTTGGTGGTGGAAATCACGGGAGGTATTCCAGGGAATAATAGCACTGTTCTTCTGAACAGTTGTTACTAGCGTTTGGATAAGGCCATGCTAAGCTAACCTGCCCTGGCCTCCAGCTTCCACCTTTTCCCTTTAGATAGGGTTTTAATGCAGCAGCCACAGACAAGGTGTTAGAGAACCAAGGTGGAGCAGAAGCTGTAGCTGCAGCAGCACTCTTGCTGAGAGAAGCAAGGGGCAAGGCAGGCAGCAGCACTGGCTTTGACGGCTCTCCAGTAACAGCTGGTATCTGTGTAAAATGAAGACAGTTTGCTGACCCTAACCTTCACAGGCCCTGGGGAAAAATACTGCAGGACTCCGAGAGAGCTAAGAGAGAGTAATATTTTATTAAAAAGAAAGTAAATTTTAAAGTAGTACCATAAAAATTAGACAAAACAGAAAAAAAAAATATATCTGTAACCAGTAAGCCATTTACCATAGCACAATGGAACCAGACACTGCTGTGTCTCAGTCTGTGGCCACTGGAGCTTGGAGACACAATTAAATAGGCACAGGCTCAGCTAAGTATCACAATCCTTAAGGGCAAGGAAAACTGATTTGACAACAGCAAGGAGCTGCTCTCCCAAGGTTAGGCAACACCTGGCAGGGGCCATGTTCACTGTAAGGAAGAATCTGTGCTCGTTTCCCTATGCTCTCTGCTACCTGTGAGCTCAGGGAAAGGAGGACTGTCAACTCAAAATGACAATGTAAGAGCAGTCCCTGTCCCAGGCTTAGGCGGTGCAGAGGCCTGGCATAAAAGTGTAATTCTCCCTCTGTGCTTAGTGCAATTAACCTGGAAGACAGCAGACGGAGAAGACTCGGTTCTTCTCTCTGGGGTCTGCTCCAGCCAGCAAGAGTAATGAACAATGGTGGAGAAGGTCCCTTTCTCAGGTTTGTTCTCCCCTTCCCTCGAGGAAGAGGGGGTGGGTCTCGTGGCAGGGTCCAAGTCTCATGGCAGGGTCTGAGTAACATTCACAGCAGCAGTTCACAGCAGCAGTTGGTGCCGCAGCAGCAGGAGGTCAGGAGTTTGTTCCTTATGTCTCACTGACTCCCTGCAAGGATCAGAGATTACGATTCTCTGCCAGAAAACTCTTCTTTCTCCCCTTCCTCTCACATAAACCCCTCTGCACAGGCAAGCTACTCTCTGCCACTCTGACTTTACTTTTCCAATGCCACAAGGTCTTTTGACTCAGAAATCCACCCTCTGCAGCAAAACCTCCCATCGAGCACAGTGCTGCAGGGCTGAGCTCTATCCTCAGCACCAGTCAAGCAACCCCACTAAATCCTTCTACTGGCCAAACAGATCATTTGGAACCCGAGGGGAAATGTTGCTGCAGCTGTCTGCACACTGGTCTCACACATACCAACCCACTGAATGGGTTTGTTCACAGCCGGAGGAACCCCCAAAAGCCAAGGAGGAAAGATTTGATGGGGACCAGAGCCGCTGTCTGCAGCTCTCAGAAGGCAACAGCCAAGGACTGCAACCCAAAAAAAGAGGTGCAGTGGGAGCATGACAAGTTCTTCAACATATATTTCCCTCTCCAAGAGCGGTTGCCCAGGAAACATGACAATATTTGTTTCTAGTGCTCCTCCCCTGCAACAGCTTTGAGGTAAAAATTAGCTTCTCTTGACAGAGTTTCCTCAGAGCTGTGGTTCAAAATCCCTGTTTGATGTGGACTTTCTACATCCTGTTTCAGAATTTCTCCAGAGCCAGAGGAGGAAGTAACTTTGCCTTCACTCTGCCTTCATTGATGCTTACCAGTTCATAATCCTCCACATATTTGTACTTCTTCTCCCGATAGTAGTGTTTCTTCTTCATGCAATACAGAACAACAATGTCACACAGCACTGTTGCCTAGTAGAGATCGAAAGAGTTTAAGCCAACAATCCTCAAAACTGAGGCATGAATCCAGAATTGAGCCCAAGTGCAAACAGTGTCACTTACCACGCCAAACAGTGCTAAGCCAGAGCCAATGTTAATCATGGTAGGAATTACATCAAATTTTCCGGCCTAGAAGACAGTTACAAGGGTGAATATGTTTTTTCAGCATCCCTGAAAGCCCTCACCACAAGGACCCCAGGGATTAAGTCACTCTACCTTTCCAAACACTATGATATCAAAGCGGATGCCATAAGCTTTGACAAGTGTCCGCGATTCAGTGCCATTACTATCCTTGTAGTATTTCGCAAACCTGGAGAAAAGATAGATCAGAGCTTAGCTGGAGATTTTGAGGTGGCTTATGTGATCATGCAACATTCAGATGTGTCCCCCATCCCAAGAGGATGCACTGAACATTCGTACTTCCAGAAACAAGCCCCAAATGATGGAAAAATATAGGAGAAAACCATAAAACAGGCAAATTTAAGCCAGCAGTTAGCACAAGAGAAATCAGTAAACTTGCAAAAGATAGGAAGGGGGGAAAGTTAGCCTTAGCAGGGGAGCAGAAGGAGAGACAGGAGGAAATTCAGCCACACATGAGAATCGTCCCCCCGAGACAGAGGCATGCAGGAGGCTGCAGGAGTGCAGGCAGCCACGAGAGGGCAGGACCGGGAGCAGGCAGCGAGGGAGGCAGCACAGCTCAGCCGGGCACACAAAGGCTGTTCCTTGTCCCGAAAAACCGCCACTCGCAGGCACATGATAGCAAAAAGGAATGAGAACAATTAAGTGAGATCAGACTTACTCCACCACATGGTTGACTAAGCCAGGAGGAAGCAGATAAGAAGGTGGAAGAGAAGAGGAAGCACTGCTAAGGGGCTGCACCACAGTCTGGAATTAGCAAGAGCACTTCAGAACCCGCACCAGCTGGGCTGCAATATCTTCCAGCCGGTCCCACCCGACACCTCAAGACCTGCAGGCCTGGCACCTCCCAAACACACGCTTGTGCTGTCTGCACGACAGCAGCTTCTCTGTGAATTCATTCAAGTTCCACAAAAAGAGATCCCCTGTGCTAAGAGAGAGTTTGTGATTCTAGAAACAAGCATAGCCCTGAGCCACGTTTCCTCACAAGCAGGACTGTTACAAGGACCTTGGCAAGGCGGCCAACCCATATTACTATCGCTCTGAGTCTGGATGCAACCAGTTACCCAGCTCTGCACTGGCAGTTTCACTGGAGGTGCTGGACCTACTCGTACTGGCCTGTACGTGGTGGTGTGTGCCAGAAGGACACTCCTTGTCTTCAACTGACAGAGCCACTTTCTAGAGGTTAATTTTTCCCTCACGCACAGTGAAGGAGGTTCTTCAGCCTCCACCTCTACACCCCAGCCCCCTCAAAAACTGCCCTGGCAGCATACCCCGAAACGATCAGTTCTCCCACTGCCATGCCACGGGAGGCTGGCCCAAACGGTCACCCAAATGCTGATGCAAATATGACTCAGACACTCTGACACAATCAGTGGAGCTTCACTGACCGTCCTTCTCTGCTGTGTTTGCACACAGTGAAGATCCGGCCCACTCTATGTTTTACAGCATCATAGAAACTCTCCAAGTTTTACAGCATCATTGAAAGTCCAAGGACTACCCACAAGTGCCAGAGGAGCCCGTAACATTGTGCCAAGGGCAGACTGAGCCACAGGGACACCAGGTGCCCTCCAGAGCCACATTACCTGAAGTTGTAGCCAGGTGAGACAGTGTGGGCAGGGTCCTTGTTGTCGAGGCGCCGGAAGGAGTACTTTGGCACACAGTGGGAAGCAGCTCTGTCGAGGTTGCAGTCCCAGTTGATCTGCAGCGCCATGACTCCACCCTGCCAGGCACAGGAGAGGAGAAGGTGAGCAGTTCAAGTGCCTGGCCAGCCCAGCACTAGGCTCTCTGCTGACCAGGACCCTGATTTACTGGCCCTCATCCCAGTCCAACACTCCCCTGCTACGGAAGGACCTTGTATATAACCCCACCCAAACAAGCTAAGGCCAAGTATTTGTTAAGTAGATTGACTCCAGTCCCGCTGGCCACAGCAGCTCTTTGTTCTGAAGCTGCTCTCTGTCCTGTGGCTCATGCCACAAGGCAGAGGGGGACAACCACCTATTGCTCCTCTTCTGCAGAGCTGAGGCCCAAGAGAAGGGTCTGCCAAATACCTCCACAGCCATTTGCTGGAAGTCCTGCCCTGCAGCTTCAACTATTTTCCCTAAACGAAAAATAGGGCAGAAGGGATCTGTCTCGGAGTCATAGATGCAGTTCTTCAGGTAAGTGGAGTTGATAGTAGGGAGGATGTTTCGCCTGCAGGGGAACAGAGAGAGAATATCTGTTGCATCTTCTTCCACTCCTTCAGCTCCCCTTTACTGTCCAAGAGAACAGACAGCACGATGCCCCACACATAAGTTACTTGCTGAAGTTGAACTTGGGGTACCAAATGTTGTTCTTCACCAGAATAGTGAAGTTCTCAGCTTCTTTCAGGAACGCTGGCCTACAAAACAATAGGAAAAGCAAATAAGTTTCAGCTATATTTTCACAAAGAGGAGTCTACAGGGTCACTGGTGATCACCTCTTCAGCTTTTCCCAATTGTACATCATAGGGAGAAACATCAGCTGCATATGGTTAGCCTCCTCTCAGGAGGGCCACTGCAGAGTAGGAAGACAGAGCACTCACTTGGGTATGTAATAGTCATCCTCCACGGGGCACCATGCAAAGACTTCACAGGTCTTAATGCTGCTGTTGTAGGGTACACACTCCCCAGTCTGGACGCCTGGAAAGACATGTGAATGGAGGTACGACCAAGCAAAAATATCACAGGGAAAACAGAGTCTCTGTATCTCCTCACTCCACAAGGTGAAAGCAATCTGCTTAGAGATGAAGTGCCAGTATCAAGACCCCCATCATCTTCCATTGCAATTTGTAGTACAATTTCAGAGAAAGAAGCATCAGCGCCTTTTTCCAAGTGAAATCCTCATGTACGTGAAATACTGCTTCATGGACTCAAGGTCTTGAGAAAGCCCTCAGACGGTTTGCTAACTCACCAAAGCACACAACTATCCAGCATTCACCCAAGCCCATCTGCTCTCCCCCAGCAGAAAAATCAAAGCTTCTCTTTCAGTTCTCTTAGGTATGAGAGAATGATAACAAGGAGACTGAAGTGAAATGCTGCTTCCTTCACAGGAGGGAAGGCACAGTCCAGAGGCACCACAACACAGACTGAAAGGAGCCCTCTCAGCGGACTTCTTACCACTGCTGTGGGTGCTGACATATCCCGGCACACACTCCTTCTTCATCGTGCACTCTGTTTCATCATCTGGAAGCTGGAGAGGAACAATAATTACACTAAACTCTACAAACTCTCTCCTCCGCACTCCCAACCCACACAAGGCAGGATTAAAGTAGATCCTGTACCTACCTCTGGGCAGCGGCCTTGGTGCTGATTCAGTGTGAGTATCACATTGGTCATGACAAACACAGCGTTCTCCTCCTGAAGATGCAAAACAAGAAGGAAATTTAAGAGTGACAATCTGCAAAGAATATCCAAGGCACTGCCCCAAATGTCTTTGTTGACAGAGCCCAGGTGGCCCCACAGATGGGACTCGCTTTGGACAGTGCTGGTGTAGCACTGAAGGAGCAGATTCCCACATGTATCATCTGATGCCGCTGCCTTTAGGCAGAGGAAGGACTGTGGGACTAGCAATCCTTTCTGTCCTCCCACTTGGCCCAAATTTCCTCATTCACGTTATGAAAACAGAGATCACACTCAGGGGAGTCACAAGGCAAGAGCAAAAATAAAAATAAAGCTCCAGTTGCAAGACTGAGCATAACTCCTTTTTTAAATTTATTTATTTATTTTTTCCAATAGGTATATCAGAAATTTGACCAGTCCTGGTTTATTTCTCCAGGGAGCACCACCTCCATTATTTTCAGATCTGTATGATTCGGGATCTGTCGTTTGCTTCTGCTCTGCTGATATGCAAATGTCATCACTCAGACAAAAATCTGGCTAAATCTATAACTTTTCTGCGCTGCCTCTCATGCAGACAGTGACCCACGACTAGCAGCTTGGCTGCGCCTGCCAACCTTGAAGGCCACCTCGTACTGCCCACACGGCACAGGTTCCCACAGTCAATCGGTAACTACAGCAACACCTCCTGTTCAGTTCCGGATCAAGTGACTTGCAGGCTATTCCCGGGGCTTCTGCCAACAAGTTAACTTTGAGTTATTTGCTTTAGAAAGCAGTAAGGAAGAGGACATGTGGTTATTGTTGCAACTTTTCCCTGAAGCCTGCAAAATTCTCCCTCCTATACGAGCACACACACAGACACACTTTTCTTCAAACAAGCCCCCCCAAGGGCTAGTGGTGCCGGTGCTCGGCGTGATCTGCAACAAAGCAAAGCGGCTTCATTCCCTCATACTGAAGCTGCTCCAGACCTCCGTGGACTTTGGCAGAGCGGTGGCTGTTTGTTTGCAAACCCTCCCTCCGCCTGCGAAAGCGATTGGTACCTGCGGAGGGATGACATAGTCGGCGACATCCCAGACCCTGGCTCCCAGGGCGGATGTGTTCGTCAGCGTCACTCCTTTCACTTTTGTGGTTACGGAACTGACCACAGAATCTGTTTCCTGGTAGCCCTTCTCCCACAAAAAGACCCAGCTGCATGAGAAAGATTGCAAGAAAGAAACAACAGAAAACAGATAAGCGCCATAAATCAGTGGGAATTTCTCCTTTTCTCCGGTGCCACTTGAAAGGGCCAGGCCAGAAAATTTCATAGCGTTTCCCTGCAAAGGTGTCACAGGACGGGCAATCTCCCTTCTGATTTTCCCCTTTCCCCCCCCGAAGTGGTTTGCAGGCTGCAATTACCGCTTTTACGCCCAGCCCCACCGGCTGAACCACCATCTCCGGGACGGTCTCGGCTCCTTGAGGGGACCCGTCCTGCCTGCGGCCGCCTCCGCGCAGCCCGACAACCCCCGTCAGAGCTGTCCCACTTGCCCGCTTGAGGTGGCCCGCTTGCCACCTCTCGCCGCTTGGTAGTCACCGGACCGAGCTGCGGCCTCCCCTCAGCCCCGCGGCGGTCGCCTCCCGCCGCCCCGGCCCAGCCCGCGCCGCCCTGACAGAAAAAGGGGGGCCCGGCAGCCGCCTCCCGGCCGCTTCCCGCCCCTCAGCCCGCCGCCCCCCGGGGAGCTGCGCTTCCTCCCTCCCGGCAGCCGCCCCGACACCTACAAGGCGCCGCGGGGCTGGGGGCTTCCCCCGGCGGGCAGGGGAGGGGAGGGGAGGGGAGGGGAGGCGGGCCGGGGGCGGCCGGGGCTCACCCGATCACGTAGGCGAGGATGGCGAGCTGCACCGCGCGGTTGACGAGCCCCACTTTGCGGCTGCGGATCAGGACGATGCGGGGGGTGTCGTACTCGAAGAGGAAGCTGCGGAAAGCCCCGCACGACACCATGGCGGCCTGGAAGGGCAGGCGGGGGCCCCACGCAGGCGGGAGCCACAGCGCCCCGAGCAGCCCGGAGAGCGCTGCCGCAGGCCCGGGGCTTGTAGCGGCTCTCGGTCGCCGGCCCTCCCTCGCCGGTCGCCGGCCCTGCCCGCGGCCGAGGAGGCGGCAGCCTTTCCCCCCCCACGCCCCTCGGCTTTTTCTTCGGCAGGGAAAAGGTGTTTCATGGCCGCCCTGACCCGTTCTGAGGGCTGGCCCGGGTAGCCCGGGGCTGGGCAGGCAGGGCAAGGCTCTGCCCTGAGGCCTCCTGCTTCGGTGCCTGGCTGCGCCGTTGGGAAGCGCAGGTCATCCTGAGGAGGATGCTCTCACCCCAGTCGCTGAATCTGGAGGTTGTTTTTTTTCCCCGCATGCTACTCGTTAGCAAGTTTATGGAGAGTTTTTCACTTCCACGCTGGCCAGAGATGAGGCAGCTGTTACCTGGAAGTCTGCTGCTGTCAGCCCTATGCTGAGTCTGGGCTGCAAAGTCTCACAAAGAAGCTGGACGGGTGACAGAATCACCTAGCTTGGAAGAGGCCCTTGGAAGAGATCATTGAGTCCAACCATAAACCTAACTGCCAAAACCACCACTAAACCATGTCTCTCAGCACCACGTCTACCTGTCTTCTAAATAGCTCCAGGGATGGCGATTCCACCACTGCGCTGGGCAGCCTGTTCCAATGCTTGATAACCCTTTCGGTGAAGCCAAGGGGTCGTCCGTTGTTCAGAGATGACCTCAGGCCAAGGGCCATCCTGACACCAAGACATAACTTGGAGCCAGCTCAGGGCAAGGACAGAGCACCTGCCTGCAAAAGATAGCAGAAGCATATCTAAGACTGCCACTCCCCCATCCACAGTAAGCAAATCCTTTATTTCAGAGAGCCACAGAATCACCGGGGTTAGAAGGGACCTCTGGAGATATCTTGGCCAACCCCCCTGCCAAAGCAGGTTCACCCAGAGCAGGTTTCACAGGATGACATCCAGGTGGGTTCTGAACGTCTCCGGAGTCGGAGACTCCACCACCTCTCTGTGCAGCCTCTTTATCCTCTTGCAGAATTAATCTTTGCTATAAAAGCAGAGATCTGCACCTTCCACCTGATGCTGAGTTACCCAACACAGTAATCATTTTAGAAACATCACCATAACCCTCATAGTAGCAGGTAAATCATTCGAAAGAGATGAAGCGAACTGACAAACTGGCAGTGGGAATTTCAGGCAGTACAAAAATATAGAGACTTTGAATCTGCTACAGATTAGTAAAACACTCTATTTATCAGAAAAACAGTCAAAATTAAAAGGACCAAAAAAAGGGGGGAGAGGATAAGGAAGAACATTTACACAAATGTGAAATGAGATTAAAATCACAGTCTTAAGTGAATACTCAGTGTAATTCTTTCCAAAAGGAGAGTTGGCTCATGGGTCAGAACAGGAATGCATTAATGCTAACTGTAATATTTTCTCACTCTAGATACATAAGATGCTACAATATGAATGTTAATACAATTAATGCCTATTACAACTAAAGATATTAATACAGCTGGCATAACCTGCTAGCAATATATCTTAAAATATATGTGGGAAATGGAAATGACAAACTGCCGGGTTAGCTCAGAAAGAACAAAGCTTAGTTGAAAGGAGTGCAGAATATACATGTTACAATCCTTCTCACGTTGTTTCTACAAAAATAGAACATGTTCAAGCATAACAAAAGGAAAGAACTGAAAGTGTGTTGGAGCACAGGTTACTCTACCCTGAACTTACTGCTCCTTGGCTGTATTCTGGCCTTATGCATCATAGCACAAAGCAACTCGCACCATGCTAAGTTCAGTAGGAGGAGGTGTAGGAGGCAAGGCCTGTTTGAAGCTAAGAGCAAACAGGAGGCCAAAGTCCAACAGTACAATTTCAATGAGTATGAATGAAATGACCAAAAATACTGCACAAAGACAATAAAAGTACTTTTCATTGTAATTCCTGAGTTCAAGCTAAAAGGAGTAATACAAAGAGAACAGCTGGGCTTTTTAGAAAATGCTTTGTCTGTGTCACTGGTATCATCTAAAACGAGCCTGTTTAATCTGGACGGAGAGCGAGGCCTTCAAGGGTGAGTTATGAAACTACAGGCTCACTGGCCTCTTTCTAGAGCCTCTTGATCCAGGGCTGCAGAAAGGTGATAAGGCTGGGGGGGAAAAATGCTCAGGACCACGTTTTCAAGTCCTTTTGGACTTCCTTCCTTCAAGGGGTCATGCTCTAAGATGACTCTTAGCTCCATCTTATTTTCAGGGTGCTGGTCATCTCCTGACTCAGCAGGGATTCTGGTATGCACCAGTGCAAAGGCAGGAGGCCTGGAACCTCGCGCCAAAACGTAGCCCTAAGAATTCACCGCAGAGCCTACATTTCCAAACCACGTGGTCTGACTCACAGAATGAAGCAGAGGCAGAAGAAAGCACTTTAGCTCAAGGTATTTGTTCCTCTATGGTAAGAAGTAGGCAATTGTGCCTCTCCAAAGACAGTATACAAGAATTCAGCTGTACTACAGAAGATTTTGGGAAGTCATACGCTTTCTTCTCTTCTCTTTTTTTTTTTTTTGGACCTTTTTTTTCATGGACCTTTAAGGTCCATGAAAGAAAACAAACGTTAAATGGCCAAGTTGAGTCACGGGGTGAGCTCCAGTTGTGTTACATCCTCATTCCTTCTCAAAACCACTATAGTTGTTCCCTGGTTTGGGATAAGTATTTCTAATTTTCCACCTGCAGCAGCTTGGGATGACAGCTCTGTCTCCCAGATCAAAAGAGCCAAAGCGCCACAGAATGTACTGCTTGTAAGCAAGGTGACGCAGCTGGTTCTTGATGTTGCTATCCGTCAAATCCACAAATGGGTCTTTGTAGAGAAGGGCTTTCTTCAGGGTGTCACTGGACAGCACCAGCTGCTGAAAACTATCGGAAGTTGTGATGCACCGCCCTTCTTTCCTCCGGCAGCAGAGCTGCTCATTGTGCCTCTCTGTTGAGTGGCATTCACCACAGCAGCACCACTTTTGGCAGTCTGGGGAAGAGGCCTCTTGTCTGAGAGGTTGCTTCAGCTTGTGTTCTTCATTATCATCGTTCTTATTGGACTTCCTGCTGCGCATCGGCTCATCAGGTTCTTCCTTATCATGGTTCTCGTTGGACTTGCTGGTGCAGCAGCTGCCAGCATGACAGAATTTCACAGGGTGGCTCTGCAACAATTCCCAACATAAATTAAAGAAAACAGCATTTGTTGCTTCATCCAACCGCAGAGCGAATTTACAACAGTGATCCTCACCATTGGCTTTTTCATTTGACATAGCACAATAGGGATAATGATGATAGATCAGCAGATCTGGAGGAGGATTGTCTTTCTGTGTTGCCAACACCCACCCTAGCGAAACTGAATCGACACCTCGCAAGTTGTTTCAACACCAACGCGCTCCCGCTGGCACATACCCACCACAGGAAAGCCACAGTTTTCAGCTGACTCTAGAAAATAAATCCTCTGGTCACAGGACCTATTAACTTGAAGCGGACAATAGGAATCTAGTTTTAGCCCCTCAGAGTCTAATCTGGAAATACAGGGGGGTGGACGTGGCAGAAACCTAAATCAGTTTGGAATGGCATTTCTCAGTTGTCCCTTCTGAAGGGAGGATCCCAAAGGTTGAGCGTGTGTCTTTACCTCAACAATGCTGCTTTGAGCATGCTGCAAGCTTGTTTTCAGAGGCTTCTTTACCAAGGTAACATGTGGCTCATCAACATAGGACACATACATCACCTGTGCAGTAGAAGAAATGAGCATTGTCAGCTGGAGTAGTTACTCGGAGAACTGGGGACAAACACAGCATAGATCTGCCCTCAGGGCTTGGGTTCTGCAATCTGTACTGCAATAACAATCCCCTGCAACTGCATGTTGCAAGGGCCCCTATTTCCCGTACTGGAATAGGGAGGACATGGGGAGCTGCGGGGCCAGAGTGAACTGGAAGAGATGGTATGGAACTAACTGTAGGAGTCTGGTTGTGCAGGGCCTTTAGGTACTCTCCTCTTCACTCTTCTGTAAAAATACATATCTAAAATGCCAGGCTTCTAGTAGAGGCAGTCTAGATGAATAACCATTAATGTCTTGAAAAACAGGAAGAGGCAACTGAAGTTGGCAGGGAAGAGCCTTTGAACAGTGTCCTTCATGGAAAACCCCTTCGTGACATCCTTCTGCCATTTTGAAGGATCACTATTCCCTGCAGGTTTCCCTGATAGAGCTGGTGTGACTTTGCCATGCCAAGGTTGTGTGTAGAGCCCACTGCAGTCATGCAGTGCACGACGTGCACAGCACCAGGGAAGCTTCCTGGATCAGCAGCATTTTTGTATCCATAGAGCAGCAATTTACATTCTTTACCTGGTTTGGATTCAGCACAGTCTCATACTTTTTCCGGTTGTAAATTTTGAAGAATGGCGATTTGCTCTGTCTACAGTAATTAAAAGCACACAGAGCAATTTCAAAGGCACTCACAACCTGCACATGAAAAAAAGGCAAGTAGTGATTCCACTTTCTTAATAAAACTGTATCTTCAGAACTGTTTTTATTAATACAAAAAAGAAGTTGCTCACCAAACCAAAATAGGTCATCATGGACCCAAGGTTTCTGATGAGTTCAATGGCGCTAAATTTTGTACCCTTAAAGAAAGCAGAAAAGAATAACTTAGAGGCAAGATCTGTTACTATTCATTCAACTTCATGGCTTTTCTCTTTTTGTCTCTTCACAACGTATTTCTGTCTCTTTGCAATTTAATCAATCCCAAAATTCCACAGACCATCTCAGACTCTTTGCAGGGGAGACTAAACAACTTGAGAGGGAAACAGTGGTGGCACACAGGGTTCATGACAATAACATCACATCATGATGATACCTGTTATGGTCTCAGTCTTAAACAACCATCCTGCTTCTCTCCCAGCCCTGCCATTTCATCCTCACCTTTGCTCTCCTATGCTGCTCAGGTCAGTTTAGATCTACTCATCTGACATGACTTCCATCCCAGACCAATGGACAGGAGAGAGGACAGGGGTATATGGCAGAAGTGGGGCTAAGGAAATAGCAAGCTTCTCCCTCCTCAAGAAAAAAGAATTGCATTTACTGTGCCGAAGACAAGGACATCAAACCGTATTCCATAGGCTTTGAAAAGGGTTCTCATCTCCTTCCCATGTAGCTTGTAGTGCCTTGCATGTCTGCGAAAGAGTAAATGAAGATCTGTGTGTCTTCCCTGTGGAATATAATGCCATGAGGCTGCAGAGCACAAAAAGAGGCATAGTTTCTTCTCCCTTCTTCCTCCAGCCCTTTCAGCCTTCTGAAATGAAGGTGCTGAAGCCAGCCTGATGAACAGTATTTTGCCTAGCATCTGACCTGGCAGTCCAAACTAAATTAATACGTAGATAGAGATTTAAACAAATTAAAAATATAACAAATTTCCAACAAATGTTTTGCGCTCTCAATTCAAATTGGAACCTGAAGCTGCACAGAGAAGTTCAATTACAGGTAAAGCAGATAGAAAACCTCAACAAGGCTATGGGAGGAGCTGGCAATGATAAAAGAGTGCCCATGCTCTGAAGGCTTTAATATCATGTTACCCAAGACCAACTCAGAACTCCTAAGCACACTTCAGCATGCTGGATATCAGCCTCTTTCCATTCTTCAATCAGTAGAGAGTTGCAAGAATCATGTGGGCCTTTACTAATTTCTTATTCTATCAAGAACATGACCCTCCTGATGCACAGCTCACATCAGCTTATGGATCAATAAGCAGTCACAGAGCATGTTAAAAAAAGGTCTCTTTAAATCTGACAATGAAAAGCTGGTGGTACGACAAAATCATTACATGAAACTGAAAGACATACCAAAACACGGAATGGTACTCATATCCAACCTCTGATAACAACACCCATATGTCTTCTGCCTCAGACATGCTGTCAGGGCTTAAAGTGCTGGATTGTTCTTGACTGGTTTGCTTGAATGATCACTAAGTCCTGTTCTCCATTTAGATAAATAATTTGAATGGCAATTTGCTTAGCCCAAGGGACAGAAGGTCAGTTCCAGAGGTGGCACATACTCAAAGATGACTCTGTCATTGCTAATCAAAATCCATTTTTTAGTTGATTGCCTGTTGAAGTATTGAAAAAGTAAACTGTTTAAGAGGTTATGCCTGGTATAAATGCCATCAGGTCAGACCTCTGCTTTCTAGCATCTCCAGGTACTCATTCAGATGACAGAGACATCTAGAGAAAAATACATTTTCCTCCTTTCCTTTCTCTTTGGGTTCAGTCCCTGCTGCTCTGCTTTGCCATCTTGATGCTAACAAACCAGCCCAGAGTGAGCTTTTACTTGATTCCACTCCCTCCTGCACATCCTACTGCAAGCTAAGTTTGGCAGACTTTCAGAGTGCTTTTAATCAGAGTTCCCTAGATCATGCGATCATTTGCATCCCCTTCACTGCAATCTGATTTGTATTCTCTGAAGGCAGTGAGTCAGTCAGAAAAACACCCTGTAATGTGTTCTGCTTTCTCCTTGCTTGTACAGACATGAAAAGCCCTTTTTCCTGTGCTAAACGGTCCCACAGTCTGTGGCCAAGATATGTTTTATTGGCCTGCTCGTAGCTGCTGAAGCCTGCAGGTCAGTTAGGTTTTATTTGAAAGTTTCCCTAACTCTTTCCAGGATCAGAGGTTTTCTCTAGCCCTCAGGGTAGAGGTTATTTCATATCTGCTCTTGACGGCATAGAAGACTTCTCCTCTGTAACAGCTTTGTGTTCAGAGCTTACCAGTTAAGAGCTTTCTTGATCACTGGCTGAAGCTTTGCTCCCTTGCACCTCAAGTAGTGCTTTCCTGTTGGAAGACTAAAGCCTGTTTACATTTAAGTCTACCACAAAATTCCCTTTGGAACCAAGATGAAACCAACAGTGCTCCATGCAAACAGAGGTTATAAGCTGCCCGAAGCAGCTTTCCTGACTTCTAGGACAGCTAGACTGCAGGGGAAACAGCATTCTATATGTGCCCTGTTCCTGATGTTCTTTTCCAAAATTTTCTCCTGCTATTGATCTTTGTTAGCTTTAGGGCACTGGGCTGGATGGACCTCTGATATGATAATATTTTACATTCTCACAACATGTCACTAATGTCAAAAAAGTTTTCAGTGTATTAGTTGTATGATCACTTCTTGCTCTCCTCCCTTACTCACTTCAGTAGTTCTCCTGAAATCAGCAGCTCTGTTTATACAAGTTGGCATATACTAGCTCAATAGCGTGGCAAGGTTTGTGTATGTTCTTCACCAAAATATCCATGCTTGTTTTAAATAGTATTATGCTCAATCTATTCACTGCTCTTCAACTTTCACTGTCTTTGCTTTTTAAATTGCTGCACTGAACTACACTGCTCCTCTCTTTTAATTTTGGAGACCTCAGAGAATGACATTTCTTTGCCAATAAACCCTGTGATTTAACAGATGCAGAGTCATGCCACGAGGATGTGGTCTGGCATCATGCACACCCTTCCAGCAGCCTGTGTTCTCAGACCAGGCTCACTTCCTGCCACAGAGGTTTCAGCTGAACTGCAGCAAAATAGCCTTGCTACAGATTGGTATTTTGATGCTTAAAAGATAATAAATCATGGGCAAACCCATTCTTGGGATTTTGACACCATCTGTTAATCTGACACTAAACATTCTCAAAACTACTCCACTGTCTTCCAAAAACCTCAGAAACTGCTTTGCCTACAAAAATACACTCAACAGAAAGGTTGCTAGCCTCAGCCTCACAGCACTGTCTTGCTTTTTGCTTGTGATCTCCTCCACCTCCTGCCTGTGGTTGCCAGGTCAGAGGGAACACCTCTTTGTTCTTTGTTTGCACAGCTCCAGCACAATGCAGCTTGGAATATGCTGGGCAGCTCCTATATAGTTATGGCATTCATGTCAGCATCACAAATGTATGAAAACCCATGATGTAATAATAATCATGCCACGAGTCAATAAAAGTGTTGTTACACGAGAGTTTTGACCTAGACCTGAGGGACTGCTATACTTTTAAACATGCTGATAAGCATTTGATAAATGCTTTGTGTAACTATTTAGAACTGGAGTTACGTCAATATTTTTTGTCAAAACTTCTCATAAATCTGCTATATGCACACAGAACCAAAAGTTCTAATTCGCTTTTGAATAAATCTTGATTCAGTGAACTGTGAGGTTACCCAGATGGAAGAAAAACACTTTGTTATTTTATTTGTGTTAATTGCCTTGGGAAACTCACAAGTTTAGGTAGTTTGAAGCCTCAATTGCCATATGGTGTAATCTGCCCAGACTATTCTCTGCATTAGCTCCCAGAATACTTGTTGGAAATTTCTAGGCTTTTCAACAGAGAAATAAAATCTCCTTGCAATGCAAGCGTGCTCATTTGGAAGATGACCATGATGATACATCTACACATCTGCAGTACCTGCAGGTTACAGACATGACTACAAGAGCGAAGGAGGAGAATCAAACACCTTGTCATTCCAAGTCATTATTCCCCACACCTCATCACATCTTTGCTCCAGCTCACAAAATATGCTACTTGATTCATATAACATTTTTTACCTGATGGAGAATCCAGGCTTTACTATTTTGTCATCAAGACGGCGGAAACTATACTGTGGACTGCAGTCATACCATTTGTCCAAGTTGCAGTTCCAGTTAATCTCAATGGCAATGATTCCTCCCTAGAAACAGATACAGTAAGCTGAGGGACTAGTGCTGTGATTGCTGCCTGTGCTGAACTGCTGTTAAAGTCAGTGGAGACTTTAGGGATGCCATTGGCAGGGACACATCTCTATAGACAGGCTAACTCCTAAGAAACATTTGCCAATCGAGCAGTCTTCTCTGAAAGTGACTTAGTTACATGAACTAGAAGCTATCGTTCATTCAGGCCTTTCCTATCTTCTGTCTATTTCTCTTCACCTTAGTAGCACAAGTGTGGATGCAGCTGATATACTGTGACGGTCGTTTCATTGCTTTAAACTACATATAGGCTCAGACCAAAAGCCTGAGTGCAAACCTAAGTTTTGTAGGCACCCAGTCCAATGGTTCATCTTGAATGCACTGCGCCGGGCTAAGAATCAATAAATGTGGCTCAGTTGAAGACTCTGGGCAGGACACTTTGTCTCTACTTCTATTCTACCCATCTGTTAATATTGACTTTCTAGAGGTATGGCTGGATACCGTGTTAAGGGCATTTGGCTCAATACCTTCAAAAACAGAGTGAAAATGCAATGGCAAAAATAAGTGCTTTTTGACTCTGAATATAAGCTGCCATTTGTGCCAGTCTGACTTTTAGATGATTCCCCTATGATTTAGGATCTGCTTGAACAGAATCAAAAGATGACCACAAGTGACAGAATTGTATATGACCTATTTAAATGTACTGTGCTTGTAAATGGGCCTCTACATGCTACAGGAGTAAAAAAATAATATATAACTCTGTCAACATGGGTTCCCTCCTGTGAGACGTTAAGCACATTTAATTCTTGAAAGCAGGGGTGACTTTGCTTCTCACACGATCAGTTTCTAAACCTGGAACCATTCCCTTATATGGCAGCCAGCAAAACATGCAGGAAGAGAATCAAGAAAACATTTTAAGTGAGCATGAAAAAAGTGATATCACAGACCTTTACTGCCATCTCAGAAAAATTCTGCTTTGCTTCCTGAAGGATGTATCCCAGACGGAAAATTGGACAGCGTGGGGAAGTTATCTTGTTGTATGTGCAAGAAGTATTTAAATTCTGTGGAAAATTTCGCCTGTGAAGAACACACACAATTGTTTCTGTTTAAAAACAAGCTGGAGCAGCTACAGATACAGGTAAGGCACTTCACACTTACTAGAACCTGCGTTAAATGTGCTCGACTTGTAAGTATACGGAGCTTTTGGTTTTGTAGCTACCAGATCTATATATTCCTAACTGTGATCTGGTAATCAAGATGAATTCTTTACTCTTTGGATACTATCGCCAGCAAAATTTCACCTGTGTAAACTAAACACTTTCACCTTATAATTTGAATTGCACGTCTGTTGTGCTATATTTTAGTGATTTTATCCTAACAGAAACCAGTATATCTGAATGAACAATTCTGTTGTCCAGTGCATAACAGAAACAGAGTTATGCCGGGAGGCTCTGTTCCCAAGCTCTCCTAATGTCTCTTGGCTCCTGAAGGATCAATAGGGCTAAAGAATTAAAGAAACTTGCTATTTGTCACTCAGGCAAATACAGACCTGAATGCACAGACTTTTTGGGTAAAGAAGGTGCCGATTTATACAATCATTTTTTTCAGAGCACAACTACTTACTCTTCAGAAAGCATTGAGGAATGTTTGCACTTACATGGTGTAATTAAATTTGGGGAAGTGAACGTTGTTCTTTATTAGCACAGTGAAATCTTCAGAACTACTCAGAATAGCAGGCCTAAAAAAGAAACATCAAATTAACTAACTTCTAGTTAAATACATCAGCTAATGTTATGCTACTTTACTATTACCTGGAAAGCTGTCAGTAGGAGGAATATGTTGCTAAGAACAACAGATTGAAAATGAGTTAGGTGACTCAGGACATCAAGAAAGAAATAGGTGTTTTTTTTAGTTTTACGTATAAATTGTTCTCTCTGTTTTGCACTTGTTTGTGTGGGCCAAGCCTATCTGGCATCTCTACATGCAGCTGAAATATGATCCCAGGAGACTTCTCATATAAATCTTGCTATAGAATAGTAGTAAGAAATTACACCATTTGACAGCTGATAATTTCTGCACAATGAATTGGCAATTTCACTGCTGGTCCCCACAGACAGGTGGCCATTTACACCAGGGCTATACAGCTCGTGAGAGTATAAGAATGAGTCATGCACTCAATCCTAGAGAATGTCCCTAGAAGTCAGGTGTCAAATCACATCACCAAAAGTTGTCCTGCCTTCCTAGCAGATACCACTTTGAGGAGTTCCCCTGCAGTGGTTTGTGTCACTAAATATGTAGGTGAAATGCAAAGACAATGGAAAGAAGGCTGCCAGTCTGACCCTTTCGCAAAAAAATGTTTTCTCTGAAGCTAATGTGACAGTCAAGAAGGAATTTTCCCACAAGTTGCCAGCTGGGTAGCCTTGGCCTGTGTGGTGTAAGACAACCTCTGCTATACTCCAGGACTTGCCAGGGCTATAGGAAAGTAAGAGATACAATTTTTGGCATTGTTTGTCTAGCATAGGGACTACGCTGAACTGGAATATTGGCATTGTTCCATTTTAAGAATGATCCCGGAATATTTTAATTTCCATCAAGACAGCCATTCCAAGGGGGAAACCCAGTCTGCACAGCGGTCATCCACATAAAGGACAGTGCTTCTAAGCAGGGAGTATTTTTCATATCATTGTATTTTGAGCAATGCCTTTGCATCAGAGATCTGTGATAACAAGAAGCACATTAGAGCTGGATGACATTTCAGTTTCCGTGATGGACTTCTTGTGACTGTCTTCTAAACCAAGTCAATGAATGAGACTTGATTGCAAACCAAATGAACATTTGTGCATGCTACCTGGACACGAAGGTCAGGGATGAGTTTCAGTGTATAATAGTCAAGACATTAATAATGTATGTTAATTTTTAAAGAATTAAAAATGAATGAACCTATAATGTGAAACTATTAATAATTCATCCACTGGGAAGCATCTGGAATCTGATCCAAAGCTCTTCTGAAAAAGGTGTTGTAAACACCCGCCCTTCAGCCAGCTAATCTGACAACTGTGCCCTGCCTCAGGCAGAAATGAACAATCAAAAATAAAAGAATCTTCTTGCCAGCATGCAATGCCTTTGTTCAGCTCCTGCCATAACTAACAGGAAGGAAAAGGAGGCCTCCTGTATAGCTCACGAAACTTACCTTTCAAAGGAATTTGGACAATAAAGACAATCATGGGTGTAACCAAAGCCCAGCATTGCTACCTCAGTGTCTCAGCCAGATGGCAAAGCTTCCTGGGCTCTGACCTTGGTCTTATGTTTCATTCTGGTAGAAAATAAACACTGAGCTTTACTCTTTAGTGATCCCTCATTTTCTCCTTGCCAATGGAACTTGTGAGGGAACTTAATACATCAGAGGTTTGGATCAAACATCTCATCCATTACTTTTGGTCCCTGGTAGTAACTGACTACTGGCACTTTAGAGGAAGGTTAGGAAACAAGGCAGAATGTGTCACCTGTGCAATGTAATTAAAAGCAAAATTTCCTCTGTAACATACGCAGCCGTGAGCCTACACAGTGTGACATTTAAAATTGACTGGCAGTCACTGAAACTTTATAAAAAAACCCTACAATTTCATTAACTCAGGAAGCTCATGCATATCTTTCCCGGATGCTGTATGAACAATTACAGCCTTCCTGTTGTTGGACAAAGCCTTTTTCAGATCACAACTCTGTCTGCAAGAGAAGGGAATGGAAATTCTTTTAAAGAGCTGAAAAAAACTCAGCAGAAGGAGCTGTAGGAGGCATTGTGGGCTCTGGAGGGGACCTGGCAGTGGAAAAACTGCTCAGTCTCTACAGAAACGCCCAAATTAGGGAAAAGATGGGATATATACATAGAATCATGCTTGTATCTTTTAAAAGCAATGACTTAATAAAAGTGATAATTGACCCAGTTTCTTAGAGATGTATTTCAAAGCTGGTTGAGAGGAGCTAAAATTGATTATCATTTGCTCTCTTAGAGTATAATTTCCACCATTTCAGTTGAAATCAGTCCTTTTATAAAATTTTTTCATGCTTTGTCTGATACAGAATAGAAACAGAACATTTTCATCTTGGAACACTGTACAATCATGGGGTTACAAAAAAGATGGCTACAAGACCCCTCCATCCTACTCGCTAGGTCACAGCGGCATTGTTCCGTGGAGTCTTTTTCCTAGAGTTTTCTTCAGCTCACTATTACAGATTGCCAAGCACTGAGGTTTTCATCATCTACCTACAGAGGAGGGAGAGACTGTTCTTCAGTCTGAGGTGGATCCCCAAAGAATAGCCTGCAGCTCAATGTACAGGCAACCAAGCTGCCCCTACTGTTCTGGGAGGTGGAAGCAACCTCACTGTGATAAATGAACCCACAAAGAACTTCCACAACACAGAGCCCTAAGCCTTAGAGAAGAAAACCCCAAGTTAGGAAACTTTTTATTTCTGTCACTGATTAAACCTATCTTATATTGATGCATTTTTCTTGACATTTGAATTAATGAGCCAAATGACTCTAGTGAATTCAAGATGAGCCTGTGACATCTAAAACTGTTGCTATGGCAGCTGCATGATGATACAAACTGGAGGCTATGACTTCACTGCAGAATCATACAGCAGGACAGATTGTTAGAATATTTAGATATTATAATGAGTGTTAACAGTATGGCTCTGAAGAAAATAGCTGTTCTACATACATGAGATCTATATGTGCTTAGGCAAAGGGATTATCCTAAGATTTCATGAGCTGGTCAAAGTAAATCCATCTTTAGACATAACAACCATGCAGATACCTCTTTCACTTACTCAGGGGGCTTTTCCATGGATTCCACAGGGCACCATGCCCTAATCTCACAGGTTTTAACGGTTGCATTATAATTCACACATTTTCCTGTTTGAATTCCTGTAGGGAAACAAGCTCTTACTTAGCAAAGACAAGGGTTTTTTGCCAATTAAGAAACAGTTTCAACATGGCAGTGGATTCCTCCTCAAACATAAGGTAGGGAACTTGACATTTCAGATTGTTGCAGCTTTCTGTAGGAGGAAGCTGTAGGGAGAACTACCTGAACCATGGTCCTGCCACACCTCATCAATCCTTATTTAGCTGTTTGTTTGGGTCGACGGTGCTTGTCATTGTTTGGGCTGAGGGTGAAGTAATTTCCTTCACAGTTTTATATGAAGTTACATATCTGAGTCTTGGAATAAATCAAGAGACCAACTGTTTCAGTCAAAAGTTAAATTCAACAACACAAGCAAATTAAACAAGGATATATAATGGTGGGCAGAAAACCTTAATTCTTTCTGCACTCCTGGAAAGTCAGCATTTTCTGTGAGCATTTAGTCTTTACCAGGGAAAGTGGTAAACCAGCCAGCAGCCCAAATTCAGGCAATCTCAGCACTGCAAAGAACTCATGTAGCTAATGAAACCAGTATGTTACCTTCTGGACAACTGGTCCCAAATAAAGGACACAAGTCCCCTGACTTATTCTGAGAACTATCTAACCATCATAGGGGTGTTACAGACCCTTCAAACAGATCCTGCAGTCACTCCACCTGCTAAGCAGCCACAGAGTTCAATAGGAGCATGTCGTGGTTTGGCCCTCATTCATGCCAGTCTGTACTCTTTACCTCTGCCCTTCCTTTGCTCCCTCTGACTGTTTCTTCTTTTACTAAGGGCACACACAAAGAACTCAGTTTTGTGGTTTTGAAAATATATTCTCAGATATCTCTTAGGATTCTGTACTGTTCTACTGCAGTTCTCCAAGCTGGATCTTGCACATGCTGCACTGGTCAATAACACAATAGAAGATAGTACCCACAAAAAATATTTCGATCTGAAAATGCCATTTACTTACCATTACTGTGG
The DNA here is from genome assembly GCA_013398295.1 of Chionis minor. Taxonomy (NCBI): domain Eukaryota; kingdom Metazoa; phylum Chordata; class Aves; order Charadriiformes; family Chionidae; genus Chionis; species Chionis minor. The sequence continues at coordinate 598,487 of VZSF01002155.1, read as the reverse complement.
ATATCTGCACTCCCGTTTACACAGGACTTATCTGAAGAGCAGATAGCATTGGCAAAGGGATACTGGAAAAAAATTTACACAAAAGAGCAGTATAAACATCTCCCTCTCCATACCTATGTAAAAAGTCTTACTCAGCTTCAATGTAAAAATATCAAATAATAAGAGAAAATAACAATGTAGAGCAGGTACAATCCTTACTAATTATTTGACTTACACGAGATAAAAATTCAGCTGCCTGCAAAACCAGAAAAAAGCCCTTTCCTTGCTTACAACAACATTTTCCTTTATGTTTTATGTCTTTTCCCATTTTTCACACTCTATCTTATAATATTAAGCACAATAAATTTAGTACCGGACTGTTTAATTCTTCATTTACTAACAGTCCATATACATTGCCTGTGAAAGTCAACTTGTATTTGGGAACTACTCTGCAAGGTCCCACTTCTAGGCCAGCCAAATGAAGAGGAGAGCTGCAGCTGACAACCAGGTTTGACCTACAGAAAGGAAGGAAGCAGCTATGTAGGAACGAACAACAGTAAGAGCACAATACTAGCAGAGAAGCTGAGAGCAATTCTGTTGCTCCATTATTACTTTAAGTTTTCCTCAAGAACAGCAGCAATGCCAGAGAAGCTGGACAGCAATCACTGGCCTGAATGTCATCACCTCCTGAAAGTGATGGCAACAGGTTTGCCTGCAAGGTCATTGGTGCGAGGCAAAGTCAGAACTGCCAGCTGATTCCCCAAGAAAGAAAAGGAGCAATTCAACTACATCTTGCATGTTATCTGCTGAGATTCAGACATAGAGAGCAACACTATTTGCTGGTACTGGACTGCTCCAAGGACAGTTCAGTCTTTTATATCACCATGCATTCGATACATCCTAAGTATAAGTCACAAAACATATTTACCTCAGGGCAGCTCTTCTCCTCCTGATTTTCTGTCTGAATGAAGTTGGTCATCACAAAAAAAGAGTTTGTCGCCTATATGGAGGAAAGAATATGAATCCGACTGAAATTTCACATACTTGATTCAGACCTCAGTCATTCCAAATCATCACCTGGAACGACAACAAAGCTGTTCCTGCTGTGCCTCCCCCTGATATACATTTGGATTCTACCCAGACAGGAGAAGCTGGGGACATCATCAGGGCAGGAATGAGCAGCCAGAGGCAAGAAGATACTGATTTTTTTTTTTTTTTAAACTGGCATTACAACTGAGAAACATACACTAGCATTAATTGGTAGCAACACTACCGTGTTTAGTACAGCTATATCAGAGTGAATCTGTTCCTAGGTTTGCTATTACCAAAATATTAAATTGATTATGTAAAAGTTGCATAACAAATAGCACCACAGAAATCTCACAAAAGAGGATAGGTTTTTTTTCCTTATATTAAGGGAGGAAGGGAAGATTTAGCTTTAAACACTGCTGTCTCCAGTGTAAAGTAATCACCATTGAATGGTAGGATAGACACATGTCAGGAAAGCAACAGATGTATCAACGGAAGTTGAATACTGGACTGACATCAAATTAAGACTTGCCTGCATTGGTATAGTGTATTCTGCTGTATCCCAGATCTTGTCATTTATGTAAGCTACTCCCTTCACACTAGTGCGAACTGAGCTGTTAACTTCATCCGTCTCCTGATGGAATCCATAAATGAAGACTACACAGCTGGCCAGAGAAAACAGAAAGGACAAATAAGCCCAAAAGAATAAAACGGGTCAGCTTCTTTGTATCATTCTTGAACAAAATGCACTGCAAGATAAAAGTCAGATGAACATTTTCAAGTACTTGAGAGCCTTTTTGTGTGAGACAAATGCATTGGCTGAACCAAAGTCTGCTTTGGTTTCACTTTCACAACTTTTGCCTTTGACAGAAATGAACTGATATATGCGAGAAAATAATTTCTATTTTCCCATCCTAAATGATATAGACAACATGAGGTGACATCCTGGCCCTTCAGATGCCATTTGTGAAACACCAATTAACTGCAATAAGGCTTGATGGCATCCAAAAGTTTTCACCCATGCTGCATTGCTGTGTACTTAGACTTTTTCTGTCAGAAACGGTAGTTTCCTCTCTATGTTTTTGTTTTTTAAGACAGCTTAAAATACTTAGTCAGCTTTCCAGAGTGAGTATTTTTGTGCCTTGTGCTATAGTTGCTTCAAAACCCTTGGCTTAATGTTTTCACTTTCTCATGAATTGAATGTGTTAATAAAAGACTCATCTAACTCATAAAAGCACCATCAACTTTGAAAAACTACTGTATGTTCAGAAGATACTTTCCAAACTACATAAAAGTGATATAAAAGGTTTACTTTGAAAAACAAGGCACACGAGCTAGCACCATTTTGGTTTAACAACAGACTATTTTGGCAGGATATAAAATAGTATCTGAAGAACAGAAATACAAAGCAACTGATCAACGTTCCTTTATTTATATTGCCTGTTATAATAGCATTTCAGCCTTTTCCTTCTGGAGAACAGTGCTTTGGGATAAGCATGTTGTTGGAAACTGGCAGTGGGAACCCAGCTCTGAGCAGCAGTAGGCGAGTATAGCACCTTAGCAGAATCATCATAGAATCAGAATAGTTTGGGTTGGAAGGGACCTTTAAAGGTCTTTAATCCAACCCCCCTGCAATATGCAGAGACATCTTCAACATTTTCATTAAAATAGTTTTAATTTTCTTTTCAACCCATTAAGTGTCTCTCTCTCATTCTCTCTTCTCTTCTCTGAAGGGAGAGAGGTTAAAGAGAGCACCTGTCATTTGTTTAGTGGCCAGCTCAGCCCAAGCCATGACTATCAGGTTGCTCAGAGCCCCGTCCAACTTGACCTTGAATGCTTCCAGGGATGGGGCATCGAACACCTCTCTGGGCAACTTGTTCCACTGCTTCACCACCCTCATCGTAAAAAAATTTTCTTCCTTCTATCTAGTCTAAATCTCCCCTCTTTTAGTTTAAAGCCATTACCCCTTGTCCTATTGCAACAGGCCCTACTAAAAAGTCTGTTCCCATCTTTCTTATAAGCCCCCTTTAAGTACTGAAAGGCTGCAGTAAACTGTCCCTGAAGGGGAGAAGTAAGGCAACTTGAATTTCCTGCAGATTCAATTCTTTGTGAGATTGGGATCAGTGTGCCCAATGTCCTGGCTTGCTGCCCTCCCATGAGAATGAAACCAACTTAAACTTCAGCAGACTTTGTTCAGCAAACACTTATCACTGAGAACAGCCCTAGTTTGGCAGCAGAGAGGAAAATCTACCCTTTAGAGACAATCAATTATTATATATTCCTAAAACATCTTATTGTTCTTGAAATCTGCTGCAAGGGGTGACTCACCGTTTCATCTGACCCTGATTAGGAGACTGTGCAGACCAGACTCTAATCTCAGAAACACTGCTGTAAATCTGAGATTATTCAGTGGAGGAATTTGGGATTTTTCAGACATGGAACAAAGACAGCATGGCAAGAAACAAGACTGCAAGCGTTTTTTAGAATAAGCTTCGTTAACTCTGTCCAAGCAACCCCACCTTGTCAGATAACATCCTATGCCACACTCCCACCACAAAGTTCCCCCAACCACATTAATCTTCCAAGAATGATCTAACACCAGACCAATGATCTTGTTCGCAGCCACAAAACTCAAAGTGCTGAAAGCCAAGTTGTAACCAGACAACCCCCAATACAAGAAATATTTGCTCATGTACAACACAGCATCTGATCACCATGCACTTACCAAATAAGCACAGTAACAGCTAAATAAATGAAAAATTTCACACATCCATAGGTAACACTCTGAAAGCGTACGTATTTTGGAGAGTCATGGTGAGCAAGTGCCTTAACCGAGTCACATACACCCATTGCTAGCACTTCCTGTGAGACACTGGGTTTTGAAAATTGCAACTAGCTGGTATTGACGTCTTCTGCACCTGCATCCTTCCCAGGCCACCCCACTTAAAGGCATAGTCAGAAATCTGTATGAGAATGGTACCACAGGCCTTTTAAAGAACAGCACTTGATGGAATCAAGAAGCGCCCTTTGGTTTGTTCACAAAAAAAGCACCAAATTTCAACCTGGAGCTCCAGAGCTGATTGCTCAGCACTGTTCTTGTCACCTGTTGATGGCACCATCTCTCCTCAGTACTACCAGACTTTGCCAGTCTGAAGTAATCCTGGGACAACTGTAGAGATGAGGCTAAATGGATGGAAACTGGTGTCACGCTGACCTCCTTCTGAGCCTGACTCTTCACTACCCAACACTTTGCATCAGCACAAAAAAGATGTAATACACTTCTGGACTGGGCAGATGCATGCAATACCCACGTCACAAGGGTAGCAACGGCCACACAAGGTGCAGGACAATGGTAAAGCAAGCTTTTGGCCAATCAATGGCCACAGAGATCTCCAGCTTCTTATCTCACATTGCACAGGACACCATGCTGTTTGGTCTTAGATTGGTCATAGGATTAAAAGGGAGTGACAAAGTCACTACTGCTCCGAGCAGAGCCAATACGTGGCACATACTTTGGCTGCAGCCTCTCGTACTCCATAGGACCATGGACAAGCCAGAGCTGGTCAGTGTGCTGCAAGCCCACTGCATCTGGTCCAGGCCAAGACCAGGTCCAAGGGGCAGGTGTGAGGCCACCATCTAACAGTGCAAACACAGGAGGTGGAGCTGTAAAGATGCAGAGCTGTTGAGGTGCGACCTGTAAATCTCAGGGTCTGAAAGACAAGACATTTGGATTAGAATCCATTAGACCCAGACTAAAAGGACTAGTGTCCTCTCTCCTGCAACAGAAGACCTACAGAGGCGCAGAATATACAAACCCTGCAACACCGGTCTAGTGGTTTTGTAACAAACCTTTAGTGTTTTAAATCACCTAGGATGCTGCCTATGGCTGTAGTCATGACAAAACATTCAGGACCAGGCTTCTTGGCTGTCAATATTGTATTAAAAGCTTTAGCACACAGGAATAAGTTACCTTCCACATAAACAGGCTTTATTTTTTGAGACATCAGTGACCACTTCTTAGGGTTTTGCTGACCACAGTCCATACTGCTAGGGTTGGTATTAGTGACACTTCAGCAAGAAAATCCTGCTACATAGTAACAACTGAAAAAGCTGCAAGTGGGAAGCAGAAATGGACCTGGGTGCATTTAGGTGCTAGAATAGCCACAAAGAAACTGGGGTTTAATATAACACAGTCAGACCTATGTGTACATACACATAATATTTATAATAAAAGACAAAACCAGGAGGGCTCAGATTGCATAAGTGAAGCAGAAGTAAGTGTCTTCTCTTCCTTAATGCTCTTGTTTTCACATTAACATCTTCTATCTGTTTGGGATCTGACCTCAGCAGCTCAGCCGGACGTTTTCATCTTCTTGCGCATGATGTTCCCATATAAGGTGATCTCCCTTTGCCTGTGGAGCATGATTTTGATTTGCTCAGGTTTTGTTCCACTCTGATTTGCTGGCCTCTCTGGTCGAACACTCTCACAGTTTTGCAAGGCAGTCATCCACACAGCAGTAGCTATAAAGGGAGGAGAAAGTCAGGAGGGAGTAATGAAGCCGTGCCTGAAGATCTAAAGAGCTCTAGATAGTTTACTTGCAGGCACCATTCTCTTTCTTCCACACGTTGCCTCTGCATGATGCCTTTTCAATAAGCAGCTTCCATAGGCCTTTCCCAAGCGTTATAAAACATAAGTCTCCCTATCCAAAGAACTAGATGGAACTATAGGGTTGAACTCTTGTAACTCTCATGTCATTGGGTAACCTTGCTTGAAAGTCTGTAGTGCTCCTCATGCAAACTAACTTGGGAATTTGGAAAATGCCCCCAGAATTCTACAACAAATACATATGAACACTGGCCTTTAATTCTGTAAGACTTGATCCAGATACCAGATCACCCCAACTAAGATAACTTAGGACAAGTTAAGCATCAAACAAACATCTCAGCTGCTTCCTGTAATATTCACCCAAGGCTGCACTGAAAGCTATCATCTCTTTTATGTCTGAAGATTCTGTCGCGATACAGAGGTCGACACACTGAGCTAAACCTTAATTTTTTTAAGTAGCAAGTTGGAAAACTCAGACACCACTACAGACTGTAAATATCACGCAGCAGGCAGGCAGCCTGGGATACCAGCATGGCTACTTTGGGCTGCATGTACAAGTAGCACAAAACCATTTGAAGAAAGGATCATGAAAACCTACAACTTTAAGGACGACACAGGATCCTGCACTTCCCAACCTCTCCCCAGGTTGGGAATTTCCATAGAACTGGGCTCCAGTGCATGATTTTGCTCCTGCCTTCAATCAACTGAGATATCAAACAGGCCAACAAGCCAGAGCTCAGCCAGTCCAGTTAATGATGACTGCTCATGGAAGTCTCCTTCGCCAAGACTCAGAAAAATCAGGCTTCATGGCTTTCTACCACAATACAGTAAAACAATCTCACCATCTTTTTTTCTTCTTAACTTGGCATTTTCTAAATTTTTCAGACATTCTTCTTCATCTGTTGCCTCTGTAAAGTTACAGGGACACGGGAAGGGGCGAACAGTCCTTTGCTTTTTGGAAGATGCAGGGACTGAAATAGTCTGAGGTAAAGAATTTCAGAGCAGCACCCTCCCACTGTACCCAGCACAGATCCCTCTCCATCCTCAGCACTGTAAGCACACTCACTCTTTCCTCTGCACGGAAGTCTGAAGACAGGGTATGTAGTGGTATTAACAGAAGCGGTGTTTCTCTACCATTAAGTGGTGGGCCCACACCCACCATTTCCTGTTACCTATTCACACAGTCTACAGGCAGCAGACCTGGCCCCCAGCACCTCCACAGGAAATACCGTTTCCATTTGCTCTGTGTATTCTATATGCTCAAAATACTCATCAGAAGAAAAGTGTAATTGATACTGGGAAAGCATGTCAAGGGAAAGTAGATCTCTTCTGGGAACTTGTAGGTAAATATGATTCCTAAAGGTCAGTATACAGACTGAAAGCACAAAGGAAACATGATCTGGTTTTAAAGTTCAAATCCAGGAGTCAGGAGACTTGGATTATGTTCCTGGCTCTACCACAGCTTTCATGCACAATCACAAGCAACCCATCCATCCCCTCTGTAACTTAGTTTAGTCAGTTAAAAGCTAGGATACCGATGCATTGTCAATTTTTAGGCTTCCTGTGAAGACCAGTAAATTAGCATTTTATGGAGCTTTTTCTGCTCCTCAGAAAGACTAACCTAGGATAGACGCAGTACTTAGAATTGCAAAGTATTACATTTATGATTGCTATTTACTGAGTCAAATTCTGCAGTGATTTACAACCTGTGCATTTCAATTGGCACCAATTTAATATGACTCACTGCATATTTTAATCTATCATCTGCGGACTCACATGGGATTCTAAGACTATCCAAGAAGCTAATGGCAACAGCAGAGGCTCCAAAATTCACCTATTTAAGGTCTAAGCATGGGTTTTGAAGGATCTGCCACAAAAAACTTGCAGATGGAGAGAAACACATTTAATGAACAAGTTTCACTAATACATTTTTTGATTGTTTGGTGTTCTTGAAGCTCCCGTCCTTGTTTCAGATTTAGCATAGCTAGCACTACGTACTTATTGCTACTTTGAGGCACACTGACAATTGATATTCAACCCCGAGGGCATAAATTTGGCATTTGTCCCTAATGAAGCCTGGGGAGAGGACTGGCATTCCTGTTTCACCAGGATCCTCTGTGCATTTTTCCACTTCAAAGAAATGAAGTAACCATTCACCTGATACATACACCAACCACACTTGACATCTCTTTATGCTGTCAAAAACTGCCAGGAAACTTAATTGGGTAACTGCATCAATCTGTTTGTACATCTCCCACACAGGCGACAACAGCCTCCCTCTTAAGAAACTGCGAAGCTAAGTATATACTTTACAGGGTGAGTCTCAACCCTATTTCTGCCGTTCCTTACATCAAGGTCACTTGTGCTGTGAAGAAGGCCCATGACAGACTTGGCCTATGGTGCGTATGTCCCAGCACCACCTACTGCGACCGCAGCCACGGTCACTTCCCACACAGCAAAGCGGCCTTGACCCGACCCTGCTGCCGAGCCCATGTGATGTCAGCCATAGCACCACGCTGCCTCCCGCCATGGCGCGGGGCAGGGCCTGCTGCTGCGGCACCCCACCAGCCGTCCTCCGCGCAGGAGCTGGCAAGAAAAATCCCAATTCCTACCCAATTCGGGGCAGGAAGCAGGAAGACCGAGCTTCCCAGAGCCTCACCGAGCCGGGAAAAAGGCATGGCGGGAAGGGCTGCCCGGGGCAGGCTGCAACGCCGCCGGGAGGCCTCCCGCTGCGGCCTGCTCTGCCTTGTCTTGCCTTGCCTCCCCTGAGGCCGCAGCCAGCAGCGACGGCAGCGAAACAAGGGGGGAGCGGGCAAGAACCCGCCCTCCACCGGGGGAGCCCGGCCCGGCCCAGCGGCCGCGTTGCCTCACAGACCTCCCGCCCCGCCCGGCTCCGCCGCCACTCTGCGCATGCGCGGGCGCCCCCCTTCCCCGCGCTCGGGCCCCTTTCCAGGCGCTCCGGCGCGTTGGCGGGAGGGCGCGGCAGCGTCGGAAGTGACGCCATCGCCCCGGCCGGGGCGGCCGTTACCAGGGTAACCGGGAGGCGCGCGCCGCGAAGGACGAGGCCGCCCCGTCGCCTCAGGGCGCTGCCGACGGCGGTGAGGGCCCGGCCGCCCCCCTCCCCGCGGTCTCTGTGAGGGGCCTGACCTCCCTTCTTAAGGCCGCGGGTCGCCCCGCGGGGCTGAGGGGGCGGCCGGGCCGAGCCCGGTGCCGGTTCACCGCCTCTGGGCTGCCGTGGGCCTCGCTGAGGCGCTGCCTTCACCCGCTCTGCCGGCACCCCCCAGCTCCTTCCCCCCTGCCGCGGCCTCCTGACATCTCTTCTGCCTTTCCTGCCGAGGCTTTTCCAGGCCGTGATCATGAGTGATCAGATCCAGTTCATTGTTGAGAAGCTCAATCAGGAGCCCTTCAGGAAGAACTACAATTTAATCACGTTTGACTCCTTAGAGTCAACGCAGCTGTTGCAGCTGCTCAATGACGTTCTGGGCGAGATTGACCCAAAGGTAAGGCGGGCAATCAGAGGCGCTTAGACCTGTGCAATTGCGAACATCTGCAGTGGGCTTGACATGGAAATCTGCTTTTATTTAGGTCTGACTATGTAATCTTGTGGCATGTTTGGTTTACCAAAATAGCTTATATGAATCTTCCTGGAAATAAATGTGCCTGGCAAGGATCCTTTCTGTCTATAAATCTACATGTTTTTGGCAAACCAGCAAATGTTTCTTGGGCCAGGGATGCTGGATCCCTGTCCCCTACAGACTGATGGCTGTATATATTTCCTTGGGATAGGTATCTTAACTTGGTTCATACTGCCAACCACCATGTTCTTAAGTCAAAAGTCAGGCTGTGTCTTGCATACATACACAGCGCAGGAACCTATCGTGAACTGAACCTCGTTTAGCTGTTGCAATAGATATTGAATCCCTCTCCTTTGAGGCTACCAAAAGCGTGTGTAAGATCAGAAAGGATCATTCATACATTTGGGGTGCAGATACGGGTGCATTGGTGTGCTTGGATATCCGACATCCTTGGTGGAAGTAATTGGTTTGTCTGCATAGATGAGGCTCCATGAGGAGGGAAAATATATACGTAGGATAAATTTACCTGAATACAGATGTTGGAGAAAAATCTGTTAGAAGCTAATTGAAGTTTGGTGATGAAAAGGATGATCTGTGTGGAGTGTCTCACTTCATCAACATAATGTGATAAATGGATAAAGTAAATTCTTTTAGTGTTGCTAGTTAATTAACATGACTTAGACAAATAGTGGATGATTAATTTTATTTTTTTTTAATACTATTTAGCACGCTGTTGACATTAGAGAGGAGCTACCGGAGCAAACAGCTAAAAGAATGTTGAGTCTTCTTGGTATCCTTAAATACAAACCTCCAGGAAATATATCAGACTTGTAAGTATCTTTTTGTCTACAAATCATGGTAAAACCACCTCATACAGCTTGTACAGTAACGACCTTTAATTCAGTAGTTGTGTGTATTTTTGACCTCGACTGTCCAAGTGGGTTTGTGTAAAGCCTTGAAGGCAGCTCCTCACTTCCATAGGCGATGCCAGCAGGAGGTTCCTGCAGGTGTAGGCTGCCCCCCAGGCCCTCCCGCGGCAGCTGCTATTGCGGAGTCAGCCAGGAGAGGGTGCCGCACGACTGGCAGGGTCAGTCCATTCCCTGTCCCTTTCAGAACAGCTGCCCAAGGCTGGATTGCACCCTCCTGCGCCAGTTTATAACCCAGAAAACCCACACTCTTCCCACGTTGCCTTGATTCCCGAAGAATGTCGCAGAAAAGGAAGAGTTGTTGTTGCTGGCTTTATTTGCTGTGTTGCGGGGATTTTTATCTGTCTCAAGGTAGCAGAATCAGGATCATAAACAGCAAACTGGCATCATGAGTGTTTTCTAACAGCGTTAAGAAAATCATTAGGCAAGTGGAGACGGAATGTCAAAATATTGCGAATTGTTTGTTTCAAACCAGTGTTCTTTAGGTTGAGATTTATTGGTATTTTCTTTTTGTTGTTTTCGTATAGGAGCACATTTCGCCAAGGGTTAGTTACCGGAAGCAAACCTGTAGTTCATCCTGTTTTATATTGGCTTCTTCAGAGGACCAATGAACTCAAGAAAAGAGCTTACCTGGCACGTTTCTTAGTAAAATTGGAAGTGCCAGCAGAGTTCCTACAGGATGATACTGTGGCTGACATCAACAAACAGGTACCATTTTTCATGAATGCCAACATTTTATGTTAATTAGTTAAAGTCCCAATAGAAGGAGGGGTAAATGAATCTGGGATTTACTGTTGAGGTACGGGTTCAAGTGAGTTATGTTAACAGCATGTTGGAATCAAGGGTGAGTGAAGATTCATAATAAGAAATATATGTCTTGACCATCTTTCTTCCAATAACCCTGAAATTGTATATTAATAGGTAGCACTGAATTAAAAGGTTTTAAGCCCATTTAAGTACTGGGTACTAAATAATGTTCAGAGCCATGTTGGCCATGACAGATTTCTATTTTTTAATTTTTAAACACCTTTTTTTTTTCCCTATGAACTACAGCATGGATATTTTAAATTTTATAAATTTACCACTGCAAACTAGTCCAGAAAATGTTGTCACCAAAACCGAATGTCTCCTAATTGTCAATTGATTGTATTAGTATTTAGCACTTAATATTTATATTAGCCTTATCCCACTTCTGCTTCAACCATTTGTTTTTTTGTGAATAAGTAAAAAATTTCTTTTTCCCAGGCTGACATTCCTACTCATTATGTTCCCACTTCTTTTGTGAGCATTAAATGTTGATTTTAGATAGTCAGAGTGGGTGGATTTGAAATGTAAAGCTTAAAGTGAACCAAAGTTATGTTTTTAGACCTGTATTATCTGAGGTACATATTTACCTAATTTTTACCCAGTTATCTGTGCCTTTTGTTATGTATAGTGACTTGCAAAATCACAGTGTTTTTGTATGTTTGTAACAGGTAACTCCATTTATTAACTGTGCACCAGCAAAGCTGTATAGTCTGACTGAAGCTTGACTAAGCCTTTTATTTTTTTGTTACCACTAACAATATTGGATTTTTAACTTGGAATAACTAAGCAGAAGTAGAAAAGAGAGAAAGGAATGTAGATTGTATGTTTTTTCAGTATGTTACAGTCTTAATATGTATAAATATCCAGCTCTGTTATTTCCATTACGTAAGATGTGTTCCTTTTTGGGATTACAGTAATATAACAGTCTTATTAAACTTATTAAATACCCTGCTGATTAATTCAAAACAAAAGTGTGATAATATAGTGCCTTAATGTAATTTAACATTACCATGCAAATATTTAGATACTAATAAATTAAAGAATTTAGCCTAGAGTATTTAGATAGAAAGGCTCGCAGCAGTGTATTTTAAGAGAAACATCTCAAACATGAGAGTTTGGAAATCTTAGACCATAGTCAGATTTTATGGTGTATAGAATCAAGCTCAAATGTACTTTTGTAAATAATTTTTAAAAGGTACTCAGAGTATTTGCCACCTTCTCAACTGTGTTGTGATTTGGACATCAGGTTGGCTGTAATATATCATTTAAAAAGCAGGCAACTTAAGGTATAAATCTAGTTGTCCAGTTCTCTGTGAGTCAAGCTCAATCAAGTGATTCCCAAGTATCAGGAATCTTTTTTTCCGCTGCAGGAACCTGGGTGTTCTTCGGTCATTTGAGAGTGTCAATTATTTTGGGTGCACATGGGGTAGCTGCAGCTTTTTTTCAGTGAAAGTGAGAAACCTTCCCTTTGTCATGATCTGGCAAACTGTGTTATGCCCTTGTTTGAATCTTACCATTAGTCTTGAAATTTTGTGTCCCAATAAGGAAAAGACTAACTAAACTCCCCTTTTGAAAGAGGTAGAGAATCCACACAAAGGAGAGCTGTTGGATGTCAGCAATTGCGAATACAGTTGCTCAGAGACTACCTGCTCTTTCATTATTTGTTAAAGTACTTCACTTCCATAATGCATAAGTGATATAATGCAGGCCAGTTGTGTTTTTACTCCTACTTTTTTGTAACTCATTCTGCATTGTCCAGTATCTGCATAACTTATCATACCTTTTTTTGCCATTTAATCGAGGTTTTTCATTTTATCATTTTATCTTCTTCTCAGTAGCCATTTATTGCTATTTTTTTGAATTCATGCAGTTTGTCAATGTGTGCCTGATACTGAAAAAAACTCAGAAATGAACAGAGCATTCCAGATGCTGGTTCCCCAGGGGTTTATAGAATAGAATTCCTGCTTCACTGCTCAGGGATGTGATGCCTTTGTTTGAACTGGCCTTTGTTGTTGCCATTTTGTGTTCGACATTCATACCAATTGCTCTTTCCAGGAAGTGAAAAATGACTTGATGTTCTCTTTTTAGATTTTTCCATCTTACTGAATGGCTGTTTCTGTGGAGATTATCTTTCATTATATCTCAGCTTGCATTTCTCCAAGTTGAATCTAAATTTATTTCCTATCCATATTTCTAAACTCTTTCTGTCCCCTGTTATTTCTCTACCCACACAGACTTTCACACTGCCTCTCAGTTTTAAGATTACTGGTGGGCAATGTACTGGTGTGGAAGTAGCACACTGTCTACTTCTTTCTAACTACTGAAGTACATATATCAATCTCTATATTATACTGAGGGCATGATTATGCAATGTTTCAAAACTGTTTCTCACGTGTTAAGTCAGGTGCGCTCTTGGAGTGCTTTGCTGGATTGAAGCTCACTGCTCTAGAAATTCAAGCCCCATCGCTTCAGTCAAGCATGTTGTTAGATCAAGCTCTTCCTTTTTGGGCTGATAAATTTACATATGGGATATATACAGATTTATAGTAAGAGAATAATTTGTTAATATAGCATTGTCCCTTTCAGATAACATCTTATCTTCCTGTTTTGAAAATACAGTAGATATTACAAGGGAAGAGGAGAAAATACTGAAGAAATTGTGAAACTTCTGAGGGTACCATCAAATGGAAGATAATTCATTGTCATTTTTTAGTTTTGCTTTTTAAGTTGACAAGCTTTTGTGATGAAAAAATGCCTTTAATTCTTGTTCTCATAATATTTCTGTTTCTATATTTACTGTCTTAGTAGTAAGCAACATGTCGATCGAAAATGCTTAGACACAGAGCTCATTCTGTATGCTTTTGATTTCATTTTATAGTATGAAGAACTGATGGAAGCATTTAAAAACCTACATAAGGAGTGTGGGCAGCTCAAAACATCTGGTTTATCAACTGCAGAAATAAGAAGGGTAAAACTGACGAAATTGCACAAGTTTTGTTTAGATTTTTTTTTTGAATGCCATTTCTATTTTTGTTGGTTTTGTGGACTCATTGCAGTGTGTAAGTTGTAGAGGTCAGAGCTGATAGACACTGCAGCTGCCTTTTTGAAACTGTTCTCTGTTGGCAAACAGATTAGAAAGTCCTCCCTTGTGCTTAGAGCTGAGCTTTCTGAGGCAGATTGGGAAACAAGGCTGCCAAGACTCTGATCAGCATGATTTTCAAATACTAAAACTCCTTTTCCTATGAATGCAGATTGATACGAAGCCTTTTGCTTTACTGATATAGGGTAATAATTTCAGAGGGTGTTGAATGAATTAAGCTCTTAAGTCAACAAAAATTGTGATCCTGTGCGGCTAAGCTGTTAAGAAAAGATATTTGCCCTGTTTCAGCAAAATATTTAAGGGTGTGTACAACTTTCCAGTAAGACATATAGACAAGTTAAGCAAACGTTGAGATAAGGTCTAAATTTGGAGAATTTATTTCCCTTTCTCTCATAACTATCGATCGCTGCTGTTTTAAAATAGGATTAAAGGAGAATAGTAATCAGATATGTGTTTTAGCACTAGAAAGTGTTTCTTTTAACATAATTGTAATAGAAAAAGTGGCAGCAAACATCACTTTTGTGTGACGTCATGCAAAATTGTCTGCCGGGAAGTAGCCTTAAGAACATGTGTTTGACTGCCTCAGATGTTGAATTCATGTTGATTTTTTTTCTTGGTTATTTCTGTTTGTTTTTATTTTGGAGAAATCCACCTACTTTTATTTAAAATGTTCACACTGATACTTGAGGATGCAGATGAAGGAATGTTAGCATAAAGATAGTGGGGGAATTGAGAGAGAAGAGACAGATTGGAATCCTGGGTGTTCTGATCATCGATCAATAAAATTATAACCGCTTCAGTGTATTCAGAGAAGAATTCTGATTTTCATATTATTTTGAAAAGAATTTAGTCCAATCCATATTATATTGTAAATAAATTAACATTTCTTTATCTATTTTTTCTGCTTTTTAGGACATCAGTGCAATGGAAGAGGAGAAAGATCAGCTCATCAAAAGAGTAGAGCGTCTTAAGAAGAGGGTAATAAGAGAAGTAACGCTGTTACATTTCAGTGTCGTAATCCTTGGCTTGCAGCTCTGATTTTGGAATGCAAACAAGGATTAAGATAAACATACTGTATGTCTAGGAAGGAATCAAGTAACTAATTGACCTACAGGGAATCTCCCTAGGCGTTAGTCCAGAGCTTTTAAGAATCTTGAGTCCAGTACTTTGCTGTCATTTCTGAGTAGTAACATGTATGGAAAGGAAATGCTAAGTGGGCTTGTGAGACACATGATCTCTTTAATGTACTTCTCAACTATCTGACAGTAACATGCACTATTTATCCACTTGCTGTAGGTGGAGACAGTACAAAATCATCAACGAATGCTTGAAATAGCAAGACAGCTTCGCTTAGAAAAAGAGAGAGAAGAATCTTTGGCTCAACAGAAGCAAGAACAAAAAAATCAGGTACTGACATAAAAGTATACCTATTAAAATAAATAGTTGTTGACATTTGTTTGGGAATCGTGCATTTTAAAAAGTACATCAGGAACAACAAACAGTGCAGAGTTCCTCCCAACATCAGAAAATTTAATCCCATTTAAAATGTATGTAAATATCAACATACATTTTAAGGGAAGAGGCTTGACCCTGCAAGTTTTGAACACCTCATTCAAGGTACTTGGCTGCTGCAGCTGCCGCTGACGTCATCATTTAGCAGTCCCAGGAAATGTTCCATGACTTACTGTTGTAGCACTCAAAGAGAATTCTTTATATTTGTGGTGGTGAGGAAATGTTTCCTGAGTTTGATTTGTATCTCTGTGCATGTGCACCAAGGTTTCAGGGGTTGAGTAACACAGCAAATGCCTCAGTTTTTCACTGGGTGGGGAGAATATGTATTGAGGATTTTGGTCCCCGAATTTGGCAAAGATGATGTTCTGGGAACCACTGGAAGCAGCTGAATTTAAGGTTGGCTTGTATTCCTGGGCTATGTTGTCAAAACAAGATACTTAAATAAAATCCAGTGCCATATTGTTATCTCATCAAATTCTGTAACATTAACTTCCAACACTGTACTGAAAGGGGAAAAAATCCCAGATTTCTAGTATTGCAGTCTGTATCTGGATGTGGAATCAATGTGAATCAGTAGGCTTTCAAGCTGTCAAGTCTTTGCTTGAACCTGAGTAAAGTGAAAGTAAAATGAATGCGATGTCCAGCTCATTCCAGTTCTCAGTACACATTCCTCTAAATCACAAAAACGCTAATCAACTGGGTGTTGTTTGGCAACAGGCTTTCCAGTGTGCTCTCAAGATGGACAGTGGATTGCTCTGACAGCTTAGCTGCAGTGAAGAACTGCAGTATAAGGATAGTTATCTGCTGCAATCCTGATTCTTGCTGTCTTTTTCTTGTTGTTCTAATATTCGAGCCACTCATATTTTTGGTTGCAAATTGTTTAGTGAATTTCTGCCATGGAGAAAATATTGCTTGGGAGTACGAGAATACTTTCCTTAGTTAACAGTAGAGAATATCAAGTAAACCAAGGCCAAATGTTGAAAATTTGTTTTGGCATGTTCCCTTGTGAAACAGATAATCACCAGATGCTTATAGCTACCATTTTTTATATTAGGGATTCTTTTTGATACTCTTTTGTTTTAGTTGTTTGAATATGCTTTTCAAAGGAATGAGCTTACGCGTGTGCAATTCTCTCTCAAAAGTTGTTCCATGCAGAGCAGAGACTGCAAAGAGCACAGCTCCAGCTGAAAGAGATGCATCATGCAGTAGTGGATTCAAAACCTGAAGGTAAGTAGTAATCTGTAAAGGCTGGGGGTTTACGCTTCTCTGTTGGAAATGAAATCAAAACTGGATGGCTCTCAGTAATACGGTAGTGCTAAAAAGCATATAGAAACTTAAGAGAATCTAAAGAAAAAAAAGAACTTGTGTTCTAAGGACACGTGCTGGAGATCCTAAGCTTGAATATGCCTTGCCACAAAAAGCCAGGGAGACCAACAGAAGGGAAGATAATATCAGCCATATTCTTGAGGTCCACTTTGAAAAAGTCTTAAAACAGTTAAATGCTGCATACTAACCACAATACTCTCCAAGAAATAAACAGTTAGAACTACAAAGAGTTGGAAAAAGTGGAAACCTCTTAGAAAGGACAAACTTCGGATTTAGTAAGATTTTATTTCTTTTGTGTTTGTAATTGGGCATTGGTGAAATGCTGCTTCATAAAAATTTTTTCAATGAATGGGCAAATACACTGAATACTGTGTTTTATTCAGTGTAGTCTTGTCTTTATAGTTACATTCTATAAAATATTTGTTTGAGGAACTTTAAGGCCTCTTTCTTATTGTATTGCAGTAAGTGTTGTAGTTTTGTATGGTACCAAAAATAAAGCTACTTCCTAATTAAGCTTTTTTGATAGGTCAGGGATTATATATACACACACACATTCATATATATATTCTTATAAGCATAATAATGTAATATATAATAGATAAATCTATATATTAAAGCCTATGTATTTATATATGAATATTTTTGTTTACATATGAAAATACTTTGTTGTCATAATACGACTGTAGCTGATTGAGTTGTATGTTGCTATAATACATTAATAATAGTAAGATTGCTTCTCCTTGTTTTCAGTGATATCTCAGTCTGCAGATAACCTCAGCAAAATAAATTGTACTACTTGTGGAATTAGTTAGTAGTCTATGATCATTTGTGAAAAAAGCAGGTGGGAAGGAATTGGAGTTCCTAGATAAATGCATAACTGTCACCAAAGGCTACAATTTTACAACCTCGAGGTTTCTGATGATTTAATCACTTTGAAGGAAGCGTAACAGGGATTAGCCTGGCAGTTTGACAACAAAACCGGGAGTCGATTTAGGGTTCAGTGTTTCAGATGTATCTCATCTTTGGCAAATTGCTTAACCCCTTTCAGTTTGTCTCTTGTACTTTTTTATTAATAACACATCACAGGATTGATAGAGGTTTTATGTGCTGTTCGTACAGGCGTTGGTGATTTATAGGGAAATACTTTACTGTATGTAAAGTAGTGTGAAGATAGAAGACTCAGAATGGTCCTTTTCATGGGGCTTATCCAGTTGCATTCTAAGCTGCTCTGGTAAAAAAAATGCCATAGAATGATTTTTGTTACGTGTATGAATTACTTGCGAAATCATAGAATCTGACTATTTATAACTTAAAACTTAGTAAAGTAAGTCATTATCCTACTCTTTCAAGTACATTTAATATTCCAGTTCCATCACACCACTGCTTTGGCAGCTGTTCTGAGTTAGAGAATTTTTCTCAGTCACCACCATGTTGTGTTGTTATTGCTTCATAATTTTACTTTAATTTTTTTGTGATGCTCATCAGCCACTGAACCACAAATGGAACTAAAAGAGTATCTGAACTATCTTCTTCACTCAAAGAGACCTGCAATGGATTTTATAACTGCTCCGTTTCTGCGGTAGCTATCAGGGAGTTTATACAGCAAAGCTGTGTCAACATTTCTATTTCAGTTCCTGGGGTTCTTTTTAAGGCCAATGGAAACTTGATGGGTTCAGTTCACATAAGCAAAGGTAACATAATAAAAAGCCATTAAATATGTCATTTAATCATTGAGATGAAAATAAAGATAAAGTTAACATATTTAATTTCCTTATCTCAAGTCCTGCTTGCAGGGAAAAAAAAGTGTTTAGATGTTCCAAAGAAAAACCTGGAGTCATTACTTAAGAAAGCTTATGTTGAAATTTTGCCCAAACAAAGACTTCAGGACTTAGCTTTGTAATTGCTTTTCCCCACAGTAGTTACAAAGACACTGCCTGTAGTAGCAATTACAGAATGCCAACTGTGTTTTTAAATAATTAGGTGACCACAGTGCACTGAATAGGATTCTATTTATTTTAAAAGCTTTGTTGGTCTACACATAGCACAATTTATTTTATTTTAAAAATTCCCTTTGGCTGCAATTTGGTACTTCAGCTGCCTACTCGTATCAGTATAGCCTGTACGCTGACAATTCAACGGCTGGTTGGGTAGATGTGGAATTTCACTGGAAGTGAGATACTTTCCTTTAAAGTAATTTTCTCCCATTTTTAATACTTCAGGTGTTTTTACTTTCAGAGCAAGATAAAATGATAGAAGTTGTTGTTAATGAGTAGGAGCTTTTTTGTTTGTCTTACAGATGCAGGCTCCTTTGATTACTTCATCTTATATTTAGGATGAAGTACTTTAAAGAAATGTAAAGGAACTCTTTAAGGAATGCAACTATCACATATTCATGAGTATCATTAACATGCAATTAGCAGCTGTCAGCTTTAGCTGTACGAGGAAAATACAGCTTATGGTTAGCAGGATTTTAACTCTTAGAAATATAACATTTGGAAGACTTTGTATTGTATCATGAAAAACAGTTGATTGTTACGAGATGTTTTGTAGACTGAAATTGGTCGTACTGGTTTCCACATCACGCTCCTTCCCTGTTTATTAACGTCAGTACTGCTCAGCATGTTGTTTGACTAATGAGAGGCAGTTGTTGCTGGTAGCACTAAGTAGCATGAATTTGCAGTTTCTGGGAGTTTTTGTGGTGGTGGTGTTCCAGATAGGAATGGTATTTTTATTAACACTGACCACTAGTTTGAATAACCTAGCTCATGCTTTCTCAGCAAGATGGCCATCTTTTTGCTTTGAGTCTTTCTGCTGGCACAAACACGAATTGTTAACGCCAAGAAACGAACTGAATTACTGAAATTCTTGATCTCTGTCTGTTTTACAGAACATTATTGTTCACTTTATTGGCAGAAATACGAAGAAGTGGATGACTAGCTTGAAAATATTGATTAAAAGAATGCGCTAAGATGATTGTTGTTGATGAACAGTAAAATGTATAATTTATGTACTTCATTAAGTTAATATGTAGTACTACATACTTAGATCACTGAGAACTTCAAAGATACTGCTCAAAGAGGAATTGCTTTGTACAGTTGTCTATTTTTATGTCATTCTGAACACTTGATAAAAAATAGAAATTTAGGATGCTATTATTTAAATATTCCATTTGAATGAAAACATTAACATTTTTCTTTTCCACAGAACTATCTTTCCCTAAAATTCCAAGTTTAAATGATCTCCACCAACACTGGAGACCACATTGCAATTAAAGTTATAGATATATTTGGTAAAGCAGAATGGCTTAGGTGGAACTTTGTTTCCATCTTTAAATTATTTAATTTATTATAAAGTCACTGTCAATCAATGCAAGGTCGAGGAAAGCACTTTTAAGCTAACTTGGTATCTGTGAGAATACAAGTCTGATTGGTAAGATTAATAGTATTGCCATGGTTGAGTTTTTTAAGACTGTTGACTCTTTAACTTGCACCTCATTTTGAAGAACAAGCGGGGAGCAAAAATTCAACATGACCGATGTCAAAAGCATTAAAAGGAGTATTGGAAGTTATAGAAAGGAAATTAATCACAGAATCATCGCCCGAGTGGATGTGTTTGTAGTCAGGACATGCAAAAATCAGTATCTGGCTCTTTTCTGTGTAGTATTTACATCAGATACCTGAAAGAAAATAGCAAATGATCACTGCTGAAATTGTCAGATGAAATAAAAATTGGGGAAATGACTGAAAAATGAGGAGAGCAGACTGTTGATTCAAAGTGACCTTAATCACTTAGGAAGCCATGCCTGTTCCAAGAGTATCTATTTTAAGGAACAGCCAAATACCACAGTATTCCTCTAGGAATAATGTATATGCAATGTAGTTACAGCATGTGGGACTCGTTCCTAAGAAGTGACTCTGAAAAGGACTTGTGCGTCATGGTGTAAAAATGGTAGAACTGGAGCTCCCAGTGTCAAAGACTTGCTGCTACCCTTGCATTTATTTATGGAAGAAAATGGAGTAGGAGAGTTATATTGCCTCTCTTTTTAGCTCTGATATGTCCATCACTGCAACACTGTGTCCATGGACCAGAATTCAAGAAGAATGTTGAAAGGTCAGAGAGATTTCAAAGCACATCAATAATAATTGTAAACATGGAAAGCATAACTATTCAGGAAGCTTTCTGGCTTTTTAAGGAGATCTTGAAGATCTCTTAAGGAGATCTTATTTGATCATAATCTGTCAGTGTTTGCATGTCCCAGGCCTCTGTTTAATACTGAGAAATTGGGAGTGATATCATTGGAAGCTGTGGATGGAAAAATTTCAGTACTCTGTTATTGAGGATAATTGCAGAAAGGGAAGTGAAGGCTTTGATATAAGTGAATGCCATGTGGAAGTCTGTTCTAGACCTGCCTTTGCTGTCACCTTCCTATGTGATATTAAACAAAGTGTTGGCAGATAAGTCTGTAAAATGAGGGCTCCTCTTTCTTTTCTCCCTCCCTTCCCCCCCACCCCAAAAAAAAACCAAAACAAAACAAACCCAGTTATCGTTGCAAATGTTTTTGGTCTAGGATGCACAATTGGTAGCCAGTAGAGGGAAAAGAAGTACAAATCTGAGCGCAAGGTGAATCAAATTTTAGGTCCATTAGCAGAACTATGCAGAGAAACTTGCCTCTTTCCTACATGACTGAGCAAGCACTAAGAAACTCTTTCATCCATCCCTCCCTTTGTAATAATAATAATAAAAAAAATTGAGTGGAAAACATGAGGAGTTGCTGTTAATAGCTCTCCACATGTAAATACGTGGTTGGCAGAACCTTGCTAAAATAACCTTAGGGCACAGAGCCAGACTTTCTGTGCAGCTTACGTATGTAGACTTTGTAACCATAAGTCAATGTTAAAACATTAAAAACAGAATTTATATGTGTAATGGAAAGATTCAAAGTATGCTTGCTTTTCTTTCCTCTGGCCTGGGAATTTGAAAAAATAATGTTTTTCACTGAAAAAAAAAAAGTAAAACAAGAGCTGCCCTCTGTTGTTTTTTTTTTAAGGTTCTGTTAAGCAGTGAAAATAGTTCTTAGTTAGTTACTTCTCCACATGTTGAATCATATAGGAGGAAAAATATATCCAAAGTATCTTAGGAAAGAAACTACATTAGTCATGAGAAATGTTGACATCATTATATCTTTCCCCATTAAGATGTTGTTTTAACTCGCTTCATTGCTGGCTGCATGATCAAGAGTAAGCATGATGCAGAAACAATGCTTAAAAGAAGTTGGTAATAGCTCCCAGGTTATCTGAGAAATAAATCTAGATAGGGATCAAGGTTATACCCTGTGAAGTCAGTAGGTCCCCGCTCTTATGAAAGCAATGGTTTAGGCATGGTTATTTCCTGAATTTAGTGTCATATCTACAATAAATTATTTAAGCATGTACATTTTTTTAAGAAAACTGGATTTGTACAAGAAATAAAGTATAGGCTATGCAGATTTTTTTTGCTACTAAAAGGGAAACAAGAAATGAGTTTGATTAAATACAAACATTAATATTTAATATCAGAATAATTTAATTGCTATCACTTTGATTTCCACACCAAAGACCTCGGTTATAAATATCAAACTGGGAGTTGTGTTCCTAGTCAGTTCTGAGGTGATAATTCAGCTCACAGTGTATGTGGGAAGCTTTGCTGCATTTGCAGAGGTGGTTGATTTCTAGTGAGATATTAAAATGTGGTCCCTCCTGCCCAGCTCTGTCGTGGGCTGAGGAAGACTGGAATCGAGTTCTTCTGGAAGAAAGAAGTGGGAATTCTCTCTCAGTAAGTCCAAGGGTGTCTCTCAGGGTGTAGCTGTAGTGGCAAGTACATAATGGCTATTGCCTACATAGAGTAACTCTGCTTACCGTTCTGACACCTGCGTTGGTGCTGTTTGTTTCACACAAGATAAATGACCTTTCCATGAAGTTGAAAAGATGGTGTGGTAGTGTTGCTTTTCATAAACAGAAAAATTAATAAACTAAACAGTTGGAAAAGAGGAATTCCTACACATTAGTTTGTGTTAACTTGACTTTAGCAACACTGCTTGCCCTGGGGTCTGTTTTCTTTCTTGTAGCTCTTGAGGTTTTCTCCAGAAGCCATGGCTTACCTCCTCTCTGGCAGCTCCACCGAGTCGCTTTCCTTTCAGCCTGAGCTGGGAGCAAAGGGTGAGGAAGATCTATCAGTCCAGTGTTTCTAGAGGTAAATAGCAGCAGAATAGCAGGGGCCCCTTTTCTTAGGCTTGTATTTCACTTTGTTCTGACCTTCTTTTGTCAGTCAGTGATGTGGTCAGCAGGATTTTTAGCCTGAGAACCAAAAACTCTGCTTTCCCCTACATCCTTTCACATCTCTGTTTCAGTGACATCAGCTGTACTATTGCATCCCTGTACTCAAGCTTTTCTCTTCTTGTGCAGTATATGAAAGAGACAGGATTTCTTGTTTTTCTTGGCATTTCATGGCAATTTCATGTTCTCACAAATATGGAAAGAACCCCCCTTACGCCTAAAAAAGCTCCAATTCTAGCAAGTAGTTTTAAAAAGTACCTAGGATGCTTGCCTTTCAGTCATGTAGCTTGTGAAAAATGTTCTGAAATACCTATTCCCACTCTCATCTGACATACAAGTTCCAAATCTTACTGTAGTCCTTGGCGCAGGTGTCTTGGAGGAGGAATTGCGCTAAACCGCCTGTTGTCAGCAGAAGACTGTATAATGTAATTTAAATAGGTGCTTTATTTTATTCTGTTGCATTTTTTCTAGCTGTGTATTGTTCTTATCTATACGTACCTGTGCTTATTTATAAATTACCTGTTAAGGAGGCTAAATTAATCTCCCTAGCGAGAGCCAAGTTGTCATAAGCGTGGTAACGTGCAGTGTGCATCAGGCTTCTGCAGAGCAAGATTTACAAATGGGGTTGCTTTTTTCAACAGAATTTTTGACGTTACTCAGGAATTCCTTCTTTTTTTTCTGTTTTATTATAATTTTCAGTATTCTCAGTCTATATACTGTCCTGAGATTAAACACTTGTTCTTACAAGCAAAGATAGCGTGCTGTTTACAGGGAGGCAATTTATAAGCATTCCAGCAATGTAAAAGACCCTTAAAGTAGACATACATTAAATTCTGCTCATTTTAGGGCCTTTTTGGATGCCAGCTTGGAATAAAGTTTTATTTTAAGGGGGAATTTCCAAGGATATAACAAATCTATACATGAACTAGGCCAAATTAAGATCTTTGTATAGATAAAAGCTTCACCCTGAGATAATTTCCGTCTGTAGATGAAATGATTCACACAAAACAATGACCTGTGCAATCTGTGAGTAGGGCCAACTTCAGGATGCTTGCTCCACTGCTCTAGCCAGCGAAATCCGAGGGATTACAAGCTTCAAAAAAGCTTGAGTCCTTTGCTGCCCCTCACCTTGCCTGCACATAAGCACTAAATTCCAACCCTCACCTTTTAAAATTTAAAAAGAATGTAATTCACAACAGTAACCACAAAAAGTAACGTAGAAGCCAGTATCTTGACGTGTGGAAGACACTCACAGGAAGGCACATTAATGGCTTTCTATATCAATGCTGCATGGTAAATTTTGCACCTGATTCAGCTAGAGTTTCATTTAAGAAGGGTTTTAATTGTTTATTGATGAAAAGAATCTGTCAAGGAGTTAATAGTTAGAGATACAGATGGATAATAATACATGTTGTTTAACATTCAGATTAAAAGTCAAAATCAAGTAACAACCTGTTTCTTTGAGTGTCAGAGACTCAAATGTTATGCTGTTGTTTTTGTAATCTGCTACTAAATACTTTAATGTGTTGGTGAAATCAAACTTAATTATCCGCTACATTACTTTCATAGACACACTCTGATTTAATTTGTTTTTAAGGTTTAATGAAGAAACTGGAAGAGGAGATAAATTTCAATTCCTACCTTGTTACTGAAAAAATACCTAGAGAGCTTGAAAGTAAGAAGAATGCAGCATATTTCTTACAAAAGGTGGTTGCAGAGCCAGCTATGGGTCAATCTGATCTCAATGTACTTGAAATCAAGGTAGGCTGACCAAGGTCACGCTTAATTTGTGTTCCATGGCATAGTGTAAGGTTCTTGTACACTGCAGGTTTCTTATCTCTGCCTTATATCCTTGAGGAAATGTTTCATTCCCAAAGGTACAGCCCTTCAGTTGTAAAAGAAAAGATGATGTGCTAATTACTAAACGCAGACCCTCAGAGAAGTTTAAAAAAAGCCCCAAAACAAACAAACAAACAAAACCAAACAAACAAAACCCCCCCAAGCCAGCGCTATCCTTAAATGCTGTTTAGAAAATCATGTTAGCAATTTGCTGTGGTATGAGCAGAGAAGTTAATTTAGCACTAAAGGTATGATTTTTCTTCTCTTCAGTTTTCACTCGTTTTAAACTCTCACATCTAGGGAGTTCATATGACATATAGAGAGTGTTTATGGAGTGGTGAACAACATTCTCTGCCTGACATACCTTCAGCATTGTTGTTTCGTAATCAATGTGCAATGGCTGAGAACTCCTTAGCGTTTGGAATAGGTCTGTATTGTTTGCTTTAGTTGGTAAGACCAAAGAAAATTTGGGGATCAAATACTTGATTTACCTGTCCAGATTTTTACAGAAGTTAAAGGCAAAAGGTGTTAGAATGAGCAAAAATCCTTATTTGTAGTATATATCCAAAATGTGCAGAGGGATTTGTTGCCACAGAAGTACATTTATATATTTCACTCAATGAAATTTTCATATTTGCATAATCCTAAATGAAATATGAAATATGTAATATTATGTTCTAGAAGAATTTAGAGGAATGCTAATTATTAGTATTTCTATTGATGATAATGAAAATTTACAGCAATGTTAGTTAGGGTAGGAAGACTACTCCTACGTACTACTAGGTACGCTCTTAAGTCCAAATGTCATCTTCTTTTATCGGTTGGTTTTTAATATTCCCAGGATCTCCAGCTCTGGCTTTGCTGTGAAAGATAAATAATGAGGAAACGGAGTATTTGTAATAGATCAGAGAATGATTTACCCATGGGTGTGAGGGCTGCTGTCTTATATCTTGAAGGAGCGAGAGGTTCAGCAGCTGAATCAACATTGTAGTAGCCTGTGTGTTCACACATAGAACATGCCAAAACGATGTAATAAAGAAATGCCCACAGCTTTGGGGGTTTTTTTGATTAGAGGAGAATCAGCAGACAAACGTCATCAAGAATACGTTCTACTTTGAGGTTAGGACTACTTTTTGTAAACGTAAAATCAGTGGGAGCCCAATGCCATTTTGGATCCTGATTGTTATACTTTTAAGGATGGCAGCATTAGTAAATGGTAGATTAGGTCTGAAATATTAAACTAGCTCTGTGAGTCAGTCTCTGCTTTCCTAGTTTATTTCTTTAAATCAGTCATATTTGTGGTTGCAGTTACTTCTTTTAGGCATAGTTGAAGCCCTGTTTTGCACCTTTCTTTTCCAAGAGTATTGCTGAGTTTTTCAAAGTATTTTAAAAAACTTCAAGTTTTTTTTTTCTCTTTTTCCATGAGGTAACCTTTAAATGTGTTATATTTTGGAAGTAGTTCTTCTTAATAGATAATAAATACATGTAATATATTTGACTGTTATAACAGCATGGCCATGGACAGCAGTTTTTTTTAAAGTCAGCCTTCTATTATCTGTGTCTTAAAAAAGAGCTGAACTGCACCAAGCATCTTACTGTCATGCGTTTTATAATGTATAAACCAGGAATTTATTCACAGCAGTGAATAAATGCTGTCTTCAAATTCAGGCCTGTTCTAGCTTTTGTAAAGGAATAAAGTTTACAGTGGAGTATTTTTTTTTTCAGGTGTTGGAGTATTTTTAGCCCTATTGAGCACTTTATTTGAAATACTTAGCTTTCAAAGTACATGGATATCGCTTACAGAAATTTTAGAATAATGCCCGGCACCGTACCTGCGTTACATTTTGACTTCATTGGATTTCAGCATATATTTACACTGCTTGCTTATCAGCACTCATCTAGTTAGCAGAGAATTAAAGGAAGGTTGCTAGGGCTGTGGTTTCCATGGCTGATGAGAGTCCCAGTGTAACGTTAAGGCAAGGCTGGAAAAGCCGCAGTCAGTACGCTGGTGTAGCTGTTTATGAGTTTCCAGATGCAATAGGCTCTAAAGCTTCAGCTAGAATGAAGATCAGCAATTTCAGACTGTGGACAAACAGATGCATTTTGCAGCAGTAGAAAGAAGGTACCATAGAGCTGGAATATGGTGGTCCGTGACTCTTCAAAGTATTGATGAAATTTGATAGCACTTAGTTTTCATTTGCTTCCCTGTAAACTTCTGATAAATGGTTGAGCGAAGAGGAATTTTAGTTAATATTGATAAAATTACATTTTTCACACAGTGTGTGACAACATCAGTCCTTTTTCTGTCCGTACCAATTCACATGCATTTTCTCTCCACATACGCCAGTTTACTTCAGTTTTAGGGCCAACGTCATGCTTCTGCCTTATCATAAAGGCACAGAACTGGAAATCCGAAAACATAGCCTCTTCCTGGCCAATACTTAATGACTCATTGAGTTTTTTGGGCTTGTTTCTATGTTTTAAAAATGGAACTAACTGGATTGTAAGTCTGGTTTACAAAGCATTTAATCCTTGGAGAAGACAAAGAAATAAAACTCCATTTTCTTAGTTTTCTACTCTGTCTTGCAGATAAATGAAGTAAACGCACAAATGAATCAGCTTATTGAGAAAAGAATGATGAAGTATGAACCAATTGATAGTAAATTTTCCATGTATCGCCAACAGGTAAGAAAGAACAAAACGTTTTTTACGCAGAAACAGGAAAGCAATTTCAATCACTGATTGTTTTACATGCTGATTTTTTTCTTTAATTTCTTTAGCATAAATCAGTAGAAATACATAATAATGGAGGACAAAAAGAAAATAAATAGATGTTGAATGTATGTATGCTTAGGGCTGAGTCAAACAGTTGCTTTCAGTCATGTTAATGAGTTTGTATTGACTGCTGTCCTTAAGCTGTTAGGTGTTGCCCTTCAGCTGTATCACAGTAATTCTGGAAGGATCATTTTGGAGGAGCTATTTTGGTAAAACTCCAGCTGTGGACAGAATCTTAAAAGGCAGCATGTGGGCTGACTGCTGCAGGCAGACCTGGATGCAAGGCTTGCTTTCGGTTATATCCCTTGCTTGCGTTTGACCACATGCTATTTTTCCTGTTGCATCTATTAAGAAAGTGTTCTTTGATTTTTCGTCCTGAGGCTATAAAATAGTCTTTGTAGAAAATTGGCTCTCTGGTCTAGTCTTAGTAAATTCACAAGTTATAAAAAGGATTTATGAACTCTGAGATTTTTCAGAGCTTACGCAGAAATATGAGTGATTTCTTTTCCAGGCAACCTGTACTGCTGCTGATTTTATTACAGACTTCCATGATGATGCTTATGGTGACAGTAAAAAAAATAAAAAGGCTTAGGTAAAATGTATCAATGGGAAATAAAAAATGGTGATAAAATGTATACTGCAGTTCAATCACACGTGCAATATTGAACGCTCCATTTTGTTTTTGAAGAAACCTTCTTCTTCCTGAAAGCAAAGCTTGCTACATAATGTGCTGGTACCAAAGACCAACTGGCTTGTGATGTAATTATGTTCAATGGAGGAACCACTACAGGAGTTCAAGTTGCTGCTGTGAGTTGAAAGCATGTGGTGGTCTTTGCTTTGTTCTGCTACAGACTGGCTTCTGTTTCACAAAATAGTCATATATATTGTACCACAATTTGTCACTGCAGATAGCTTATGAAGCAAAGAGCTGAGATAGTACTGCAGCAGAATTGTTAGATATATTTTTAGAAATAAAGCTGGTCCTTTTAACCTAGTCAGTCTGTATTTCGCTTCATTTTTTTCTTAAGTTTCCCCTTTCATATGAAGAACCCAACCGTGCCTCCAAATTCATGCACATGCATCTAAATTAACGTGTTGTGTTATTTTAAAATATTTTAAAATAGTATACTTTGGCAAGATAAAAATGCGCCTTTTTTTCCCCCCCTGAACCAATGTGTACTGATGTTGCCAAATCTGTTAGCTTCTGGTCAAGTGTTAGGTACTCTTAAATATTCTGCCTTTTATAAAATATTATTTTTTAAATGCTTTATCTTCTGGACTCAAAAAAAAAAAAAAA
>VZSF01002155.1:512644-569364 GCA_013398295.1 Chionis minor | reverse complement strand
TTTTTAAATTTTTTATCTTTTTTACTAAAAAAAAAAAAAAAAAAAAGAAAAAAGAATAACCTATAATCTCTACTATTTCTGTGCTGTATTGCTTTATTCATCGTCTTCTAGCTATTTGCCAAGATTTAGTGGCTTGGTTCTGCTGTTAGTATAACATATTTCTGTAGGTTGGAGTAGGTTGCAGTTATAAAAATCTGTATTATGACATTTGTGAAATCTTGGATAACTTTCCAGTTAAGCCATGTTGGTGTATCTTACATAGGCATAAAAAGGAACTAAGTAGATGAAATGGAGCAGCTAAAATGCCTACCTTTTTCTTCAATGAAAATGAAGAAATGAGGTGAAGAAATGTAAATCTAAAATGTAAAATATATCAACATGAATCTGGGAAAAAAGGGTATGTTTGAAATCTCGGCCGTACTGAAGGAAGTTGGGAGTCTGCAATCAGCTTCAATGAAGTTGTGGTTTAACCCACTGTATATAATGTGTAATTGATGCTTTTTTCTTTGCAGTGAGACGTACTCGCATTTCTTAATGAGAATCAGTTTCTGACAGTCAAAAGGTGGTTTCAGTGGTGCAATGCCTGAAATTTAATGGATTACATTTTGCTAATGATTAAACAAGGCAGTTTTAACTTTACTTGTCCATATGCATTTTTAATGATCATGCAGGCATCTATAATTTCCCGGAAAAAGGAAGCCAAGGCAGAAGAACTTCAGGCTGCTAAGGAAGAGATGTCCAGCACTGAAAGGCAGATGCTACAGAAGACCAGTCAGGCCCATGAGTTGGAAGGCGCTGAAGTTCTGAAAGGGGATGAGGTATGCAATATTACAGTGGATATAAGGAAGAAAAGATTTGTAAGAGATGGGTCAGTTTTTGTTAACTTGCAATTTTCTTTTAACTTTCCATTGCAATAACTGGTTCTACAGTATCTTATCCATTTTTATAGTATGTTCTCAAACTACATGGGCTCAGCATTGCAACAGGTTGGCCTCTGGTTTTTTTAATGCACATTTTTTGTCATCAAATTCCCAAATTAATATATTGGAAGACTTTTTTTTTTTTTAATTATTAAATGTGCAGATAGTACAATGCTGTCCAGTGCTTTCAAATGCTTTCCAATATTTATACTGCATCAGTGCTTGATTTGTATCATAGAATCATAGAATGGTTTAGGTCCACCTCCCACTAGACGAGGTTGCTCCAAGCCCCGTCCAACCTGGCCTTGGACACCTCCAGGGATGGGGCAGCCACAGCTTCTCTGGGCAACCTGTGCCAGCGCCTCACGACGCCTCACACTAAAGAATTTCTTCCTAATATCTAATCTAAATCTACCCTCTCTCAGTTTAAAACTGCCACCCCTCATCCTATCACTACACTCCCTGATAAACCTCCCCATCTTCCTTGTAGGCGCCCTTTAGGTACTGGAAGGCTGCTCTAAGGTCTCTCTGGAGCCTTTGCTTCTCCAGGCTATTTGTAGCTATTTTCAAATTATTAATTTCAGTTATTCACATTGTACCTAATAGATTGCAAGGTATGCGAGGACTTAATGTTGGGCTGTCTTAACATTCCAGACTCTGAGTCAAAATAATGTCTGTATCATCACAATGGTGTGATGGTAAACAACTATAAAAGTCAACAAGACTAATGAAGGGATTCAGTGTTCAAGTGATAAGTCATGCAGATTAATTTTATTATTGGAGGTATAAAAAAAACCTGTGTTACTCTATTCTGTATGTGATAGATGATCATAAAGCATAATACCAGTGGTTATCAGAAATGCAGTTAGTCCTATTGTATTTATTACCCAAAAATTACCCACATTTTTCAAGTTTTTACTTGAAAGACATTTTCCTGGACCCTCCTGAAGTTTAGCTGCAGTACAGGCTTTGACTAGCAAAGTGTAGCTCAGGCAAAGTTGTATTTGAGGTGTTACTTATCCAAACAGCTTTTTCTTCTTCAAAAGTTTGCAAATAATAAGGCTGCTGCAGCTGGGTAGTATTTTGTCAGCAAATGAATTGACTTTTCTTAAGACAATAATTTTTCTCAGTTTGGGAAAAGCCTGCTAAGTCTACTTACAGGCAGAATCACTAAAGCAAAGAGCATTTTATCTGCATCGTTCTCTGACTTAATATATCTTTTAATTCCTTCACGTATTGTCTTAATTTGCACTGCCATCATTTATCAAGAGTAACACTCTTTGCTTTCTTTTTCTTTGTCTGTTTCTGTGCTTTTTTTATATACTACTCAATACAGGGAACGCCCTTTGTAGAAGGAACTCCCTTCCTGATCCCGTAAGACCTGCCTGCTCCACAAAAATCAGTTTTCTTTTAAATGAGTCTTAAAGAGTAAAGCAAGTAGGGAAATGTGTGTGTGGAGACTCGTGCATAAAGGCTTCCTTTGTATTATGGAATCCATGCATATTTCACTTGTGCCTTCTTGCCTTTCTGCTCGTCTGTCGATCAAGATGAAAACTACCAGTGGAAGCAATGGCACAGAGACTTTGAAAAATTAAGATGTTGATTTCTCTTAGCATGACATACTACACACATTCCATAGGTGTTCCATAGGTAGCAATAACAGGAAGACTACTGCATTAGGTCTCTCTCCACTGCAAGGTTTTCAACCCCAGTGGGCATGTTGCTAGAGTCCTTGACAACTTTTAAAGTGAAAATAAAAACAGAAAGCAGACAATCTGTGTTTCATGACATGTGATGGGAAAGAAGTGTTTAATTAATCAACAAGAATGCATTACCAAGACAGCAACATATGTTTTACATTATCTGCAAATGCACTGTAAGGTAAGAAATAATTCATGTTGTGCCTGTTGTTGAGGGGGACAACATACTCTCATCCATAGTAATGCAAGGAGAATGGGATAGGAGGGAAACCTTGTAAAGAGCAACCTCATAAGAGGCTTAATAACAAAAAAATCAAGTTCATTATCTGACACAAGAAAGAGGCTCAAGACAGAAAAAAGATAAGACCTGTTTTGATCATAACCTGCATTCCTTTTGTTCAAATATGTTGTGCTTTCGACTTTATCTTTTCAAGTCTTCATTTTGAGGAGTGAAGCATGTTCTGTTCTTGTTATTACTTCATTAGGTATACTGCAGTGGTACCCACGGGCGTCAGTGTAAAGCAGTAAAAACTGTTTCCTGTGGCTAAAAACTAGGAAAGGATTAGAATTCTTGTTTGATCACTGCTTTTTCAAAGGTCGCAGATTCCTCATCTGGAAAATGGAGATAGTGATATTTAATTCTTTGGTAAATGTCTGCTGCCAAAAATGCTACATAGGACCTTGGTACTATAGTCTTCCTATGTCCTTAAAGTACATTGCAAACACATATTATAGAACCAGTTCTACTTCAGAGTCTGGGTTGTGAGAAAAGAGGACTGACAGATGAGACAAGTAAGTTGGCAGGGAAGAGGTGATGAAGCAAAAGTGAAGTGAACAGGTTATCTTTCATCAGTATAAGTCTTGGTTCATCACTCACCAGACAACCTTTTGCTATACATTTGTTTCTGATATGTTATGGTTTTAAATTTGTATTTTCTGGTTCAGTGCTCTGTTACTCCAGCTTTGAGCCAATACCAAAGGAAATCTTGATTAATGTAGTGGTGAGTCACTGTTGCGATACATATGTTCAGTGGGGACAGAAGTTGTACATTCAACCTTCACTTTGCACCCTCTGACAGCCAAGAGCTTCCTTATGCTTTCTTGTTGCAGTCACACACATTTTACATTTAGTTCCTCCATTTTCAAAAAAGGAAGAGGGGATTTTAACAAATAGTTTGTCTGTCTTAAGTTTAAAATGGGGTTTTAATCCTGCCATGTTTAACCTATCTAAATGCTAGAGTTAGATCAAAGAATTCTTCTTCTTCTATACCCAGTATTTCTCACCTTCTCTGTCTTGCTTTGCTGTATCCTCCTGTATCATGGCACTCACAAGACTTGGCAATCGAAGAATCCGTGCCTTTCTAGCTTGTGTTCCCATACCAGTATGGGGACCTCCAGTTGAGGTCTTCTTAGCACTTCATTCACCAAAAGGTCGATCCTGGCTTATGTTTTTAGGTGCTATTGTTTTGCTTTCTTCTGTAATCATAAAAAGGAATATTACAGCATTCCACTTGGTTGGAGAGGTTGTACAGCTAGATACAACTTAGAAGAAACAGCAAGGAATAACCAATTCATTTACATCAAGCACAAAAAAGTAGGAATAGATTGTCTGCTTCAGGGATTATGAAATCTTTTTAAGTACTTCAAACAAAGTACAATGAGCATGGGGTGAAGCTGGCAGGCTCCAAGCTGCAGCTGTCAGATCCTGAAAATTAGGGAATCAAATGTTGACACTTAGAAGGCTAGATGATTCAATTACAAGTGATCCTAGGTAAAGCTGTGATATTTTTAGCTCTTTACACAACACATTGTACTTTTCAGAGTTCAGCGGAGGGCCCCAAGAACCTAGACTTCCCCAAGGTATTGGAATAGAATAGTGTCATAGCTACACTTAGCTACAGTAGTTGAAATGAATATGTTTTTGAGAACATGGCATAGAAAGACCTATCTGTTTGTTAACAGATATGTGAGGTTTGCATATTCATTTACATAAGGAGTTAAATTTTTTTTTCTGTTCAAATGCTTATCCATGCCTACCTCCCCCTGCCAAATCAATATTAAAAATGTTTCAATTTGCAAACAGAGAAAACAGGCCGTCTTGGACCATAGATCTTGTCACTTTTCCTCTAAAACTGGCCAGTCCCTCTGAATCCACCAGCAGAAGTTATCTAGCTCCAAACTAGGTCGATGGATTTTTAAGAGAGTAGCTATAAAGGAACTCAGAACTTGAACGTTAAATGGTTTAAGCCAGGACCCAGGATGTATTATTTTACCAGTTTGCTATCTTTCTCTTAACGTTTCGCAAGGGTTCTAGGTACAGTTATATTCCTGTCTGTCAAAGGCTCCTTACACATGAAAATAGGAGAGTAGCTGGTAGTCGAGTTGTGAGAACAGAAGTGGCAAATCTGTAGGATTCTTACAGAAGCCAGAAGCTTTTTGCTGTAAGAAGTTAACCGTCATTTAAGCCAAATATATGCAGTGATTCAGACAAATCTGAACTGAACTGAATGCTCTTTCAGCACCCACTGGCATGAATAAATCATCAGCTTTATTTATCTGTGCATTTTCAATGATAACTGAAAATGGGTTTTCATTATAAATACTCTGATTGATCCAAATTATTAGTAATGGCTACTTAATCCTTTCCTGACCAGCAGCAAGCACTCCTAGAAGAGATACCCTACTTAATGCTAATGAAGAATTTTTTTGATTGATCTGTCCAATGAGCAGGCTCTAGAATACTTTCTTTTTAATAGATTGAGGTAATACTGCTCATATCTTTTAGAATTTTGTCCTTCTATGTATGAGTTATTAACTATATGTAACAGTGGCTGTACTAGCTTAAATTTAGAGCCTCTTAGGAAAAAATACTGAAAAGCTGTCATGATCAGGAACTTTTCCTAACTGAATTTTATTACTTTGGACAGTCTGTATCCCGTTAATTGGTCTAGTTAGAAAATTGGAACATCTGTTCCTCAATTTTTAATAAAAATAGAGATAGTCAGCTAAGATTTTCTGCAATTATTGTGCTTAAGCAAATAATTTTATTAACAAACCTGTTTATTCTCTGTATTTCAGAAAGAAATCTTTTGGTTTTTACCATTAATACTTTATTTTCTGTAGGACTTTCACATGAAGAATACTTTGATTACTGTAACACAATCAAACTGATACAGTAATCCAGAAAATACTATTTTTAAAGATTTGACTTGAAAGCAAGGGATTAATCTGGGATTTGTTCTTTGCTGAAAACAAGCTTATCCATTCTCTCCTTTAATGATAATCTTGGAATAAGAACCTTGTGAAAATTTCACATGGAGCAAATGTTAGTTTTTATGAGCCGAAATGAGGAGCTGGGCGTTGGTCCCAGTTCAGCAATGCACTGAATCATGTGGTCAACACGCTTATGTTCTTTCCTGGAGGGGGGTAACCTGCAAGACTCCGTATGGTCCTAGAGAAGCCATTTTAATAGCCGTGATTCAATTTTGTCATATCTAGAATTGTCGTAATACTTAATTGCTTCACAGAAGTGTGGTAAGGCTTAATCTGGTGACAGCAATCTCT
Organism: Chionis minor; assembly: GCA_013398295.1. Lineage (NCBI taxonomy): Eukaryota > Metazoa > Chordata > Aves > Charadriiformes > Chionidae > Chionis > Chionis minor. The sequence goes on along the minus strand of VZSF01002155.1, from coordinate 563,180 downwards.
TTCAGACTGTAATAAATGGAGAAGCATAAAGGACTAGCATTGCTGGATTCTTTCAGTAAGAATGGAACGTAATACAGGAAATCTGCCTTGGGATGCTGGATACCTGCATGCTGCAGGACATTATATGAGAGATCGAAGTCCCGTTTTCATTCGCTCTCTTTCATAAATTAGATCCCATGCTTGCTATGTTACAGTCACCCATAAAAATAGCCAAGTGAAAAAGCACAATCTTTCCTTGCTTTCGTTTGGATAGTTTTTGTATCTCAGGGGGCTCTGACTCGGCTGCAAACACGGGTCTCCAGCCTTGTTTACTTTAACTGCTAACACAGTGCCAGCATTTGGGTCTTGTCCAGTCATTTAATCTTTGAAGCTTAAATAACTATTTGTGTTAAGTTGCTTGAGAAAGAAAAGCTTACTAGTGGACATAGCCTTGAATGGTACATCACTGAGGGCACTGACAGATCCATGGGAATTCTGTAGGTTGAGCCTGCTGACTTTCTACGCAGGGAGCGGTTGTCCTGGTCTATGGGAAAAGGCTGCTGCTCAGAAATGCATTCCTTTTGGTTGGTTAACTTTAAAGTGATATGGCTAGACTATGTTATTCTTTTGTCAACTATTTAAATTATTTAAAAGACCTTTTACTGCAGTAAAGCATTTTAAAGGCTTGGTTTTTCATCTACGTATAGATGGGAGCATGAGATGTATAAAGCTTCAGAAGTAATGCTCACACAAATGAAAGCACTGGTATTTTACAAGAAGCTTATTTATAATTTTTTGAAACCTATGGAATGATTCTTAGCTTTAAGGCTGAAGAAAGTGAACTTTGCCATAAAATCCCTGCAAGCTGCAGATTTAAGTGGAATCAAATCTAGTAACTCCAGCTCTGAGTTTGGCCCTGGATCTAAGGAAGGCTCCAGTTAGTGAGATTTTTGAGGAGCTAATCTCTGCTGCAGTTGGAGTAGATGAAGTTTTTTGAAAATTCTGCCAAACTATTGATTCATTTTCCACAGATATTATCACTTTGCTACTGTTATTTATATCTTGTTTTACCTCATTTGCTGCAATAAAAGGTATGTGAAAGGTTAAGTTTGCTTTTAAAAAGCCACAGGTTGCAATGAAAGATAGACATCCATCTCCTATAAAGTGAATAGGTTTTGCTTGTCAATGTAAGCAACTTGTAGTTCATTTTGGATTAAATTCTTATTATATGGTCCTAACTTAATCAACTAATAACAGAACATTGGTGGAATCAGTTCTTTAATCAACAAGATTCTTTGACTTCGATTGTAAAGTACATTATGCTTTGAATATTGAATATGCAAATGCTCTACCTCCCACTCGAGCTATTTTCAAAACCTTAAAGGTAGCTGTAGAAGTGAAGAGAATAATAGTTTGCTTTTCATCCTGGGATAAACTGACAGAAAATCATTCAGATTTAATAGCTGGAAGTGGTCACATATTAAATAAGTTTAATCCTTTACATCATTCTTTACTATATTCCACTGGTCAAATGAAATATCTCAGGAACTACTCAATCAAGACAGATGGCTGTGCTTTCCCTTGTTTTCCTCAATTACTTGGAGAGATTGCATTTATACTTTTATAATCTCTTGAAAATCACAGAAAACTTGGTAGTGTTTAAGGAATTAAGAAAAAGTCTTTTGTATGAATTAAAAGGATACACTTGAATTTGCTATGAAAAAGAATTAACTCTGGTAATGCTATATTAAGTGTGCCAATAATACAACAAAGACAGTGTGACAGTAACAGAACTGCCTCCGCCGTGCAGTGCTGTGGCTTAGGTGACCTTGTCTATCCTTGTCCTAGGTAGTATGCACAATGTAAAATGGTATTCCAAAGCCACACATAGTCCAATCTGCATAGAGCACATTGAGTAATTTGTGGGTTTGTTCTTTCACCAAAAACGTTTATAGCTTTTGGCTTTAAAAATAGTTCTGGAGCATAGCAAGAGAGAAGCAGCTTTGGCCTAGATATTGCACAGGATGGCAGATGAACAGGGTTGATTTCATTTTGGGCATTTTGCCCAGGACACTTTTTATAGAACATACAGTTACTCTGGGGGTTCTTAGGCTGTGGTCACATTGTTTTTTTGGATTTATTCTTTAGAAGCAGAGGCATAATTTTGCAAAAAGAAAAATTAATGTAAATTTCAAGATCATAAGTTCTTCTGTGTTTGAGTTTTAAGCTTGTATCAGTGGTAGTTTGACTCCTGTTTTCTCCTTGGGGCTGCGTTGTTTCATGCTCCCACTCCACACGCTAAACCCCTCCTCAACAAGTAACATTCTAAAGCCTGTCCTTACATCATTTACTCTAATAAATTGTATTTCCTTTCCATCTCTGGACCTGAATGCATTTTTGAGCTGTGACTGGCATTTGCCTCACACAAAATATAAAGTATAAGAATGAAAGCTAAGCCTGTCTGACAGATGGAAAACATTAAGGCAAAGAAAAACATTACATGTTTGTTTCAACACCTGATATTTCATATGTTACAAATTGAGCACACCCGGATAGAGATGTAAATTAGTAAGGCTGTTGATCTGTAAGGATATGTATTATTTCACTTTGTCTTTAATAAAAATGTAAATTCTCCATTACTTTAGATTTTGAGTGAAATATATATTGCATTTCTCTGCCTCCTTGCACAGACTCTGCTTTCATCTTCCTGTTTTTAAAAACTTAGGCAGGGATATCATTTAGGTCTGCAAGAGTCAAGGGGAGAAAACAACAAATGTTAACTATTGAGAACTAGCATTTTAAAAAAACAATAGTCTTTTCCCATGCCCTCATCCCTTCCAGTTTTCCTGCACTTTCTTACCACGTTTCTTTGTCTGCAGAGCTCTTTGGGGCTACACGCTGCTGATCTGGTGCCCTGTTACAAGTGTAAACTTGCTATTACATTAACTTTTTTATTATCCATGATTCCCACAACATTTTGGAAAGAGTAATTACTTTTCCAACTGTCAAATGGTGGTGAGCAGAACCAAATGATCTCACACATCACAAATGAGTGAGCTGGGACAGAAAGCAATAGAGCTGGTTTTCTTGATCTCACTCAGTGAACAAATGCAGAGCTGGACATAAATAGACCCTGGGAATCCTGAATTCCAGTACTCTGTTCTAAACACTTAATCTTCAATATGCAGTCCAAACAGGATAATTACATTTTATATAGCAACAGTTTGTGATAAGGCCCTTTTTTGCTTTAAGTTAAATGATATTTCTGTTCTCTCTTGTTCCAGTTTAAACACTATGTTAATAAGCTCCGGAGCAAGAACACATTTTATAAAAAGAAGCGACTGGAAATAGCAGAAATTACAGCTGAGTATGGTATCCTCCAGAGGACAGAAGAACTTCTAAAACAGCGCCATGAGGCTATTCAGCAGCAGTTGGTAATACAGGCATTTACTGCTCCCACGGTCCATCACCCTTCCTTCCCTGATAACAGCTATATAATAAGATGGATGTTGTTTTGTTAGATTCTAATGTATATCGTCCTCAGCTCTCCCGCTGTCATTAGTAAGAGTCATTAGGGTATAAAATTTATTTTTGTCTGTGACTATGCTAAGCTGCTGTACTTTATGTTCAGCAACTGTTTCTTACAGGCAGTTATGGCTGTTCTGCAATTTCTTTTTAGACTGAGGGGCTTGACCCTGCTTTTTAAAGTCAATGGTAAATCTTCACTAACTCCAGTTAGAGCAAGGCTGGGTTCTTAAATTAGTTTTTGGTATCCACGTACATAGTAAGGGCTTTGAAAATTATCAACAGCAAGGAGGCTTCAAGTTACTGCTGCAAAATACATACAAAAAGTATTTAAAAAAAGAGCAGGCAGGAAGGAAACATTCTAACCCCAGAATATTTAGAAGAAAATGTGTTTCACAGTAAGTGAAAAATTTAAAACTGGATGAATGCTTTTTCTAAGCCAGAACAGCAGGAGAAGGATTTCTGCTAAGCATAACTGTAAGCACTCAAGGAATATACACGCGTCCCAAATGCAAAGAGATTCCCTTTTTAGTTCACAAAAATCTACTGCTGTATTTTCTTCCAGTACCAGTATTCTTGTTATTGAAATGTTTTGGGTTTATTTATATGTTTTGCTCTATGTACATATTTTGCATTTTTAAATATGAAAGTATTTGCCTTATTAAAAGAAAATTGGAAGTGTGAAAATACATGGCATAGACTTTGGAAAGATACTGACATGGATGCAGTGGACGATGTCACAGTGTTTCAAGAGGGCATTCATTGCTTAATTATAAATAAAACCAGAACTGCTACCTGGGTAGAAAGAAGCACCTAAGCAGTAGGGTCAGAGCTTTTTCTCCTGATTGCTACGCAGCTAGAAGGAAGGTGTGTGGATGTGTCTTTTCACAGCAGGATAACTAACGTACACTACTTACCTCATGGGAAAACAGCAGAGACAAAGCACTAGGAATTTTCCTGGGAAGTGGCTACACATGGTCAACAGTATATTCTCATTCAAGTCTGACCTCTTCTGAACTACCCTGTAGTACAATTACAGAGCTTTGACTTCATAAGGGTCTTCCCACCAGATGACTAGGGCATGCTTTTTCCTCATAGAAGCAAATATACTTTTTCTAGCCCTGGGCATAGCGCCCTGTCAGACTACACATTACTATTAAAGTCTACTAAACACGCCCATCATGGTAGCGGTTGCTATGAGGAGAGACAAATCTTTTCTTAAACATATGGTTGTAAAAGGTTTTTGAGGATAACGGACTTACAGTTCATGCATATATTGTGCTTTTAAGAATAAATATTTTGCTTTTTAGTGAATTGTGGATGCTAATCAACTATTAGATTTCAGATTGCAGAAAATACCATCCTTACATACTTAATGAGCAAGCATTGTTAAAGACCGTTACATCGACATATAATTAGATGTAAAGTTTATGAAATGTAATGCTAGAATTTGCTAAGATGGTATTAGTATTACTATAAGGAATACAATACTTACTTAGTTTTCCTTGACAGTTGTTTAAAAAATAATTGGCTACATCATCAGATTAAGCATCTGGGTTTTACCTATTAAACTTCTTCAGAGCCTGCCCTAAAGCCCACTTTACTTTGTGGAAACTTTCTGTTAATTTTCTTGCGGACTAGATGACCAAATAGTGTATCTGCAGAAAGTTATTATTATCATACTGTATAGGCACCAGATAAAGAGTTAGTTGTTATGGCAGCTAGATTATTAATCACTTTTAAAATAAATTGATTACAGTACTTACCTTTTCTGCTTTCGTACAATATTTTGGCTCAATGAAGGAATTAGCTGTGTTACTTGATTAATGGACTCACATTTGGCATTTATTTTTTGTGTTTGCAGCAAGCTATTGAAGACAAGAAAGGTATTTCTGGCTATAGTTACACCCAGGATGAGCTGGAAAGAGTATCTGCAGTGAAGAGTGAAATGGATGAAATGAAAGGCCGAACACTAGATAACATGTCTGAAATGGTGATTTTTGTCTTATGCTATTGTATTTCCTCAGTTTGAATTATCTGGCTCCTCAGCGTATAAAACCAAATTGAATATTTTGGTTTGGGTTTTTAATTTTCTTTTAATCTATGTTTTTATATATAAAAACATTTTTAACCAGCATACATCTGCAAAGGTAATCTTGAAAAAGTTTATTTAGATGTCCATTTCTTTTAATGTATGAAGAAGAAATTTAGAATTATAAAAAAAATAATCCTACAAACAAATCTTACTTTCCTCCCCTTCAGAAAAACTAAGTATATCAAGTCTTATCATCATTGTTTTTTTACTTTTTTGTGATTTCAGAAGTGGTTTCATATTTGTTCTTGCACATTATTTGAAAGATACGAATGGTTTGAACCTTTAACGGAATCTTTTTCTAAAATGTTTGTAAATCACTGGAGTTGAGCATTTGTTAAAAAAATACTTAATATGCCTAAAGATCTTGTCTTTTTCTCTGTACCCTAATTTTCAGTTGCCCTTAGATCTGTCACGTTTTGATTTAACTTTCCACATAGCCAAAGAAGCAAGATGGAACTTGAATTTCTAATTGAAAATATAAAAGAGCAAAAAGCAAAATAGCATTATTTGAAATCATCAGGGCACTTTTAAAACAAAGTGGTATAATTAAAACAGAATGACTGTGAAATAGAAAGCTGGATGATCAAATTTGGATTTTCAGTATAAATATTTTGAAGTGACTCTTTTTTAACATTTTCAGATTTTCAGACTTAAACCTATGCAGGGTTTTGGGAGGGGTTGTGTCCTTAAGGATTTCTTCTTTTCTCTCAGTCCACCTCTATGCAACTCCTTCATTTTCCCCTACTGCTTAATCTCTTTAGGTGTCTGGCACGTAGGCTGTCTTCTGAACTTCTCTAAGATGTTATCTGTTGAAAAAATGGGAGCAGAATTTGTCTCATTTGTGGTAGTGACCCCGCTGCAAGATGGGCTTTTCCCTCTGTTAGATAGTCCTGAATGTATATAAAGTTCAGGCTTCATCTCTCCATATTTTGGTTTTCTTCTCTTTCTTTTCAAAGTCCTAGTTATATAAATGTACTATTAGTATCATAGTGTTAATGTATAGTATTTTTTCCCTCTGTCAGGTAAAAAAACTGAATACTATGGTGGCAGAGAAGAAGGCAAGCCTAGCTCCTGTTATCAAAGAACTGAGACAGTTGCGTCAAAAGTGCCAGGTTAGTAGAAACACTTCTCTCATTCTATGTAAATAAAGTCAGAATCACAAGTAAGTCTGATTTACAGCTCTCTGTAGTGCTGTACAAGGACATAACTCTTAAGGAAATCTGGAAGCAGCAGAATGGGTCAACGCTGATTTGCAACGTGCAGCCTGTAAAAGACTGGAATTCATAAGATCTGACAGTGCAGGTGCAAAATCAGGCTGAAAATTTTGTCCTTTCTAACAATTAAAAAAAAATTACTACACCAGGGGAAAATTTTAAAAATAATGGTTCAAAAACATAAGAAAATTAGTTTTCAAATGGGTTTCAAAGCTTTTTCGGCATCTCAGCACCAATGATCTCAACTAATGCTCTTCTTTAAATGGATTGCAAATAATGTCTCATCCAACTAGTTGAATACATTGATCTAAGTGAGTCCTATATTAGTCTGTAGGAATGACAGATTTATCCATTTGTTTTCAGAATTTTGCAGAGAGCCGAAAAAAAAGTCATTCAGGTCCATAGCTGCCATAAGTTGGCTCATTGCCAGAGAAGTAAATAGAGCTATCCATTTATCTATCAACCACATTTCCAGAAAACTTACTTTTAATAGCTCTAATGTCAGCAAATGAAAGCCAGCTAAGGCGTTTGTTGTGTACAACTAGAAAGCTGGCTGCTCGCAGGTAGCAAGTGTATCAAGCCTTTCTTAATCTCTATTTTTGTAACTGTTTTTCTGTTCTTCTTGCAAACGCTGCCCTATTAACCTACTGCATTAAAGCTATGGATGTGGCTGTAAAGGGGAAATTTGCATGCTCTGTTGTGGTGTAAACTGCTGATCCTCCAGTAGCCAGTGGAGGCTCGTGGCTTCCCCGCGTGTAATAATACCCGTGCGCCTGGTAGGTTTATGTAAGTGCCTGTGAGCGTGCCAATAGCCAAGGTTGATGTGCGAGACCGACAAGAACACAGTCTGCCTGAACGTCACGTGTCAGTCAATTGAAGATTTCATTTATGTACCCTTTTGCCCTTTTCACATAAGGAATTAACTCAAGAATGTGATGAAAAAAAGATCCAATACGACAGTTGTGCGGCGGGATTGGAGAGCAATCGCTCTACACTGGAACAGGTAAGATGGTGACTTACTCGTGCATATTAATAAAAGCTGCGTACCATGTTATTCACTAAAGTACAGTATTTTCCCTGCCTTCCCTCTGGATATGGAAAGTAGAAATGTACTTCGGGTGGAAATGAGTCAATGGTGATCCACAACTATACAAATCATGCCTGAAGCTGCTGTGGACTAGCTACAGTCGCACGTATCTCCTGTTCTGAATAGTAACAAAGGAACTCAGTGGTACATCACTCCATCCACCAATGTCCAGCTTTTGATTAGCAAGGATAGTGTAAAAGAAGATGCATCTACCAGAAACCCCGCTGACCTAGATAGTATCTGTTAGGAAAGAATTTGACCATAAAATGAGGATTAATTTATCAAGTAAAATCTTTGTATGCATTTAGTAGATAGACTAAATTGCCAACCAGTCCAATGTATAATTAATACACTGAAAGTGATGGCAAGGATACTTCATTAAATGTGACTGTCTTGTATTCTTGCATACAACAGTTTTTTAAAAATCCAACCACATAGGTATAGCTAAGAGCTTGTGTATAGTTTACGTATTACTTAAACTGTAGGACGTTTATGAAGGGAGGTACTTAAACCAGTGCAATCCTTTCAGGTGTGAACAGTATGAATACGATTATATGAATCTGCTTTATCTCACTAGATCACCCTTTGTGAATTTTGTCTGGACTTGATTTTTCAAGGCCTTGCCCATATAAGGAATATATTTCAAAATAAAAAAGGCATGCCTAAGTGCGGGTGGATATATAGATAATTCTTTTCCTGCACTAGAAGTACCTTTGTGTGGCTTAACCCAAGCAAAATATAAGAAGCCACAGATGAACCTACTATGAAGCAGACCTTCCAAAAGAACTATTTTACGATAGCAATCAAAGCTTTTTTCTTGGCAGACAAATCTTAGTTAGATTTGTCTTAGACAAATTTTCTAACACATGATGACAATCACATCCGCTGATTAAGCTGGACCTGACTGTCAGCAAACTCTTGCAGTTGAACAGTAGAATTCAGTTTTCCAGCTGATGCTCTGAAAATCACATGGTGACAGAGCTTTGGAGTTGACAGCTGCCGTGCGACCCAGAGTACCTGAATTCCATTTGGATTATTAGGTTTTTTTGGTATGGACCATTTAGAGACAGGACTAACCCACTATCTGTTTATTGTACTTTATTATATTTATTATACAATAATTATACTCCTCAGTATAATTATTGATTGCTAATTAACATAGTATTAGCATGTCTGTAGCTTCTAACATACATTTTCCAGATGTGTTCGAGGAAATGCTTATTCACAACTATTTAGCACTTAAGATGAGCTTAGGAACAAGAGTCTTGGCAGCACTTGTGAAGTGTCTGTTAGAAGCTAGTCGTGTTAATAAACAGTCATATTAATAAACCTATTAACAGTCATTTAGCATCTCTAACTGTGACTGAAACTGCAAATCCAAAAAAATCAGTTGTCTTTCACTTTCTGATTTGGGCTTTACAGAAGTCTTTTTTTATAAATATTTAAGAAATTATCAATTCAGTATTACGCTTGTTTCTATTACGGACTCTCATGGTCTATATAGCAACACAGGACATTGCCTGTGGACTTTCAGTAATGATGTCCTTTGAAATCTTATTATTGCACTACAGGAAGTGAAAGGACTTCTTGAGGAGTGCGTTCAGGAAGAAAGCAACTACCGTTACATTAACTGCATGAAAAGGGTAAGATCACAAGAGGGACAAAACTGTTAATTGTGAAATGAAATAGGAATTATAATTTGTTTTTTATAATTATGTATTTCTTTATAGAATCTAGAAATACAGCTGCAGCGTGCTAAAGAAGAAATGAAGGCATACGTCTCCCCAGACCCACAGGAGAGGCGAAAGGCGGTTCGGTAAGTATATTAATGTGTTTCCTTTGTGTTAACTTGAGGATATTCATAAACTGAGGTTGAAGTTAGGAATTTTCTCACTGGCATTTGAACTGGAGGAGTTTACCTGACAAATTTAGAAACACTATAATAATCTAAAAATAAGCATCTCAAATTCCAGTCTATACTGCTGTAAACCTACAAGTTCTCTCAGACATACCAAAAGATTTTCCCTTCCTGCTGGAGATTATAGGCCCCAGATAGCGGTTTTAACTTGCAGCCCCGGTTGGCACAAGCTCAAAGAAGCGGTGCTTCAGCTCCGTCCTGCAGGAAGTGTGGCTCTACCAGACATAATGCCTCTGCCAAGTTTCCCCTCGAGACTCCAGCATGAAGGAGTAGAAGGTCTACCACCTCTCAGAGAGCAACCATATGCTGCCCTCAGATTCTGGCCATTTCTTGGAAATCTTCTTTCAGGTATAATAGCTATCACCATCACCGGTACCGTAATGGAGGAGCGCGTAGACTCATCCTAAATGGGTTTGGTTTGCTCCTCTTTGCAGTTCTTACTGGAGGTGGAATGAATACTATTCTGCACCATCACACTAACCTTCATCTCTACACTCAATTTAATTTACTCCAATATAAAGAAAGTTGCTTCTTCCTGTGAGTTTTTTCAGGATGCCTTACCTTTGCTTGGTAGGGAGAGAAGCAGAAGAGGTTATGAATCGAGCTGATCATTTTTTTAATTTAGTTTTCCATTTTAAATGTTGCAGTCCTGCCAAAGATTTAAATGTTTTCTGAGTTATCTGAATGAGATATTTTGGATTAATTAGCTGTGCTAAGAAGTCTAAACATTACCATGTCGTACAGATTTTTTTGTACTTTACTGCATACTAAATATTTTTATAAAAGTATCCAGTTTAAAATTTTGTATATGATCAATCTTCTAATACAATATAAAAGTTGAAACAAAATTCAGGCAATAAAATCAACAAGTTGGTCGAGGCCCATCAAAATTATATATAAGGAAAATCCAAAACAAAACATTTATAACTTTCATTTGGTAAAAGTGTGAAAATTTTATTCTGTTTTTTATTCTTCATAATTATTTTTCAAAATTTCATAAAATATAGATTCTGTTTTCCAGCTAGTTTTATCTTTGACTCCCCCAAAAATTCTTAGATCCTAGCTGTCAACAAAATAAACAAACTTAAGTGTTGTCACTAGTTTTACAAAGTGGTCTTTGGCTTTCACACCATCGTATTTCTCCGTCATGAAAATATTTATCAAAACAGCAGTTTTAAAATTCATGTTTCCTGGGTTTGATGGAGGGTCTTTTTGTTTATTTTTTTAATGAACGGATTACATGAAAAACACTCTGATGTTTTGAAAGCACAATTGGTTCTTCTTAAAGGTTTACCAAGCAATCTTCATGGAGTATAGAATTTTTAGTTCAAAGCAGAGGGGGCATCAGCTCTGCCTTGTGTGTCTCCATCTCACAGTCTGCATCAATCAGCATTCCCACAGTTTGCTGTATTTCTTAGGCTTTAAAAAGTCATCACAATATAGTTCCTTGATGTGAGGCCTTTTCTTAGATTTCTGCATTTTTCTTTCAGAGACAGGACAGATTGTTGCTTGGGATCTGTGTAATCTGTCATGTCAGAGCTTTGTTTCATGTACAGTCTTCTGTACAGTGTGCCAAAATGCTTCACAGAGTTGTTCCATTCACAAAACAATTTAAAAACATGACTGAGTGTCAAAGCAAAGACAGAACTGCTTAATTAGATAATTAATAATAATTTTGATATTCCATCTGAAAGCTTCAGACGATCCAGCATGCTGACATCACAACAGGAAAAGAGAAACAGTAGTCTGTCACTTCTCAAAGGAGATGGAAGAATAAATTCATTTCCCAAGATATCTGTCCTCTTAGGGTTTTTTTACCTTTCAGAATAATTTCTGGACCTTTTTGTTGTAGTGGTGGCAACAAGGGAAGTGCCGTTAGTTGGTAGTATATGTAATCAAATGTCGTTCAGTATCATCAGAGGCAATTTCTTCACTCATTGTCAAGCGGAGTGAAAAAAGGCAGTAGCTGACCACTAAGATTTTATGGGCTCTGGAATGGGGCCATTGACGGGGATAGTGACCTGTCAAACTGAGTGAGAAAACTCCAGGGATTTCCTCAGGAGACACTGAGAGATGAGGTCTTCTTCCTCCATCGGATCCTTCGTGTACTAGAAGTTGTCCCGATGCATGTTGCACTGGTGTCAGTGGAGCTGCATGACCTGTGGTTCTAGAACATGAGGCAGAGGTCACTAGGAAATGAAGGGCTGATTAATATCCGTCACAGAGACCTTCTGCAAGGATCTAAGGCATGAAAATATTTAAACACTAGGTAGTAAACAATGTAGGAAAAATAAGAGCAAGAAAAGAATCAGGAATACTAATGTTAGGGTGGGAGAAGAAAAGGATAAGTCAATAGAATGTAAGTGGAAGCTAAGAAGCCTCTTATTCCATCTCACAAAATAATGGAAGGCTGTAGAAAATGAAAGATTCGTCTAATAAAAGACAATGAAACAGCAAAATTAAGCAGAAGGATGAAAAGAGAAGTGACTGTGAGAAAAATCTTAGCAATGATGTGACTGTTCATTACTATGAAAAGCAAGACAGCGTAGCCAAGCAGCTGAGAGGAAATGCGGGTCAGACAGCAGGCACTGTCCTTTTATGGCCTCACAGGGAAGGGGAGGGTCTGAGGTTATTCACAGATGCGAAGCAAAAAATGCTCCAACTCAAATACTTGTGAAATGATCATCCACAATGTGAGTATTCACATAGACAAGCCATCAAAGCCAAATGCTGGAATTAAGTGTGAGTCCAGCTATGTAATTCCAGGTATGGCGAGGAGAATGTGAAGGGAGCATTACCACTCTCTCCGCTGTCCCTGTTTCACTCGCTAACTGTGGGCACAGAAGGTAGGGAAATTATCCCTCTCACAGTGACTATACACATTTTTGACCTTCTGTAAGAGGTCACAGACCCGTCGTATTTAAATGAATTACAACAAAGTACAATACAGACATCTTTGCAAAATATAAAATGAGAGGATAAATTTTTTTCTAGACATCCTTTTAGAATGTGAATGTATTTTTCAGCACAGTGGAATGTAAACGGAGTAAAAATGAACCATAAATAGAACAGTGCTTTCCTAACAACGTATTGAACAAAAAATGTCTTAATTCTGACCCTCTTTATTGAATATAAACTCTCTGTTCCGTGGAGTCACTTCTTAGGAATGTGAAAAGTTAATTTTGTTCTCTAAAAATAGAAAGTTGTGGGTTTTTTTAATGAAGTTATTAAGTTGAATTCTTTCCAGTCATCGTTATAAATAATAAAGAAAAACTTACTAGGAAAGACATCTAATCTTCCGATGATTACTTTGAAAACTCTACTTAAAAAAACCCCAAAGTATGTTCTTAAGGCCAAACGTGTGTGTACATACGCTGTGTGCCAGTGGAAATACGATTCACCGTGGCTTTCCATCTCCTTGATTTGGTGAGGATTGCTAGGGATCACCTGTGCAGCTCAGCACTTGGAGCAGCCTCAAGACGGTTCTGATTTGTTCTGGCTAGAATTGTCAAGAGTGAGAGATCATAACATGATCCAGCTTCATTCCTTGCCTGTTCTTTCTCCAGGGCCTATGGCAGGCAGGACCAGGTGGCCAGGGGCCCAAGTGCTCCAGTTGAAAGCCTGGAGTACTTAGCAGAAATGGAAGGAATATAAGAAACACAATTCTACACGGCTGCTCACCATGCTCTAGCAAAGCTTCATGCTTTGGTATCATGAAGGCTGGTATTTCTTTCTGGAAATTAGGATTTCTTTATGCAATGTTCTTCTACCTGAGCAATATGGAAAGTTCTTTAGATGAGCCACTTCATTTTGTATTCCACTATCAAACTCTCAGCCTGTAAGTGTACCTGTTGCACACAAAATATAATGATTGAATTTTGTTTTTATTTTCAGGTGAATCAGTGAAAAGATGGTTTTTATTGTCACTTTTTTTTAAAAAAAGTACATAGTAATGTATCTGAATCCTGCTGTTATGCTTTGCATACTATATATCGTCAGGTTTCACGTATCAAGTTTGCATATGTCAGAAAGTGATCCAGCCACTTGTTACAGACAAAGGTGTACAGCCAAGATTTCTAATAATGAATGTCAACAGTTATGCTTCTAAGCCTATATTTAGGCACCTAAATGTGACGGCTGTTTTCTGAAAGTGAGAACGCACAGGGGTTCCGTTGCAGTCATTGGATTTGTTAAATCTGGGGTGAAATACTATTCCCCTTCATTCCTGTGTTTTCTCACCCATTCTAACGCTACATTCACAGCAATTAAGGGCAGTGGATTTGTAAATTCTGACGCTTGTACAAATGAGGCCACTGGCGCTAACCTCAGAATATCACCAGGATAAATGCGTTATTAAAAAGGGATCAAGTATGTCTTACCTTAAATGATCTTGCTGTTGTCTTCAAGCTGGAAGGAGCAATAATCAAGCCTGCGTCAAAAATGTAAGAGAACTGATCCACTATCACTTTTCCCAACTGCACAACTGACGGAATTGGAGAGATCTGATCCTTGATGTCAAGGGATATGTTGCCCAATGACAAAAAGGTTTCTTCATGATTCCTCTTCAATCTCATTTATGAACCTTCCCATACTTCTATAATTTTCCATGCTTGCATCATTATTTTGTCCTATTACATAGAACCAGATAAAATAATAATAAAATTATTATATATTTCCTTCAGAGAACAGTATACACGAATGATCCTTGAACAAGAAAACCTTGGGAAGGTAAGAATGAGGTTTTTACCTTGTAGAAACATAGTACAGTTCATATTTTTGTGGGGCTTATTACCAAAGGCTGTGGTCAGTCTTTTATAAAAAGCCTCTTGCAGCCTACAAAGAAAATTCCATTACTGCTGGCATTGGTAACTAATACCCTGAAAAGAGATCATGCTCGCTCTTCAGGGCTTGATTTCCTGCAGAGTATAGCATGAGCTGCTTGTAAAAGATAGTCAAACAGCTTAACGTGACAGCACATTCCCTGAAAACCATTTGGATAAGAAAGTGAAACATGGGCATCACAAACTGTGCCAGCTCAAATTTTATGTTGTATATAAAGCAACCTGTTGAAGACAATAAATTTGGAGCCTGTCAGCCTTATCACTGTTATTAAAGGCCAGGGGATCATCAGCGCAGCAGTGTTAAACAAAAGCAGTTGTCCATTTTTAATCTTGTATGAAGCTCAGATCAGCATGGACAAGGTTAGGCTTACCAATTCACCCTAAACATCTTTCTTCTATTAGTTTCCTTTTTGTGACTATGTGAGCAATTTCTACAGGTTTGGGCTGCTGCTATTAATAATCAGCGGGTTTCATTGTAAAACATTAATTCCATGTTTATAATATCATGATATGAATCCATTGCAGCTGGCAACTTGATACTGCAAGAGCTCTGTATGGAAACGAGCTCAGAATTTTAGCATAACTTCTCAAATAGATAAGACTATTATTTAGACAGTTTTAAAACATTGAAATACTTGTCAATTCATACAAAGCAGATATCTGAGTCGCATGTGTTAATGGATTTATCACTTGCAAGGAGTGATAATAATATTTCAGTAGCATATAAAAATCCTTGTCGTTCCAAGTTGCCTATGTAAGCAATTTTTGTGGCATACAACTGTTCCAAAAATCTAATATTTTTGTATTTTTAACAGAAATTACGAGAGAAGCAGAAAGTTGTACGGGAAAGTCACGGGCCAAATATGAAGCAAATTAAAATGTGGCAGGATTTTGAGCAGTTAATGGAATGTAAGAGAGAATGTTTTCTGAAACAACAAAATCAAACAGCCATTGGTCAAGTCATTCAGGAAGGAGGTAAAGACAGGCTTGTATTATGAATTCTTCCTTCTACCAACATAAAGGAGGAAGGCAGCGCATTGGCTTCCTAAAGGTAACCTTTTACTAAGTATTGTTGCTTTCATCATTTCTACATAAATTTGTTGCACATTATCTGGTTTTGGTGGATTAAAAAAAGAGCAACTTAACTCTACGAAGCTTTTCCTCCATCATTTAAGTGACATAATGTGGTTAGGAAGATCTGTTATGAGAGCTGCGCTAGGGTGAACCTCATCATAAATCTTTGGTTTATGAGGCTGGGCATGGCATGCATCTGCAGAGAGATCAAAGGAAAAGAAATCCTTCTCCAGGGTCACAGAAAACTTAGGTAATTGCTCTGTTCCTTATTCTGTATCACTAAGGTTACATTTTTGCAAGGCCTGGGACTTGATATTGTATAATTGTGGCCCTCCTGGCTTGGCCCTCTCCCTCCCTATTGTCTTTATTCATCTAGTGTGACTGGCAAGAATGGAGCCATTTTCGCTCTGAGCTGCACAGACCTTGCCTGCACACTCCCAGTCATACTTTCCTTGCACGGTTGAATTAAACTGATTGTGCTTCCAGGAGACAGTTCATTGCTACAGCGTCAAGAGTCGGTTCTGAGAACAATTACTTGGACTCTCAGATTTTTCCATTATCTTTTGTTGTTGTTTCTAACAAATGTGTTTTCCTTGCACATATACCACCTTCTATTTTTTCTGAGTTGCCCATGAGAAAGTGTAAACGATGGTTGACCACAGGCTTTCTCCACCGAGGACATTTTTGTGCTGTTTTGTCTGCGCGGCGTGGTTCCAAAGTGATTACACTACCCAGAGAGTGTGATCCCAGGGATGGAGGGTTACTGATGGATATAAACGTGGCGCAGTGGCTCTTGCATATGTTAGGATATGCGAAACAGGTAGATAGGCAAGACTGCCTTGTACTCTGGCTTCGCCCTGTGAGCTACAGGCAACTGCCACTGCCCCACAGCTGACCCAGCGTTAAGAGGAATGTAGGTGAGGCTTGAAACTGTCCTTCACGCTTGATCATTTTGGATGAGCACCTTTTAGCCACAATCAAAGATCAGAATCAGAGAGATAAGTCTGTGGGACCAGAACTTCTTTAGTCTCTTGGCTTACTGAATTTCTAGATAGTGGGGGTTTTTTAAGCTTTTCTTGCCTGAAGTAAAATGTCTTTTCAGGACATAAAAAAGCGTTTTGTTTTCTCTGCTACCCAACTACGACATCTTCTGCTGTTTTCTCTATCAAGATGGAGTCTGGTAATTGTATAGTTTGTAGTTTGCCTTTGCATTAAATTTATTTGTTAACTAAAATAAAATCTGACAACTACATTTTGACTGCATGGTATTCTTTCTTTTACATTTCTTAGGTGAAAGAAGGTAAATTACTAGTGACAAGTAGCTTGCTGGGCCACAGGCAAAAGAGGTCTCAATGGGTCATGTAATGACATTTATTTCAGATGCCCCCAGAGAGTTCAAAACTGCAGCATATGTGTAAGGAGTGGGTCTCAGATCCATAGATTCCGAGGACATCCTCGTGTAAGCCCTCCCACACTGCTGAATAGCTGAAGATAGTCTTTCTCAACAGCTGCACACTAATCTTTTCCAGGACAAGGAGAAGCAGCACGTTTTCCGCTACGCACATTTTCAGGGAGTGTGGAAGGAAGGCTGTTGTGTAGGACACAGGCGCAGGTAGATTTGTTTGGCGTGGGGAGATGGTGCAGCACGGCCACCACGCGCTGCTTCCGTGAGTCGATTCCACGGCAGGAGAATGGGCTTCAGTAAGGCACTGCAGGGAGACCGTTTCGATGGGGAAGGGAGAAGCTGAGGAACAGGACGTATGCAGACTATATAGGGTGGGCACAGCCATCTCCAGAGACACCGATACATTTTGTCCCTGGTAGCCCTGCGCCGTTATTACCATAGTTCACCTGCATTGCACTGCAGGGCCTGTTGATCTGGAGAAAGTTACGGTAGTCGTATACCTGGACTCTTAAAGGAGGGTTTTGCTGAATGCTTGCCAGCAATAGTAAAATAACACAGACAACTAGGTATGAGACATGCTGAAAACATGGGATAATCATAAAAAATGAGCATTTAGGTTCATTAGGAATCAGCCTATGGCTCAGAGTCACCAGACGGGGCTGGGAGAAAGGAGATTTTATATACGTCAAGTCCAAATTTTTAACACAATTCTAAACCCCATATTTGACTAGACCATTTATGCAAAGATATATCACATGGATTAGCCTGCTGCCCAGGAAAAAGCAATGCTTTTGAAATTCATAGCAATGATGTAGAGTAAGATTGAGTATAATCATTTTCTGTTTTTCTGTCCAGAGTTACCCTAAAAATAGTCCATCTTTCTTCCTTGTAAAAACAGTTTATTGCTAGTTACTCGAAGATGACGTGATTGTTGTTCTGATCTGATTAGTGTTCTGTCATTTGTACTGCACCAAGAAAGGGCACACAGATTATACACTACAGCAGCAGCAAAATGACTTTCTGAGTTGAAGCAGAAAATCATAATAACTGTTATGAAAAGAAAATTGGAAAAACTCAGACGCTATTTTTAGCTTTTTATATAAGTGGACATTTAATAAATGCAATTTTAATGGATTCTGTTCACTGGCTTTTCCACCTAGTTCATGATTTGATGGGAGCATTCAAAAATCTTTGACTGAATTTCAGTTATGTCTTTACTTCCTAACTTGCAACAAAAAGCTTACTTCTTTTTTTTACTGTGCTATTATTAATAGCCTAGCTGGTTAACTAATTAGATTAAACATGCCATATGGAAAAAATCCTGCCTTTTCCTTGTGAAGGTCCAAATAAATAAGACCTGTGTGTAGTTAAATGTGGGGCCTCAGCGCTTACCAAATTTCTTCCAGTTGGAACACTGATCCGAGCACTCATGAGCAGCAGCTTGCTTTGTTTCAAAAGGCTTCTCCTTATCTTTACCCAGAACTGGATGAGGAAGTATTCCAGCTGTAAAACTACTATAGTATTCTGTAGTTTTGCGTTATTGAGTCATGTTGGCTTCGGCTGTCCTTAGAGTTACAGGCAAGTTCCACATGGACCTGAGAGATGAAATAATTACAGGCATCAGAAATAGGCACGAGAAAACATTCTGTATGTCTACCGAGTTGTACGACCAGCTATTTTACCATCTGGACATCAGATTATTTTGTTTATATTAGTGGTACCATTTTACTTCCATTTCAACTATAATAAATAAAAGAAATGTTCTTGGACTTCCTTAAATAACCTATTTGTATATCATTACTCACATGGCTATTACTCCTAATGAGGTCATATGCATATAGTTGCCCAGAACCATAAAAGTTAGGCCCTGTTATTGTCTTTATTATGTTTAAATATACTGATTTCCAGTGCTTTCTTGATAAGACTTCCCTACAGTATGATGCTGCTCACTGTTATAAAACACAATATAGCAGAAGTATTTAGCTCAGTGCCTAGAAAATGTCCTCCCAATGAGGATGTTCTGATTAATAAGCATGCAATAAGCAATATAAAATCTGTTCTCCGAGTGAATTGCTGGTTCAGGAACTGGAAATAAAGTACAGAGCTGCTTCTCCTTAGATCACTGTTTCACGTCTGGCCCAGATGAGCAGCGACTGAAAGCTCCCTGCTAACTACCTGGTGGCTGCCCTCAGCGAGCGATCTGTGCAGAGCCATTTGGCAGTATCAGCCCCATTCCTAAATCACCACTCTGGCAGTGTTTGGCAAGCCTGGAGCCAGCTTCCACATGGAGGCAGACAGATGTATGACTGAAAGACCACAGAGACTGAAGTGCTGTCACCCGAAAGGTGTCCTCTTGGGAGAAAGGTCGTAACACATTGACACAGTGGAGTGCGGGAAGCTGTTTCTCCGTCCTCTTGTCTGTGGATGAGGAGAGCGCTGATGCTTGCAGATCCTTGCAGATCTGGTTTCTCTCGTTGGCCCTGCATTTGCTCAGACGTAAGTGAAAAAATTACAGAACTCAGTCTGAACGTGTGCCCTGTGTTATCGTTTTTAGCAGTAGGTTTCCTGCTGAAGGAACGCCGTTAACTCTTCGGATGCCTTCCGCTACTGCAAACTGTAATGGAAACAGAATTGAAATATTCATGGACATGCCAGCGTTCCAGTGAGGAAGTGTTACACGAATCAACAACTCTATCATGAGGTACCACCTGTCTGGGCAACACCCAAATGGGTAACAGTTTTTTAACAATGAGAATTTGACCTATTTCCAACTCGTTTAAAGAGTTTGTTAAATTCTCGGCATGAAATTAAAGTAAGTTCTCAAAATTCTTGGTGTGTCTGTTTCTGTAGCGTTAGTTCCACAGTAGCAGTCTTCAAACTCCCAAGGCAATCCGTTTTATTCCAAGGTCATTGGGTGAAAAGGGTGTTTTTCACAATTGCGTTATACTGATTTGCATGATTCTGTTTTACAGACAAAAAACCCCACTGTAAGATACTGTGCCGTGGTGATGTCAAACTCGTTGAGGAGCTTTGCTGTTTGAGGGGAGCAGCAGACATATTCCAAATAATCAGCAGGAACTGTGAGACAAATCATGCAGTCCTTACTTTCACAAAACCCTCACTGACTTCAGTGGGAGTTTTGCCAAAATAAGGTCTGCTGGATTTAGCTCTGTATTCTTCCTCCTGACAGAACAAGCAGGAATTAAAGGGCCAGCATCAGATTTATAAGACACACAGAATAAAAAAGAACCGTAATTATCTAAAATAATGACTTTCATTCACCACAAATCAATGTTCCTTTAGACACCTTCTAATTTATAACAAAAATTAAATGTTTGTGGAAGTTTATCTCGACAAAAACAATCAAAATACACAAGTTCTTAGCGATATGGTTTGATTTTTATTAGACATCTAGGAGAGGCTGTCTTGCTCAAATGTAGTGCTGGAATATTTTTAGTGTTTATCATTAAAACAAAACTTGATGCATTACCTTGTATTTGAAGGCATTATTTATATTTATTATTTTTTAAAGTATATTTTTACCTTTTTTGCTTTTCCATTCTTCATAGTTTTGAAAAAAGTATGGTTTTGCAAATCAGGGTACAACCAACCAGCATTTGCTGAATGCCAAGAACGAGAGTTCTTTTCCTGCAAATGGATCCACACAAGCCAATATCTATTATACTGCTTCAGTTCAGACTGTCATTACAGAATAACATGTCATTTTTCGGCTTCTAAATTTTATTGCAACTGCTGAAGTTTTAAAACCAGTCATTTATACAATAAGCACTTAATTATGTCTACTCTTTAAATAGAAGAAAGCCAAATCCTGCACATTTTGCTAATACCAGAAAAAATGCAGTTGATAGGAGTATGGAAAAAGGGATCTTACCAATTTTCAAAGATAAATTCCTTTCTCTTTCCCTACTTCTTTTCCCTGTAATGGAATAGAAAATATGTCTGGCACTTAGGGAGCAACAACAACAAAACCGTAAAGGTACAAAACCATCACGTACAAATAATAACCATTTAAGGCAAATAATGAAGAAATTAATCTCACAATTTCTTTGTAAATTTTATGAGTGGTTCATACTGTGAAAAAAACCCACAAAAATCTTAAGATTTTGTGCAATTAAAATTAAATTAAAATTTTTTAAACTGGATTACTGTTTTTTAAGTAGTGGTTGAAACTCCAAGGTTATAAAATATGAATAATTCAGCGGTTTACTTCATTTACACTATTGCAGCATTTTCTGGTGAGTAAACTAGTGTCTAGGCATTTCTTTGCAGTTGTCACAGAAATCTAGAGCCATTAGTGAAGAATTACCAAAAGTTAAAAGGACTGATTAATTTGGGATTCTAAAAATTGAGATTTTAAAATTAAAAATCATGTTAAAATTATGCAATTTGCTTATCAACTGCTATTTAAATGATGCAGTGCTCTAAAACAGCATTCTGTTGACTGCAGCATTCAAAAACTTTGAGTTTTTCCAATTATTTAAAAAACATTGTACCCATGTCCCTTATTCTGTGCTTTAAAGATTGCCGTGTTTTTATAGCATATTAAAAAGAAAACAGAACTGTATCAGAACACTGAAAGTCACCCACAGACAACCTGTTCCACTAATGCTTTACATTCATGTTGCATCTTTTGTCCTAAAGGATTTCTCTACTTCATTTTCGTTTTACGTGGGCTGATTAGAGTGCTCAGGTATCTGCATGAGCGAGCCAGGAAACAGTGAGAGATCTAGTTAATGTTCACAAAACAGTAATGAAAATCAGGCATTTATTATTTCATGGGCAATGACAACATCATCTCAAAATTAAGTCTCCTTACAAAAATATCCCCCACAGCTAATAACTAGAAAGCAATCTGAATTCTTCTAACAAAGAGGTGGAGCGTGACATACTTCACAGTGGGTTTTTACTGTTGTGCTTACTACTCCTTTTGTATTTTTTATTTACTACATGGTACTTCAACCATTTGTATGTGAAACGCATCACTTGAAAATCTATATACACTGAAGGTTCTTTTCTGCTTGTTGATTTAACTGAATGAAGTCAAGGTTGATCGTAAAATACACCGAGAGGGAAAGAGAGGACTCATATACTGGAAAAAGCACTATAAATATTTTCCTGGGATCATTAACACAACCTTGTAACACTTCACCTCGTGTAGTGGAAAAAATTATACAATCCTTTTATGAAATGTCTAAAAAGTGTTTACAATTCCATCCTAAATTAATGTGGCTTTTTTTTAAGTGCAAAGAAAACATCCCATAATTCTTAATTCTTTTATCAAAGTTATTTTAAGCCTTTGAAGGGATTCACTTGCTAGTGACTTGGCAGTGTCAAACAAATGTTCAACTTTTATTCTGACACTTCTTGAAGAATTTGATTGAAACTATATATGTCTAGATAACACCCAACAAAGTGCCCCTCTTGCGTTTGTTTCAAGATATTTTTGGAAACAACAGAGGCGACCTTGGATGAAGCTGCTTTTCCAATTTAGGACTTCATTTGGTCTAAGAGAGTAAAATTATACTCTTTAATCCTTTTGTGTACCCACAAATGAGACAGTTTTATTTTATGCCGTTGTAGAATTGGTTTTCTGTACCTTTTTCACAGTGCCGGTCTGTTTAGGATAAGAATTATTTTAGGTAATCAACAGTTACTTTCAAATGGACATATAAAAAGTCCTCTGATGTATCACATGTCCCTTAAAAATATCATAGAATCTAAATGAACGGTGGTCCTTTATGTAATAGCTTTGCTTCTTTAGAACTAGTGTTAATAAATAAGCGTTAGCCTTTGTCTTTGCTTATAGACATGAGGAATCTGATTTCAAGCCAGAGCTCACACAGACTTGATGTAAAGTCTAAATGAGGAGAGTGGTAATGCTGGCGAATGTTCTGTGATGGGGCTGCCACCTGTCCACATCACCGGAGAAATATTGTTTGTCAAGCTTCAAGTTTAAAAGCCAAGGTTAGGAGCCAGGTTCTCCGTACATCTAGAGTGGGGTGATTGTTTTCTGACTTTGGTTTGCCAGCTGTGCAATTGTATCTGTAAAAATTTATTACATCTAATCACTTAAGATGTTTTAAATAGTTTGCACTTAATTTTCTATATAATCAATATCTTTTAATTTCATTTGTATTACTCTGTTATAGGCATACTGCATTCTGTAACAAAATGGAATTAGTCTGTTGCAATGATAATGCAGTTTCACTGCTGTGAATAAAAACAGAATTGATGAGAGCAGAGTATTCTTGTCATGTGTCCTGTACAACACTTACTCTCTTCAATAATAATGTCGTCCAACGTTACCTAATGTTCAAATAGAAAGTATAACATGGAGACTAAATCTAGACAGGCCAGTGGAATCTATTTGACATAAGCGGTTTATGCAAATGCAGATGTAAATATACTATTTGGGAGTATATTGTTTACATTCATTTGATCACACTTAGTGTCAATGCTTACTTCTGCAGCTCTGTTATATACTTACTATGACTGATGGCTCACGTTCAAATTCTAGAATATCCAGTTCCCTGATTTTATGGCATTTTCTTGTGAAGAGTTTGTGGACAGCTTAAGAGAAGCAGCTCTGATCCTGTGAACCTGTATGTATGTGAGCACGACTACACTACTATATGCACAATGAGGTAAAAGTAAACTCTTTGGTATAGCAACTTTCATCACAGAATCTCAAAATAATTTACAAACAAGTCTTTGTGAAGTCTCTTGACGCTATAGCCAGATAAACAAGTGGCTGCTATTTATATTATTTTCTAGACGAACAAACCACAGCAGGGAACGAAGCGGTAGCAAAACTAGGAAAGTGGTCCTTGTCTCTGGGCTGTGGACTCGGAGTATGCCCAGGGCTCCCAACCTAATCTCCTGGAGAAACCTCCCGAGTCTTGTCCTGAGTGTGGTGGTTGTTCAGATCCTGAACCGTCATCCTGGCCCCAGGTTTGGTGTATTGCAACATGAAGGAATGATATAGCCAATGTCACAAAATTTCCCAGTGCAGTTGTCAGTGTCCTAGCTTTGAGTATCCTCGTCTGACCCCTGCCACTCCCTAAAAAGTAATTCAGAAGTAAAACGTCTGTACATTTGCAATGTGATAATTCATTGAAATGCGTAACGGAAAGGTCATAACAGATACAGATAAACAAATATGATACAGACAAACATAAAGTTGTTTCCTGAAGGAGTTTTTAATGAAATTGTAACAAGGAATTTCAAACATAAAAAGCATCACGGCTACCTTAATTGAGCTAACGGAGTCAACAAAACTAAATGTGAGATTTTCTCTTACCCTGAGATCTTTTTATAATCCCGGAGAGATAAATATCAGGAGAAGCAGTCCTAAATAGAAACACTGTGTGTGTGCATGTGCACGCATGCATGCAAACAAAGATTAGGTCTCCATTACGAACTGGGATACAGCACTCTGGGGCAACTTTTTATTTCTGTGCCTCTTCTGTGTACATTTTCAATTTTTTACAAGTCTCTGCTGTGTGCTGTAGCTGAAACACATTAAGTATATAACCCAGCACAGAAATAACAGGAAATTCTATTTTTTTCTTAACAAACATCTAGAGGAAATGACATTCTGAACATTATTCAATGTTGTCTTCAAAAAATGTAAAGATGCATGAATGTGAAAGCACCACAAAAGAAAAACTGGCTGGCCTAGACCATGGTAAGGGATGAGAGTTTGTTCTTCTGGTTTCTTGCCCCAGGCAGCTGTGGTCAAAGCTGCTGCTGCTGTTTGTCTGGTCCGCTCCTCAGTGTATTGGCATGCTGGAATTGGTTGAAATTAGACCTCAAATAGAAAGGCAGCAGATTCATCACTGGAGCACTAAATTTTGGTTTTATATGTGAGAACAAATCCAGGGTAACCTCAGTTAATGAATAACCCAGCCAATGGTGATAACTCCTGTTTAGTCCGATAAATTTGGCCTTAAATAAAAATTGAACTTTTGTTGATACAAGCATATACCCCAGGGGAGTAAAACCATTTTCCCCATGAAAAATTTTGGTCTCATTGGAATAAAAAAATGAAATGTTTATATTATTTCTTAAAAAAACCCTGAAAAATCTTTTAAAAAAACCAGACCTTTTAAAAAGAAAGTTAAAATTTTCAAAAGAAAACTTATACACTTGGGAAAAAAGGATCAAAAAAAAGTTCTTTAGTCAATTAAAAAAAATAAAACTAACTCAAATCGCTTTGATGGAAACGTTCTCCTTACTTACAAGACGTACAGCCTGTTACTGTGTAGTTCCATTACAATCAGCTGAACTCTTCACAGCAGGCTCAGCAATGCTCACACTATTATATTCTCCATGGAAAGGCACAGATACTGGAGTTTCATAATAAGGGATTTTTTTCTTTGATACAGCAGCTGCATCAGAGCCAATTTTACCTGCAAATACATAATGGTGGTGCAATTTATCTTTCTTTGAAACAATCCATATGGGTACATCCAGTTTTTATAAAAGGGCATTCAACAAATAGAGTGGTTTGCAATGTTATTGCTTCACTGACGCATAAATATTGAATACCTAAACACAACATTAGCTAATTAAGTTGGGGGTGATTATTGGCTGGAGATAAAGCACACAATAAGTAAGCATGGATTAAGCCTGCCCTCTTACTGCACATACTGTGGTTGCTCCCTGAATACAATGAGGATGTAGGTTTCCAGGAGATTAAATCTAGCAATAATTTGCATCTGGAATCTAAAAGAAGGCAAAAAAAAAAAGAAGAGATGGAGCTTCTTAAGTTGGAGGGTGCTGCATTGACTGTATGGAACTTCAGCCAAAGCTTTGTCAAAAACAAAACCCCTCCAATAAAGTAGTAGTGAGAACTTGGATTTTAACTGAGATGATTGCTTGGTATATACTAATACATTCTGTACAATTTATCTTTACAAGGCACAGACAGTAAACCAAAATTGACAAAACGTTTCTAAAGAGAAACTGCACATACATGCATTCCACGCACACGTACCTCCCGCCATTAGACCAGGGCCACCAGTAATCCCAACCCATCTGCCCAAAGCAGAGTCATCCAAAAAGGTGTTCTACATAAAAGATGTTATTTTCCCATAGGACTGCTGTTTCATCGCCATTGCTGCACTAGTGGCAAGAAAAATCAGTCCCCACACCCATGTTCCTCCAGTTGTAACCACCGTGTGCTTGTCAGCAAACTCCCTGTATGACTGACGGCGTGTTGTTTTGGAGAACCAACCCACCTGAAAGCCCCTTTTTCAAGGCTTGTTTGCAGCCACAGAGTGTGGACACACAAGTCCACAAATGCAGTATAACATACTATAGGATACTGCATGCAGGCTCCTGTTGTTTGCATAATTTTTAAAAAATAAATAATTATTTTAAGTGCTGTCAATAAGCTAGAAGGGTCTACACCAAGATGAGTGGGCTAGTTAAAGAACACGACAGAAGCTGGGTCATGGGCAGAGCACGCTCCCTCCCACTGACAGCGCCTGTGGAGCAAAACAGCTGTGAAGAAAACCCAGACCGCCCCGATAGGAAGCCCGTGAAAGACAGTAGTTTTGCATTCAAAACAATCCTGTCCCAGATGACTTAAAAAATTCTGCGTTAGTATATTCATTGATGGATTACACTAGCATACAGTGGTAGACGTTGCTGAACAGTAAAGAAAAACCAAGTGGTAGCCTAAGAGAAGAGGTGGGACCGCTCTGCTCTGTGGCACCATAGTCTAAACCAGCTTGTAATTACCGTGAAAATGTTTTTTCAGTCGTGCTGGCACAACTCCTTGCGGGGCTGCACGGTCAGGCTTATCGCAGTCTCTTGGTGAAAGATGATTATTAACTCAGTTCCTCAGTTTATAGCCACAAATAATTGTAAAAGCACAACTGAAGGGGTAGAGAGCAGCAGGCAAGGAGCTGGGAGCGAGTGGGCAGGGACACAGAGAACCAGGGGCTGGAGCTTCCTACGCTGCCTTTGCCATCAGAGGACACGTTTTGCAGAACTGCACCTATGCGTGCAGAGGTTCCCATTGCCATCAGCATGCGCCAGTCATTGGCTCAAGACAGTCTGAAGACAAATTAGAAAAACACCAACTGTTTTATTAAAAAGCTCGCAAGCAAAGGTGAAATCTCCCCTTCATCAAAACCTGCTCCCCTAATGGGATGTTGAGTGATCACCGACTTAAGTAACAAAAAATAAAGGTAGAAACATTTTATCATTTGAGAAATGCTTACCAGGCGATCCGTGTTGGAAGGCAGGAAATTAATGCTCATAACTTCTGGTTAGCTTTGTCAGAGGTGTCATGCTCCTCTCCTTTGAGTGAGTCTCTAAAAATTAAATACAAAGTTGCAGAACGATCACCTGGGCTTTTGATTTTCCAGCAATGCTTTTCTGTCCCTGAACTCGTTGTCCTCCCCTCACAGAACGTATGCATCTGTTAAACGAGAACATAAAGTTCTGGAAATCTGTCTGCCTACATGATGGTATAAATCAGCCTCAGTCGCTTTCCTGATGTAATGTCTTGGACAGATCCCTTCCGATCTCCTGAGCAGGATTTTGGAACAACCAAAGGGAAAACAGACTGCCCTAATTAGCGTACCTCATCATTTACACCGAGCCTTCTTTGTTGTAAGGCAGGACTTAATGAGTTTTATTGAGTACTACATTAATACTCCAACACATTGTACATGTTCTGTAAGGCTGATCATTAATACAAGATAAAATATGACAATAGGGAGATTATTAAAATGCCTGTGCAAGGAACTGTGGAAAACTCCAAAATACTGGAATCCAGTTATGGGTTATTAAGTAATTCAAGCAGTCAATATTTTTTGATCTCTTAAGCAATGAATATTTAAAATATGTGATAAAACCCACATCATCACGTGTCTTGTTTATGGTCAGCTTAAGGTGAATGAATGACTATGCACCACGACAGGCTGTTTTGAATCTATGCCTTTGCAAAATTGAGAGATACGTTGCAAAGAAAACATTCGTAACAGCATTCTTCTGAGTAAATGCTTTCATCCTGATCTTTACTAATAATATACATAACTGATACAAATGTAATAATAACATACATAACTGCCAGAAATTCATGCAGTATCATTAAGATATGCATTTAAAATGTCTTATAAGATCAAAATGTCTGCATATAGGAAATGTTAGACTCTCGTTATTAATAGGATGGCAGTTATTGGGGGAATGATTCACTCATGCTATAACCCCTATGAACTGAATGAACTAACCTCTTTTGAGTCAATCAAGTCACACCTAGGTAGGAGAAAAGAGTCCGACCCAAATAATCCATAATTAGGTCATCAGCTGCTAACACTTTTGATCTCCTGAGATTTGGGGTGGCCTGAGCTGCCCTCATTCTCCAGCTGCAACTCAGAGAACAGACTTCATTCTTGAAAGAAAAGAGAAATTTTTAAAAGACATATGGAATACTAAGATAATGATGTTGGATATCTGTCTTCTTGGAAGTATCTTAATTTGTTGCTGTTAATTTATAACCAGAAATCAGATGATGACCTTGTCAAGCAGAACAGCAATTATATTATTGTTTATATAATTGGGGGTCTGCTTGCTGCCTTTTATTATACCTTGCAGGAAAATTTTGGTGCTGTTCAAATAGATCAAAATTCTTAATATCAGGATCAATCTGTCAAAATCACTACACAAAAGTTCAGTTTCAAAGACGTTCTTTACACAATTTTTTTTTTTAGAAAGACAAAAAACTGGATCAATATTGAAGTTATAAAAGAATGGATTTCCGTATTAGTCCCATGTACTGGGTATTTAATGTCTATTGACTTTTAAGAACATGATAGTCTTGGAATAATTCAAATTGGTGCACTCTGTCTCTAGCGCTACTTTTCCAGTGGTCAGTACATAAATGCAGTGGGTTACATATGGCTTTGAAACTTCACAATGATATCTCTTAAAGTAAAAATAAATGTTTCAATTTTAGTTGTTTATGATGTAATTTAAAATGTTACGTACAAAAATTTTAATTTTATTTAGAATAACTTATTCACAGCACAGCTCTGATGACTATTAAATCTGTTTGAAAAAGAAAACCTTATTAGTATCAGGTACAAATAAAACTCATTCCTGTCCAAAACCACCTATATTAAATCCTTTCAAGCAGTAACATCCTAAGGCATATAGGATCCATCAGAAAGATCAGAAGGCCCTCACACTAACTGCAGCATTTTTTTCCTCATTTCTATGGCATATGTTTTATCAGAAATCACAGTTAAAAGGAATTTCATGCTCAAAATTGAAATCTTTTCTCACATTTAACTTCAGCCAAAATTCCTGTGATATCAGAATTAAATTTGGGTTTGTTCTCAAATGGTAAGGAAGCTACAGTATGCGACAATTATCATTTTTCTTTATTCCTAACTACAAAGACTGTTACTTTCTCTGAACATTTATAATCATCTTACGGAGTCATTGGTAGCTGTCACGTAAGTCCATTGTCTCTGCCCAGAATTTCTTTAGAGGACTTTTTAGAGGAACTTGCATATGTACTGATCTAGAAGAAATAATTAATCTTTCTTTGTAAACAGCAATGAGTATAGCAGATGGGAAGTGATATTCAGTTACAAACACTTACATGTAAGCAGCATCTTAATCTCAGCCAAGACTCTTTTTCCCATGACAGACAGAAAGGTGGACTGCTACCTTAGGGCCAGATCAGGCACCACATCCAAAAATTAAATTCCAGACTGGTCAGACTTGCACTGGGGAGAGAACAATTTTGGTAATTTCAGTGTCTTTGACTTCAGCCAATATTTTTATTTTCTTGCAGTAAAAATATCCCTAGAGGAAAAGATCTCACTGCATGTAACTCTTTTTTTCTGTTGAGTCATTTGGTTTGTTTATGTATCCTATGTAGAGGTGTAGTTTTACAAAATGCCTTCTGCATGCAGGAAGAACTCCGCTCTGAACAGATTCTTTACCTGAGCATCAGGGAAAGAAATAAATCTGTAGCTGATGACATTTCAAGGACAAGGAAAACAACTGTTCAGAGGAGAATTATCTGATTTGGTTCGTGTTTATTTTTACTTATATCTAGCAATCTGCTCTCTAACAGAAGATGCTTATTTGCAGAAAAGATTACTGTCTCCTTTTTGGACTGATGCCTGATCTGGAGAAAAGGTTCCACTAAGGACAAGAGGTATGTCTTAAGCACATATTAGCTAATGTAATAGGTGCCTAGTGTTGTAAAAGCAATTGTACATGTCATGTATGTTAACTAGTTACGGGTCAGTTCTTCATTTCTTCCCATCACGCTTCTTATCCACTAGCTCACATAGCCTAAATCTGCCTTCACTCAGGCGTACATATTCCAAAGTGAAATTTTCCACGTACGGAATTTGAGAATTAATTATTCCCAAATAACTTGTGCAGAGAAGGTCTAGGGTACAGCTCGGTTAATATTTTTTACGCATGCTTACTGCCAGGTTAGAGGGCTTTACAATTTCACAAGAAATCTTTGCCTTTCAGGAACTGTTTGGAGAAATGTTTCCAATCCTAGTATCCTGTAATGAAGGTCTGAATAACTCCAGGTTGCAAACTGAAGCAAACCAGATTGTAGCAGACTGGTGAATAGGTTAAGCAGCAGAAAAGACCTGTTACTTTTTGCTGCAATGGAATCACTAAGAAAAACGCAAAAGGGACAAATCAACTTCCATATTAAATATATTTATAGCTATATTCCATAATAAGGCTCAATCCTTATTTTTAGGTTATTTCTACTGTTGGGATTTTGTCTTGCAAACTCTTTCATGTAAGACATTAAATAATGTCGAGTTACTGGTGTGCCAGCTACAGTATCCAGTAGTTACTGAACATAAACCTGAGTGTTTGCGTTCTCCAAGTCTTTGCCTCAGTAATATCTTTAAACATAATAGTCTCTGCCTGTTGGCTTGTTTTCTCGTGGGGAGGGTGACAGAACATTTTGTGTTCTCTTATCTTCAATAGCAATGAAACAGGAGGAGCTCCACAATGCGAAACCAAATCTACTGCTATTAATACAGCATCGCAGCCTCACAGAAGAGATTTGTTTATTTACCAAAGCTAGAGATGCCTCTCTCTGACCTTTCCAGAGCTTGTGTGCTTTAGCTGGGAATAGATTCCTCAGAACTGGGTGCTCTTTTTAAAAATATACAGTAAAAAACATACACACACACCCCCGAAACAGAGCCCAGGCTGTATCCCAAATTGCATGAAATGACACACAGCTTTGAATAGTCAGAATAAGTCTAACTAGGGCACAGTCCGTGTTCCGTTTTGATGACTTTGCCAGTGCACAGAGATCAGTCAGCTTTCCAAAGCCCACTTGCCTTTCTTACTGCCACTCAGCGACACATTTAGCTGACTATAACCATACATGGGCCCGCTTTCTGTCGGAGACCTAATATCTGTCTGCAGCCTGAGAAATCATCAGTATATATTTTTTTCTTCCTTGCATAATTGAAAGGTGCTTCAGACTGTAAGATACTTGTTTTTAAAAAAAAAAACACAGCAGTTGTCTTCTGAAATTCACCCTGCTTTACCTGTGCTTTAAACCAGTGAAAATCATTACATACACAAATCAAAATTTGTTTAACTATACTTTTCACAGTTTTTTGTATTTAGTGACCTCTCTGTACAACTTAAAGTTATATCAGCAAGACTTAAATCTTGCATTAGCCTTAAGGATTCGACCTGGTTTAGCCTCATAGACTCACAATGAATTTTGTTAAGCTGGTACATCACTAGTATAGGAAGAGCCTTGGAGTGCTTCAAGGCTAGCTTTGGTGATCCTTGTTGCACAATTTTAAACTGAAGTTCCCTAGCTGTCTGCTTGCTAGAAGCAGCTGCCCTGCAACACAGTTGGCAAAAATGAGTGTGGGCTAGTTGCTCAGACATCTAGTTCTCCAGTTCGGCATATTAATTCAAACCACCGCTGATTTTGGTACTCGCTCCATGACTGATATTCTAGTCTAAGCAGATTATTAATGAATTACAGAAGCAGGAGTTCCTGGGAGTAGGAACTGGAAACCAAGGAAGGAGCTGGCCCTACATTCCAAAGCAATAATCACTAAACAATATAAAAAAGGAAAACAATAGTTATGCCATCTCCTCCTCCAACAGAGTTACAACAGAAGGCAGCACACAGTCCTAGGCAGACCCAGTCTTATCTGACAGCTGTCAGATAAGCTCTGAGCATGCTTGCTTAACTGAACCCTGCAAAGACAGAGGCTATAGCTGGCGTCCTGAAATCTCAGTCTGGGTTTGAGGTACTGCAGCCAGTTCCCTGCTCCTGTGCAGCTGTGCCGTCCCCCAGTCGTGTTGGTACCAGAGCTCATGCAGCAGAACTGCGAGCCACATCGCAGAGCTCTTCACCTGGAAAGTAATGCAGGGAAAAATAGTTCAGCCAGCCTCGTGCAACATCCGGTTCACAGTGTGACCGACCTGTCTGTCAACTGTACTGGTAGAATTGCTCGTAGGGCTGAACACTGAATCCATACAGTTAAAATCAATTTTTTCTTTCCTGGTTAACTTTCCAGTGCCTGTACCCATACAATGAGGGAGAATAAGGGGATGGAAACCATCAGCAAGATGTAAGGTGGGAGCACGACTTCTTTTGGCAGAAGTACCAGATTTGGGGCAGCATAAGATGTTTGTTAACTATTTATTATGACAAAATTTTGTTTTAATTACCATATTACTACTTGTTTTCTAGGCTTTACATACAGGGTCCTGTGGTTTGACAATGCCAACCACCTGTAGAACTAGAAATAAAAGCTGAGAGTCAAAAAAAACTATCTTTTCTCTATAACGATCAGGCCATATTATCTACAAATAAAATCTTCCAAATATTATTCTCAACCATACAGCAGCTTGGAAGGCCAAAAAAATGTCTTTCATTACTCTAGAAACTGCTTCACACTTTTGAAGGAACTGGTTTAGCAGTGATGCATCCCCTCATGCTCTGACCAACTTCACACTTCATTTTTTATCCAAATCTAAGTAACAGGCTTTGGGGACCTTGTCTGTATTCCTTCCTACTCAAGCCTGTTCCCATCTGCCCATTTCCCATTATAAAGTCCCCTCCGTGACTTTATAATATTTCTTTTGTGTCACCACAACTACTGCTGCCTCTCAGTCAAACTTCCCACACTGGTCTATAAAACTGCACTCCCTGCTTTTCCATGATCAGCTTCTGTATCTGCAAGCGCATGAATAAGGGCTTGTTTGTATGCACAAAATTTACTATGACCATTTTCACAATTTGGGTTCAGGCAGAGAACTCTATACACATAGCAAAGCTCTGTCTCCAGGGCAAACTGCCAAAAAGCATCTGATCCCAGTAATTAGGGGAAGGTTTTGTGAGGAACCTGTGGAAAAAGGTCCCTCACCCTGCCTGATTTGCAGCTGGGGTTTCTCCCTGGCAGTTGAGACCGGTGATGTGAGAGGTTAGTCAAGAGTGGGAGCAGATTCCTGTGGGGCTTCACCAGCCAAATTCCTATCTAGCAAAAGGTTGCTACAGCAACTCTGAGCCTCCTGAGATACCGAAATTATTGTAATGGCTGCTGAAATGCCTCCCTATTGCTCTGCGACGGGATAAGGAAAATCCTTCCCTTTGATACAGAACAGTTACCCACTGCCACACTTTTTACATCAGCTCTGTACAAGCACCAGGTTTTCTGAACTCACTGAGGAACTGATGGCTACCTTTCCCTCCAAAGCAAGATGCAGTATGCCTCACTTGCATGTACGGCACACATAGAAATAATAAACCTAAACACCACACAACAAGGACTACAGTTCCAACGCTTTTTTCCCATGGAGATGGTAAGAGAAAAAAACAATCATATGACAAAAGTTAATATACTACTGAGTGGGCTGAACAGAATAGAGAAACCTGTACAAAGCCAAAATATGTTATTTTCTAGACTACAGTTTGTGGTTTTCAAAAACCACATAGATATGAAAAAACATAAACAAAGCAAAACAGGGCAAAACCCCTCATAGCTTCTCAGTGACTGTCCAGTAGTTTTTTGGCTGCCTCCACCCTGTGCATGTTTTCCTCTGGCATTTGGCCCGCTCACAGGTCGTTCAGTCCACTGGACTATGTAATAAATACCAGACAGAGATGATGCTTTAGACAGAACGGGAACACTTGTGACCTAAACAGGTCCTGAATCTAGAATGGGGTGGACTGAGGATAATCAGGGCATAGAAACAGCAAATAACAGTGTACACCGTAAGTGGAAACACTTTCTCAAAATTGTTCCCATTTCCCTCCTTTTCACTTTTCAGCAACCCAGTTTGCTCTAGAAGCCAAAGATGAAAACAGCAGACTCAATTCTCTGAAGTGGTACCTGTGCTTACCTGAAATAACTGGGTGACTTTTAAAATTATTTCTTTAAAAAAGAAGTAATAACTGTTGTACTGCTGCTCAATTTAAACCTGAGTATTCCATTGTGGCCACAACAAAAAGGACCAAATTCCTCTGGGTGTAAATCCAGTAAAATTGATACAGTTACCTCCTGGCTGAATTTGGTCCAACGTGCCTAGAACATCCTTTGGGATTGTTCAGTTCAAAATATTGCACTAATCCAATCTCCTGCAGCCGCCAAATGCTGTGATGTTTGGTGTCAGCATGCAGCATTTTAGATTTTTTGACACAAGCTTGGCTTCTTCTTAATAGAGTACTTCATTGGTTTCTTACCTTTCGCCAGGTCTATGAGTTTTTGGATTAACTCTGAAAAACTTCAGAACAAACTATTCTTTCAGTATCTCAAAATATCTTACTTGAGTCAGAGAAAATTCTTTTTACTTTCCTCAGTTTAGTGTCTACTGTGAAGATGAGTCTCAGAGATCAAGAAAAGCATATAATGTTTAAAACAAAATATTTGTTAACTAAGGATTTCCTGGATTTTTCTGCTTTCTTATTTATACTATGTCCTGGACCTTGTGAAAACACTGTTTAACTTCCAGTATTATTTATGGAAGCCAGCCTGTTGCCGTTTCCAGATCTTACAGAGAACTTTCAGTTTGCAGTTTCAGTACCAGGTGTGTAGTTCTGGCTTAAATGAATCACCTAAAAAGTAACTTACAGTAAGGACTTAACCCTTTCACACCCTGTCTGAATCTTCACAGGTAGGATCTTTTTCTACCTCTAAGCTACCTCACTTAAGAGTCAGGTTCCCAAGTTCTGAAACCTCCTCTTCTGTGACAATTTAAAATTTGGGACTACACAGCCTTTTCAGTGCAGCAGGGGTGGATACCAGTTTTGGAGTATTTCTGTTATGCACAGAGAGAGATTTGAAATATTACCCTTTCAGTTATCAATACAAAAGACTAAGTGCCTAAACATGAAAATAGATTTTAGGAAACGAACAATTTTTATGAGGCTTGGCATGCTGCCACTATTCATCAAAACTCTTCAATCCACAATAGAAAGAAGTAGACAAGGAATAATGATCTAGCATGGTGGATCCAACTTCTGTGCTGTCAATGTGACTACTCTGTACTCTTACAACCACAGTGAAAAATTCAGCTTAAAGTATAACCCTCCTCAGTGTATGGGCCCTGGATTTGCATGCAGGTAGCATTATGTGCTACCATTCGCAGCTGCATAAACTAAGTGCAAAGTGGCTTTAAAACGTTAGCAAATCAGAAATCAACATTTTGCATTCATTTTGGATAAGTAGAACTGACCATGCATATGGTACAAGGCAGTACAGAATCAGGTCGATGAAGTTTACGTGACTGCTGTCTAAGCAAGGTTGTTAATGGTTGCACAACACGGAGCATTAATGAATAGAAAAGGATGAGAAAGAGCACTAATAAGTAACTTATTTAAAACTCTGTTCTGGTGCTCCCTTACCTTACAGTCCTCTTGTCTGACACCTATAGCTTTATGCCACATGATAGAAGACACACGGCATCATTGCTCAGGCTTCAACATCACCCCGACACCAATGGTAGCCACTCAGGAGTCTTCTAGGATGACAGATAAAGGTTACAACCTGCTGATATTAGTAGGACGGAAGAGCATAGTTTTTAAATGCTTTTTTGAGAACCTGGGGAAATACATCCCAAAAGTCTTTATTTAAAAGAGAAAGTATTAAGACTGCAAGATCAAGCACACACTGAAATTAGCGTTTCAGGGTTCGAAAAAGAAACCAGGAATCATGTAATTAAAGACTACTTTAGGGCATATACATGGAAAGGCAACCTTTTATTCTGGCATTTTCTAACTTCAGGGTGCTTGCAAATTATTCATATTTTGGCAAAGATTTTGTATATGTAAAATGTATATATTATATATAGAACTGAATTAATCTCTGATATATTTTTGACTCATAAAGACAGTTTCCTGTTTCCATGCTAGAATCTACAGCATTAACATATTCAAATGGCAGTTGCTGGATTTATTCATTTCTTGATAATCCAAAGGCTGAGCCTGGACGTGCTCAGCCTCTCCAAATTTCAGTCTTATCTAGCATTTTTTCTAAGCCGCCCAGATAAATTATCTCAGTATCCTGAGGTAAAGTGATTCTCTTGTCCAGGGGCTCTGGATTGCTCCAATTTTTTTTTTTTTCATCTGCCACACAATTATGAGCTCAAATCAGTTAAGACTGATGAAGAGAATTTTTTTCTCTATTTCTCAAATTTAATTTTTCCAAAATATGTAATGCTGTACTAAGAATTTCTAAATAAAAGAAGTAGCTTTAAAAACACTGCATTAGCAGGAGCATTGCAAATTTATTTCAGCGTGCAACAAGCCACATAAGGAAAGACCAACACAATGAATCTGTAAATAAGCATGTAGAATTAGAAAAGCAGAAGAAAGATGGGAGAAGGAGACCCACTAATTTATCTTCTTGAAAATCATATGAATGTGACATATTAATTTGCACTTTAACAGATTATTTTGTTCTCCAGAAGAAAGAAAAAAAATGTTTCCTATAGATTTTTTCCCATAAATTTTCAAAAAAATCATTTGAGTTAATAAAATATAAAATAAAAAAGAACATATTTAACTTTTATTGCATTCAAATTTTGAATTATAGACACAGTTCATTTTCATTGGAGTCCTCTTTCTGTGATAGATACGTTCTGCAAAAGCAGCAAAAATGCTATTTGTTGCTCTGTTACTGTTCATTATCCTGAAGTCCTTTAAGTGGAAATAAGTTTCTCTGTGTATTATGCAAACACTTCAGTCCCATTTAATTCAGTGAAAACTGAGGGACACAGAGTTGGGCACTGAGGCTTCTGTTAAGTCTGAGAGCAGAGCACAGAGCCCTCAGTATTCCATCTGCACACCCATTCCTTAGCCTTCTTCCTTCTTTCCTGCGTATGGACGCTTTCAGGAAAATAAAACAGGCAGGCAACACACCAAGCATCCTCTGACATTCTTAGAGAACTAATGTGTCCACAGACCACAGAAAACATGTATTCATGATGCCAAGAACACCAAACGTGAGGATCAGGAAATCCTGATCGCCTCCATTGAGAGGTTAATGAAAGATAATTGTGTACATTTGCTGTTTGTTACTCAAATATCACTTCCTTATGACAATATGCATTACTTAATCTGCAAAGGTCAATGAATTCCTCTTTAGTTCCTTCCAAATGCCTGTGCAATGAACTTTGCCATTTTTAATACAGATTTCTCAGCAAAGAACTGGTGGTACAGGTTTGAGGCTTAGACTGCCTCTCAACCTGAAAACACCTTTCATTGCAATGTATTTCTAACACTACCCATATAGCTTTATAACTGTCAGACCTAAGCAGAGACTTAGTGTTCATTCACAATTCGCACAGAACTTGGCAAAAAAGGAGTTGCATTTTTGATTTTTTTTGAATCCTCTTGCAATATAAATGATTAGCCAACGTATTGAACCTGAAACACATATGCAAAGAGATTTAGGAAACCTGAGATATGCTATCTTCTGAGGTATGACCATGGTTAATAGCAGTTTGGATGAGCAACTTACTCTGCATTGTTAATTGCATCACTAAAAAGAAAGAGGACCTAAAGTGGAAATATTGCAGGTCAACAGCTTGTCAAAATGGCATAAATGCACAGAGAATGGTATGAATGAACACAGTCCTAATCCTGTCAGCTAAACTACACAGCTGCTGACTCCCCTTTTCACCCATGTGGGGCTCCACCGAAACCAGGCATGTTTGTACGGATACTCAACACAGCCCACAGGTTTGGGGGCTATATTCTGAACCAGCGTGGATAGTTTGAATAGCACTAGAAATCTCCATGCAGAAACAGGACAGCAGGGTTTAACTTAGCAGGTAGTGGAATGCACAAGCACAGCACAGAGACAAGACTGGGGAATTAGGCTGCTGGCAAGTAGCAGCTGAAAGCTGATTGAATACAACAGATTGGGCTTTCGCACTGGACAGATAGGCAGCAGCGATTTAAATGGAGTATTAACAGTTTTGCTCTTAATTATTTCCGAACCTTCCAGCTAATGCAAACTCAGTATGACATGTATTTTGGCCTCAATTAATTATTTGCTCTTTCTGTATGAATCCAGTTAAAAGCAAGCTGAACGGTTTGTTGAGAATTTCTGCCTATTTAAAATTGTTCTTGTAAGTGCTTGGCTTCTTCCTTCAAACAGCTGTCATGTAAGTAACTGAATATATACCTCACAAAATTGTTCACTTTCTCCATTCCAAGTGGAATTTCTTTCTGAAATGACACTACCCTCCAAGCCAACAAATGGTCATCCTTCTGGCCCCATGGCAGGTGGAGGGCCATGAAACCCCAGAGCTAAATGTGGAAACTTTGTGCCTTCAGAAA
Source organism: Chionis minor (assembly GCA_013398295.1). Lineage (NCBI taxonomy): Eukaryota > Metazoa > Chordata > Aves > Charadriiformes > Chionidae > Chionis > Chionis minor. The sequence continues at coordinate 524,189 of VZSF01002155.1, read as the reverse complement.
AGGGAGATTCTTATCTTGCCAGTTAGGTATCATTTACTTTTTGGTCTGGGAGGATCTGAGATTGTGGTATTTCTATGTATAGGACAGCTTTTTCTAGAAGTTTCTGAAAGTATATTACTTATAACTTTTATCTCATATACTCATATAGGTAGTCATGTGCAAGCCACAACAGCTGGTTTACACCTCAAAGAATAAACAATTACTAATAAAAATGTCAAACCTCTCCCAAACACCTCTGAAATAAGAGAATGACTTGCCAAAATATGTTCCAGCAGACTGTTCCAGTGCAGCTACTTCCAGAAGTGAGCACTTGAGCTTTGTTTTCCTAGCTGTATTTTCTATACATCCTACTTGATACTCTCTTTGTATGAAGTACCTGGGATCTCTCATCAATATTAATCCGATATGGATCCAGGGTAGACACACAATAGTGCTTGTGACAAATGGGACAGAATGTACTATATGACATTTATTCAGCTTGTGAGAGGACAGACACATAAAGATTATAACGGCATAAAATAAAAAGGGTTCATGTAGGTGACACAGGATCTAGCGTAAAGACTGCTGACTGGCACAAAGCCAACCCATCAAAAAATCTGATACATATTTTTACTGTCATGGTGAATTTATAGTCTGAGATTTTTATATTCCCTTTATTAAAAAAAATGCTTCCATGTCTGCTTTTAATTTCATCATACTCAGGAAAGGAAGAATGTCGTCTCAGCAACATGAAGTAAGAATGAATTTAACTAAGCCTCTCTCCTAATCAGAATAATTGAATTGATTCTTTGAGACAAAACAGCAAAAAAATAAACTGCTGGTACTGCTCTGGTTTACCATGGTCTTCAGGCCTCTTTTTTGGATGATCCAGGAGGAATTAAAAAGTAGAGAAACAGAAACAAATGACAATCTCATATGTGTCAGCCAGAATCAAACAAAAGGATTAAATGGACAATCATGGTTTCAGGTGGCAACTACAGCTTTTCAAGCAAAAATTGTAAATGTATAGGAGATAAGGGATTTGATCAAAATGTTGGACATGGCATTTAGCAACAGCTGAGTTGCATACATCCCTAGCCACATGGAAATCTCTAGGTCTTTCTCTTTCCCCTCAGACAAGATGTCTGTACAAAAAGAAGTAACATAGAAGCAATAGAAGTTGTTAGTGGCTCCAGCACATCATATTCAGCACAAACTGGCTATGAAATGTCCAGTTTTAATATTTGAGGCCTTAACAGGTATCATAATGTAGAACCACCCTAAACCTGTCTCAACATACAAGGATATTGAATGCTCCGGGTTTTCTTATGGATGATGAGCATCCACAGGCTTTGGCAGAATACCTGCCAGATTACCACAGCGTGGCGAGTGTGGACATTTTGAACAAAGACGTACCTGCCTTTAAAGGTCAGTCTAAGCAGTGGAGATTCTCCAGCTTTGGACAGCAGCATGGAGTTCTGTACAGCAAATATAAATTAGCAAATCTGCTTATCCCTTCCTACAGTTGTCATAAACAGGTGCTATATGAATCTGGCCAGAAACAATTTGTGTCTTTAACATTCTCAATGAGATTTTCTTTCGACTTTGTTCTTGGTCCTTTCTGGGCCACTTGAGATGTCAAAACTCTTGTATGTGCAAAGTAATCAGGTTCACATTTGGGAATAGTACATGAAATCAACATACTGCCCCGAGGCTCAGGCCTGAAGGAATTTCAACTGTGCAGAGATGGAGTATGCGAAGACAGAAATACGAGGAACGTGATGACATTGCAAACTGTAAGAACAGATGGGCATTATTGGATTGATAAAAATAGGATGGGGAGGTAGAGGTGCACGTAAAATGATATGATTTGGAACAACAGGGCGTCACACTCCTTTTGCACAGGTATAAAGAGCTACAGAAGCACTGCTCTACTTCAGTGCCACCATAAACTCCCCAGATGAAGGCAGTACCAAGCAGTACAGCTGAGGCAATATGTGGTACCAACAATGCTTGCTGTAGTCTTTCAATGACTGCTGCAAAATTTCTGGCTGCCACAACTAAGTTATTCCTGGAGTACCTGGTGCTCCTCCTCTACCTCCTGCATGGCTGATTGAAGCTACAACCTGGCCCTAATTTTGCAGCTAGTCTCAACATGTACAGTAAACACTCCAGAGCATTCCTGGCTCAGCAGAGCAGACATAAGCAAGAATTCTCTTTAAGCAGTTGCTACCCCAAGGAGAAAGAATATGTTTTCCAGTTATGAATTCTGGACTCCAGATACACAGTTTGTACTGTACCTTCCATTTCAGCTACAGATGCGAAGCAGATTCTTGAATTTGCAGTCAGAACAAGGTAGGACAATGTCTGCTAATGCTTTTGCTTTCTGTTTGCAGACACTGGAAAAGAAAGTCTGCTTTCTCCACAGTGGAGCGAGTTTTAATCCAAGCCTCATTTCACTACTCCATTGAATGCAAGATTACACAAATGTGTCCAAAAAGCACACTTGGATACAATTTGTTCTTCACATTTCCTGTGCAATAAACGAGAAAATTAGATTATTTCATTTTTCATTTTACTTAATCATCCTCTCGCACCCCATATTTTGCTCTTTGTCTGCATATCACTATATTGTCTTTGAATGTTGTTGTAGCTAAATGCCATTATTTTTATTGTATAGATAAGGCACATAGAGACAAAATGCTTATCCATATGACCCAGTGTTAGAGTTATAACTGTTTTTTTTAAATTCTAATCCACTGTTCATTAACAAAAAATACAGAATATTTATCTGCTATGCATTTGGATTTAAAACATTATTTTGCCCAGTTCAAAGATACCATATTATGTCTCCAGCTGGCTTTTTCTTAGAGCTATACACCTGGATTACAAGTGTTCTGAAACATCCCAACTGAATTCCAAATGAATATCAGAAATAGACAAGGATATACATGATACATGCAGAATATGTATCTAGGGAAATCACAGAAGATCTAGTTTCTACTAGTTGGTTATACATAAATTATTTAGGCGATCTTAGTAAGCCTGTTGATTAGCTGGAGGCAAAGATATCTATTTTAGGTGTACTTAGGGTCAGGATTAACTCATGAAACTTGGATGGCATCGCTCATGAAACAGCTAGAACCATTTCAGCAACCTCATTCAAAAAATAGGTAGTCTCATTTTTTATCACTTCTTAACGGTTTTTTTCTTTCTTTTTTTTTTTTTTTTTAGTTTTCCTTAACAGAGAGGACAAGATTTTTGAAAATCATGTGATAAATGTCTTACAAAACTACACTAGAAACTATTTAGGGTGACTGGAGAAGAAACAAGACTGGGAGCCAGGAGACTATTTCTATTTCTAGTTCTGCCATAGACTGTATTAAAGGAGAAGCTGCTGCCCGAGCGTTCGCACACTGTTCAGGGAGTCGCACGCACACCGTCTGAGTCTTTCACTGCCAGGACCAGGATCCCTTCACAGCAGGCGACTTGGGGAGCCAACGGGTGCCCATTTTGACTCCTCACCCTCGCACGTTTGCTTTCAGGCGTGCTCCCTCCATCTTCGGCTTGACCCCAGGTTTCCAGCAGTACAGTCCCAGGCGTCGGATTTTATACAAATAAATAATAATTTAATTGAAAGGAGCAGCGGCAGGGTCAGCCCAGTCTGGGTGCCTCTGGAGAGGGATGTTGAACAAAGAAATCCCAGGGCAATTGTACCTTTGCAATCGACACAGCTGCCCCTCACGTGCTCTTCATGTGTCTTCTAGTCCAATGGTGATTTTTGGTCTAAGCTCTTCTAGCACCTTATTGGATTCTTTTGCTGTGTCCAGGCAGGCCATTGACTGCTCTTATCTGGTTGATTTGCAGTCTCTGCTGAAGGTTGTCACCTCCTTATCTGCTGGTTTATGCTTCTCCTGCACCTGCACTCGCTGGCAGAACATGGGAAACTGAAAAGTCCCAGACTTAAGGAAAAACACTACCAAAACACCCGTGTGTCATGGACATTTTCCTCATACTAAAAGCTTAAACACAGCACTGTACCAGCGGCTAGGAAAATGACAAAGAAAAAGAACTCTATTTTGGCCTAACGGCTTCAGCAAGTCTAGCCACTCGTGCTAAGTAAAGCTAGGCAGACGACATAAACCACATCATGTTATTAGCCCTAAGTAATTAATTCTAATTAAAACTTACACATTTAAGCTAAACAACTAATATCTCTCAACAGACTACGTGACAATTACTTTGAACCTCAGCTCCTGTTTTTGTGAAATGGGGATGACAATACTTAACTGTTCTCTCAGGGATATCATATCATATAATATAATTTTCATTAAGGTTTATGAAATGATTGAGATACTTGATTAGAAGAAGTTGCAAATGCAAATTATTTATCAGTAATAGTAATCACAGTATCAGCACTCTCCGTATTATCAATAATAATAATTATTATAATTTTTACATGTTATTAATATTAAATTACAAGCTTGATAGCACTGTTCCCATAAAAAGCCCAACCTGCACATAGCAGGAAGATCATTGTAGCACACTTCTAGGAACAAGAATACTGCCAGCGTAGTTTCAACATGGGAGTGGAAAAGAATTCTTGAAGTTCTCCATCTGGGCAATTGTAGGTGGTAAAAATGAATATCTTTTCAATAATGCTTTGTGACATAGAAGTATAAGCAGCTTTAAGAGCTTAATAGTATTTTTAAAATATGACTCAGGAGAAGTTTTCTTTTTCTAACAGAACTACAGAAAAAATAACCAAACCACCCGGGAGTGAAACAATCTTTTAGAAACCCAGAACCTTGAAATAGAACAAGTATTGTAGGTCAGGATAATTTGAGTTCACATGCAACATCATTGACATCTAAGAGATACATGTGTAAACAACAGAGAAAACCAGATCTCTCATACTGGAAGCCTTGCACTCTCACAGTAATTGTAAGAATTTTTTTTCTGTGAGTGACCAAAAACTACCACGGGTAATTTGGGAGGTTAAAGCCCCTTCAAAAATCTATCCTTTTGTGAAATAGCTACATAGACTGTATTGAATGGTAGAAATGAGGTGAGGAAGCAGAAACATGGAAAATCAATAAAGCATTTATTCCACTAAGGGAAAATGTGTTCAGGTTTGATTAGAGTCACATTAATAGAGAATGAAGGCAGTCCAGCAGTTTCTCTTTTCCTCCAGAACAGCCTACGTAAGGAAGCTGTTTGAAGACCTGAAGAAGGGCAGGGGAAGGTGACAGACACAGTGTAATCGCACCCATTAAGCTTACCACAGAAATATTGCCTTTTAAAAAATAAAATCCACGTGGATTGTGGGTTACACAAATTTCTGATGGTTCAGACTGGAAGAATTTAACTGGTAAACCAAATAGAGAATTTGGTTTCAACCCCTAATTTGGTCTCATTTCATGACAGAGAAAAAAATTCAACATAAAAGAATTTTATATTAAATAGAATTTTGGAAATTCTATTTAATACACCTCATAACCAATACAATGTCTGAAAACTGCAGTGTGATACTTTAATATGTTACTAATAACTGTTTGTGAGTTTGGAGGAAATCCTCCACAAGAAACACAGAAAGTAACTTTAGCTCGTGTCATATCACAAAATGTCACAAATCTAATAAAAGTAGTAGTCATGTCCCAAACAGTAGCTGAAAATGAAGTAATCTCCATGACTAAGAAAAGCTTTTCAATCTTACATTATTGCTACTCACCTACATGGAGTGCACCTCGATGTCTTCCTCTCAATCTTGAAAAGTCAGAGACAATGTGACTTTTCATTGTGATTCAGTAAACATATGAAATGACAGATGCCCTTTGCATGGTAGAACTGTTCATGGTACAGTACTATAACACTGAAAAAAAGGAAATGTGTATATTGTTTATACCACCTTGATTACAGCCTCTGATATGACCAAGAGATGCAAAAAGAAGAAAAAAAAGTTTTAAAAACAAGTAATTCAAATGGTTCACTTTAACCGAAGAGTTACTATACAAAGCATGAGTAAACAGAAGGTGAAAAGATAAAAAACTGGCATCACTGAGCTACCTTCTGATTGTTGCTGCTTTCAGACCAATATAAGCATCAGTGTGTACAGACTAATACAAACATATGAAAAATGTAGCTGTTTGTGTACTTTTCTTGGACATCCTTTCCTTCATCCATCCTATCACAGCCAGGATCAAGCATTGTGGACGAGTACAATCCACTGCTTTGCTTTTGGTGTGTACAAGACGTTGGGTCTGTCCCCAAAAATATCTAGGAAGCAGGAAAGGAATTTGAATTTATAGTGCCCCTAGAGATGGATACAATGGTACTATTAATCTACAGTAATTATTGCCCTACCTTGTAGCTGTTAGTTTCGAGGACTTGTCATTAGCCTGCTAAGTACCAGGCTCGCTCACTTGAACCTGACTAATATAAAAGAGTGTGCATTACACGTTGAAGAGAGTGCAAGGTAAACTCTAAATACCATGTTAGCATTTTTGTTTCTAACATACTAAAGAATCACAAAAAGAAACCATCCAAACTAATTAACTTAAGCTTTAAGACTGTAAGAAATGAGGCTGTGTTTTGTGTTTATGTGTCCAACTTGGAACCAGTACTGTTCTCCTGAATGCCAGAGACCATAGACCGATAGCTTCAAAACTGAAGCAACTACCTTGCTCAGGGAGTGGTGGCCCACGTCCTATAGTAAAATTCAACTTTCATTGCACTATTAAGTTCTACTGGTAAGTGCTAGTATGGTCACAGCTACAACATCCCAATTAGCCATCAATTTGTTACAGGTAAAAATGTAGAGCAATTTTATAACACCTTACAAACAACAAACTGCCATTTTATAAATATCCTGCCTGGTCACACAGCCCCCTTACAAGCTGGGTAGTATCCCTAGCCCCATCTACAGAGAGCAAAATTGAGATCCAGAAGCACACAAGGGATATTTACACAGGAAAATATGGCAGCTAGCTGCCAAATTAATCAGAATTAGACCTTAATTAGATGGAAAATTCAGGTCAGGATGAGATACGAATTCAAATCTTGTGGGCACCAACCAGTGCTTTACATCTAAAGTTGTTGTGCATGTTTAAGATAGCAGTCAAGCTGATTTCCCTTTAAGAGAAATGACTTGGCCATCAAATAAGGATAAATTTTTTTTTCAGATATGCATGATGGATCTTGGTACTGATATAATGCTGCTCTCTCCCATACTTCTAGACGTCCTATTGACATCAGCATTAGGATAGATAGAATTTTCCAGACGGGAAAATGGAGATTATTGTGGCAAATACTCTAACGGAGTCTTCAGTGACAAATGAAGTGACTATCAATAGGACACAGAAACAAAAGAAGAAATATACTAAGCCAGACTATGATCTCTTATAGTAACTGCCACTGAGATCACGAATCTGTCTCACTGTCTCTTTTTCACTACCAAGGCAGCAAGCAGCTGCTTTGTGCAGGAACAGTGATCCAGTTCTAGAAATCTCCCAGCAGCAACACTATCCTTTGTATTCACAGTCTCTTGGTCTCAGTGGAAGTCAAATTCTACCTGCTGCTGATACAGGAACACATATTGCCTAGGAATAAAAATTATTTAGAACAAACTCAGATTATCCAAATTATCAAAATTCAAACTCATATTTTATCACTGATTTTTCTGCTGGGTTTGTGTAACTGTTTCATCTCAATATTTTTTGCATTTTGCTGTTTAAGCTATAAGCTTCTTAAAGGGGGTTGAGGGGGAAAAAAAACCCTTGACATAATACCATGAAATCACAGAGCAAGCTGGCTGGAAAAAAGTGTTACTATATTTAAACTGCATTATCCTATGACAGAACTGCAGTTTTAAAACCTTTCCACTTTGATACAGCACTTTTGCAGTATCTTAATATGTCTTCGTAGATTTCAAGTGGCTGAAACATTTTAATAACCATAATTTAAGAGGAATAAAATAGTATCGTAGGAGGAAGAAACAATGCCCCCATTTGTCACTCATGAAGGCTTGTATTTGAAATCAGCTGAGGTAATAAAAGCAATGAATTTGGTGGTCTCAGCCTAAGCCCCATTAGGCAATTAGCCAGTCTGCAAAAATCATGACATAATTTGGCACAGTTAAGCGGAATGGTATAACTTTGTCTATGTCCAGTGAAAGAGATCCAGGCCTGAAATAGGAAGACTATTGCAGGTCAGCATTCAGGTGTACTGGCTCAACAAACAGGTATTTTGTGTAGTGTCCTTCTGTGCTGCATTTAGCTCTAGTAAAAACTATCAATCTTCTTTGAAAATTGAGCTACAAAACATATCGCTGTGTGTACAGCAAGAGACAATTCCCATTATGACCAGTTACTCTACTGTGAATCTGTTCTGCAGCAATAGAGGTGACTCAATGTTATTGCAATTTGAAGGAAAGCATCCTGCAGTCCTCTCTCAGGCCAAATTCCCATTTACTTCAATTAGTAAGCATTACAGGAAGCATTTTACTGCTGCTGCCCGATGTGTTGGCTGCTTCGTCTAATATATTACAGTGAAAAACTACAGTAGGCCAAATGTATGAATGGTATACGTCCATTACGTGAATGGAATTTCATCAAGGCCAAAGCTGGCCCACTCTGTCATGTTTCTAAGGGGCAGCTCTAAGGGGTTCCACTCTAAAAACAAACTGCAACTTCACTTTGCACCAGCAAAATCAATTAGTTTCCTTCTTCCTTAAAGATGGAGAATGTAAAGCTGGAGAATGTAAAGCTATCTGCACCTCCTGGAAGTGTTAATCACCTAGAAGCTTTCATGGGCTTGCACTGCTTAAGGCAAAGCTGAGGTGCCATCATTCTCATCTGGGTCAAGATAACCATCTTCTTTAAGAGACAAGACAAATTTCATAGGAAACTTTACGAATCCTTACATAGGGGTAGGAAATAACAGTGATTTCAATTCACAATTCTAAATTTGTATGCTATCAAGTGATGCCAAAATTAGCAGGTACTGCTTCTGCTGCAGTATCTACATGGGTATTTGTAGTTCTTTCTGCCCTATGCTGTCTAGACCGAGTGTTGTAAATGCAAGTGTTTTTCAAATATGCAGCTGTCAGAAGATCCTTAATGATTTGGAATGTATCACTTGCAAAGAAATCCTCACTGGTCAGATAGCATTGGTCTTGCACATCTGTGGAAAGACAGGGAAGCAGGCGTGAAGGAAATGCAGAGTTTATTCTGCTCTAGAAGAGAAAGACTTATTGAACAGTCCTTAATTCAGTCATTCTCTCAAAATTCACTGAGCCGTAACAGAACACAGGACAGAAAATAACACAGGCAGAGGACTATGCTTTCAGGTTCTTTCCAGATTTTATATAAGGTCTATGTTCAAAAGGTGGGAAAAAAGGGGAAGAATCAAGTCCTCTATTCATAATGGATGAGAGACAAACAGTGGGAGCAGAGTTGTCAAACTGTAGCTGAACTAGTGAATCCCAGAGAATGCCAAGAGTTCCCCAGGATTCACTAGAATGCAAACTCTGTTCACTTTCCTAGCAGTATTTCTGCCTGTTAACAAGTTAGACTGAAAGGACACCGTATCTACTTTATTATATGCTCTGCCAAGCTCTAATTGCACATGCCATGGTTCTGGTATACTTAAAATAATTTTCCATAAGCCTTTTTGGAAATGGGCACAAAAAGAAAACTGAAAATGACATGCAAAGTATATCACAGGGAGAAATAATGTTAAATATGACCTAGGTTTCTTTCTAATACCCGTTTGGTTTGAAAAGTGCTACTGATGCTTAATTGTACTGCTCTTTTATAACATTTAAAAGCAATACTTAAAAATCAAAAGAAAATTAAATGCAGGACATTAAGGTCCTTTACAGGTGCTCTTGTATATGAAGGCTAGTAAAATGTGCTTGTGTGTAAAAACATTGCTGTGGTAAATGTATTTTTACAAACAGCTTACATAAAATGCAGGCTGTGTTAACGTGGTAGAAGGGAAGAAACTACTCATTTAGCCATACTGTGCTGTTAGTCAGTGAAATATGTTAATTCAAGTAGCTGGTGTTATTCCTTATATAATGATTGTGGAAATTATGTATTTTTTAACATTGCATATGCACATCATACGAGGACTGACACTGAGTCTATCATGCAGAGGTGTCTGAAGACAGAGGTGTGTGCGTACACACGTGTGTTAGAGGATACTGAAAACTGGTGTGGGTTAGGTGGGCCTGTGACAGGCATCGATCAGCAGTTCTGTTGGCACTGAGAGCGTGTTTTTGAAGACATATCATTTTTTGAGAGTATTAATTTCAGATGCATCTGCACCTTGTGACTTCGGTTATGTTTTGGGGATGACGGGATCTTGTGTTCGTACAATATCAAGAAAAGCATTAAAACCAGGTAAGAAACATACAGCAAACTATAAAGAATGTCAACATGACAGTTTTATAAGTCTCTAACAGTTATGATATGTGCAGTGTGAGGTAGCAGTATGAGAAGCAACGCAACTGTATTCAAGTAACACTTGGCCGTGCTGATGAATCCTGCTGACAAGCAAGATAAAATTAAAACAGGTAAGGCATGGAATAAGTAATTGTCATACCTGAACTAGATCATCAGCTCTAACTCGTGAATTTTTATTCAGAACTGCCCTGTCAAGTGCAGACATGCTGTCAACTTGTCCTTACCAGAACACTGGCTAGTTAGAGAGGAGTCTTAGAGCAGTTTTACTTTTCCTAGAAAGGATATAGGGCCACATATACCCTAGAGCATTATAATTTCTTATTGGCTGTCCCCTCTCCTTACTCCTTTTGCTAGCTAACACAGAGGCAAGAGCAAGATATTTTCCTTCCAGATCAGGCATACAGTTTCTTATAGTGTGCTACGGTGGGTGGTTTGTAACAGTGATGGATATGTAGATTGTATGTAGGATCTGCATTTCTGTAAGCCAGCACACATGTAGAGCTCAGTTTTATATTTGTACACACATAGTCAAGAACATTGCTTGCCACCAAAGGCCTTTAAGAGAAGGTAATTACTGTGTACTGAATTGCTTGCGATGCATTGTGTATGTATTGCAGGTGTCATTAATGTCAGTTGGTGCCGGTCTCTCTCAGTTCGCATTGTGTTCATTGAGGTTTCTGTGAATTATTGGGTGGGAAGGCTCAATCTGCCCGTTTTCTGCTCTATATTGGTTTGTGAGTCTGTGTCAGTTGTCGAGATCCTGTGCTGAGGGAAGCTGGTATCTCGCACCACACACACTGCTGAAATCACCCCATGCAGTTTATACCTCCTTACGTTATCTCCGTGCGAGCCAGGGCTGAGTGTGCGTGTCAGTGCTACGCTGGCGGGGCAGCGTGCGACGGCTGCACGGGGAATTCGGGAAGTTGTACCGGAGACATTGCCGGGCGTCAGCGCAGGCCTCGGGGCCAGGGCAGGCCCTCGGGGAACGGGGAACGAGCCCTCTCAGCGCTAGCGCGGAGACACACAGCCCTCACTGCTCTCTCCCCCACCTCTGGCGCACTCATCGCTGGAAGAGGCTCCTGTCACGACAGAGGCGGGGG
>VZSF01002155.1:429610-510502 GCA_013398295.1 Chionis minor | reverse complement strand
TTTTTTTTTTTTTAATTTTTGTTTTTCCTTTTCTCCCCGTCCCGCCTCTTTCGGGAAGAGTGAGGCGCTGAGGTGGGCTTCGGGGGCACCTCTCTGTAGCGGGAGTGGTCTATGGTGATAGCACGGGGGCGGTGGGGGAGAGAACGAGAGGCTGAGGAGGGGGCTCGCCGCCGCGCCCGCCGCCGCTGAGGAGGAAGAAGAAGAAGAGGCGAGGCACCATTTGCTGCTCCCTGCCCCAGCCATGGAGAACGCGCACACAAAGACCGTGGAGGAAGTTTTGGCTTATTTCGGCGTCAACGAAAGCACCGGGCTCAGCCTGGAGCAAGTCAAGAAGCTGAAGGAGAAATGGGGCTCCAACGGTAGGTGAACCGGCCCCGCGCCGCCCGCCTCCCTCCCTGCCTCCCTCCGCCGCGGGGATGCTGTGCCTGGCACTCGTCGCCTTCCAGCTCCCCCCTTCTCCCTTTTCCACCCTTTTTCTCTTTTTTTCGCTCATCTTTCTCCGGGCCCTGTTTCAAGGCCTAACGTGTGTGTGTGTTTGCAAAGCCGGCATCTCTTGCAGGACCCGGAGCCAGGGAGAGAAGATGGCTGACTTGAACTCCACCTCGTGGGTTTCTTTCATACCCCAGGCTCACAGGGTTTCTTTGGAAAGGAGGATGTCACCTCCGTTTCCTTTCACCTAGATGGTGGGAAATCCTCTTCCATTCTGAAATGAAGTGCTGCGGGTTTGGGGATTTTTTTTTTTGTCCGTCTTGACCTTCATTTTTCCCTGCTTTTCGGTGCCTTTCTGTCCCTTATTTTACGTTCTTCTCTCGAGTCGGGGCACAGAATTTTGCCGATAAGGTGTTTTCTTTTTTTAAATCCTTATTGCTTGGCCTTCCTAGTCCCTTTTGAACGCCCATGCTGTTGTGTAAAAACGAAAAGCTGTGAGAGGATTATACGTGGTGTGGCTGGGGTTTTTTTTTAGCTTTAGCAGTGCTTTTATGCCTCTTTAATTACTAAATCTAGTTGCGGGGTAATAAAACGGAGAGCAGAAATAAGAATATATCCTTAAAATGGAGGAAAGAATTCGAAATATTTTGAACCAGGTTTGATGGTTTGTTCCTCTTAAGTGAATGTGGAGGAAAACCTTTGTCAGAAAGCGTCTGAAAAGCATTTTGAGCCTTTGACCCTTTGTGTGCAGCAAAAGCAGAAATCATACAGCTGGCTGGAGTGATGACTTGGCTGAATTATAATCCTTAGCACATTCCGACTAACCTGTATGTGTCTTAAAATGCAAAAGTGTCAGGTCTATTCAGATACTGTAATGAAAAGGGCCACTGTAATGGGGCTTTCAGTATGTCTGTCAAATCCAACCCAGCTGAGTTTGCTATTCAGGAACAGTATCTGGTGGGTGCCTTATAATGCTCTAACGTGTTTCTTCAATGATTTCTTTCCTTTGACATGCTTCCTGGAAAAATCATCCACTGCCAGAGTTACCGGCTGAGGAAGGTAAGCATGTTTGAAATCATCTGATGATTCTTGTTGATAATTCATCATTTTTTTTAACGTGCATAACTAAATGGCTCTGTTACATATTGCAGGAAAAACCTTACTCGAGCTTGTGATTGAGCAATTTGAAGACTTACTAGTTAGAATTTTGTTGCTGGCAGCTTGCATATCTTTCGTAAGTATGAATTTTTTTTTATTTTATAGGCTTCTGTATCACAGAATGACAGATGTTCCAATGTATAGGAACTGTACATACTGAAGTTACTCTCTATCTCAAAAGGCAGCAATATAAGGTGCGAAGTAAATTGCACTCTCTTAAATTAGTTGTCTTGTGAAGAGGTTTCTGTATGCTGGAAAACAAAATTTCAGGGAATCTTCCTGATTCTTCCATGAGTCATAAGTATGTAACTACACTGGACAGGTATTTTAAAAAGTGTTTCTCATTCAACCCAGTTTGCTTATTTGAGGTGGGATTTCCCAATGCTTTTGTTGGCTTTGAAAACTGACCTTGAGTACGTAAGTGTTTAACTGGACATTCTTCTTGCCTTTGAGTTAATCGTTATCAAGCTCAATGTATAATCATTGGAAGACATTTTTGGATGCAATGCAGACTGTAAATAGAATTTACATGGCGAATATTCCAGTTGCCTTCCCTTCCTGATAATAGCAAGGTGACAGTTGTTGCTTTTGACAGTGACAAGAATGATGACGGCTGTGATGGCACCATTGTTGACCAAATTTGGTAACTGACCTTTGGATAGCCTAGTCATTAAATGGACATCTTGCTTTGCATACAGAATTAAAAGACCAGGGACACTTTAAACTTTTTTTTTAACACTTTTAACTAATTTTTTTTTAAAAGCATGTTTAGGCAATCTTTTTATGTAATGTGTAAAGTGTATGTGTGTGCTGAAAAACTGGAAAACAGAGCAAAGCCTAAGTAGAAAAAGGATGAAGGCTGTATGCCTTGGGGAGCTGGACAACAGAAACAAAACTGCAGAATATTAAATTGTTTAGGTAGGAGTTAAAGTTTATAGTAGACTTTGCCCTGGAGTTGTAATTAACTACTTAAAAATAAAAAAAAATGCTGCAGCTCTTGGGGGGGAGTGGAAATTGTGATGACTCTTTAGCTAAGGGCAAGCTAATTAGGACAGGCAGAGGAGAATGTGCTCTGAAGCGGTTCTGTTTGATGGGGGAAGGATTGTCCAGTTGTGGCTGCTGCAGTATATACTGGGCTGCTGATTCTCCACCAAGAGAGGTTTCAGCTATCCACATGCTGACACCTTTCAAAGTGCTTTGGGTTTTGGTGTGCATGTGCCATTACCAGCTGAGCAATGACGGGTGGCATTGATCTTGACCACGGAGACAGATGTGCTTTACTCACTCTTCTGTTTCCTGGGGAGGAAATCAGGCTGGCTATAGAAAATTGAATAAACCAGTCATTAAAAGCTTTTTTTTTCCCCCCGACTCCTCTTTCCCATTTTCTCCTCTGAGAGGGTGAGAAGGGGATGCTATCTTTTTTCCCTGAGAAGTCAGGAGCATTTCTCTCAATTTCTCTCATCTCATGAGATAAATGACAGTACAGAAGTTTGTTAGCCTTTCATGCCAAGGTACACTATTTGTTTTTGTTATAACCAAGTAAGTGAAAAATCAAATTCACCCAACTTTAAGCTTTCATGGCTGAATCTGTGAAAGTATGATACCAGATTAACAGAGGTCATAGAACATACACTGCTGAGTCCTCTTTGAAAACTTGATTAATGTCTGGATTCAGTTTCTTTTTTCAGTATGCTTAATTTTCTTATTTAATTAAGAGGAGACTGTAGTCTAATGGAGTGTGGGATAGATCTGGATTCTCTGCTGCTGCACAGCTGGCATGGTATATGACCTTGGACTACTGCTCTGCCTTTTCTGTCTCCTATTTAAGAGTTATGGGTATCCACTGTAAATTGATGTTAGTAGCAAAGATTTTCTCTTTTTGATGAAATATGAAAGAAAAAACTAGATATAGTTTTGGTACTTCAAAAGCACTTCCCCTCTGTGTTTGTTTCTGGCTTTTTACCTGCTCATCTGTTGTGTGTTTTTCTTAGGTTTTAACACTTTTTCTTGATGAAAGCGTATTAGAGGATTTGTCAATAGCTGTAAAGAACTGTTGAGTATGTTGATATAAAGACTGTTTTGCTGCAAAAATTGGATGAGATTAACATCACCTAAATTCTGGTGTTCCTGAAAATGTTTGAATAGAGTACGTAGCTGCGTTAGGCTTGTGGATAGTAATCGTTCCATGAGAACACTTGAAAATACTACATTAAAAACTGAAATTATACATAATGCTGATTACAAATTATGCCAAGTCATCCTTCTGATAGAACAACTTTATACTAGAGGTTAACTTCAGTGTTTGTTATATCGTCTTTTACAAGCCTTAGAAATTCAGTTTTCCATTTGTGCTGTTGCAAGGCATGCAAAACTATCAGTAGCTTAGAGATCTTGAAATGGATAATTATACTTAAAATGGAGTCAGTTAAATTTGCTTTGGTTTTGGATGTTGAGTAATACTGTTGAGAGCTGCTCTTTAATGACTCAAAGCTTCTGGCTTTCTTGGGGGCAGTGTCAGATCCCACGGAATCATACTGTGTAACTTAGCGAAGTGCTGATTCTCACTTCAGTGACTGCTTTTTATTGTGATTTATTGTTTGATAGACTGTAAGCTGTAGCACTTGAGTAGCAAGTAGGACATTGTATAGTGTCCCAACAGAAGTAAGGTTGGAGAGTGGCTCCTGTTTGAAATAACTTTTAACTGAAGACTTCTAGGCCTGGTGTATGTCCAAAAGGGCATTTTCATCAAGATGCTTGAATAGGTAGTTTCCTTTGAATGACAAGAGACGGGAAAAGGTGGCTTACCAAGGACTTAAGAGCAAATGACCCCAAAAGCCCCCAAGTCTTTGAGTGGGGGCGCTAAGTGTTGCATTTGGGCATGAATATATAGCATAGACTTTAAGTGTGTCACTGAAAACTTACTCTAACTTGAATTTGGTTTTTTTGATGATCAAATGGAGTAGGTACTTTGTGCTAGTGGCAGCAGATTTACAGTATGTGCTTTCAGGAAAGGTAGAGATGCTGTTAGGACAGTGAATGTAGCAGTGTTCTCCACCAGCAGTACATCATCAATTTTAAAAAAAAAAAAACCTCACATGTGGAAGATGCGGGTATGAGAGAGAGGATCTTGAAGTATATATAGATCATTGTTTTGTGTTGTGGAAGCTTTTCAGGTGATTGTGTTCTGATCATAAATCATATTGAATTCTCTATTGTGACTGCATGGAAACAGCCATCTTTAACATTGAGATCTGCATTAGATTCTTGTGCAGAAACATACAATATAAACTTCTGTGTTCAAAGTGCCTTTTGTGTCCTCTACTCGCACACCCCCTGTCAGGTATGTGTCAGTAAAATAAATCAAACTAACAGCTGAATCTGTGTCACCCTAGCTGATTGTAGTGGTCATATTCTGCCTGTATGTTGGCTGTAGATATTGTGTCCTGCATTCCAAGTCAGAACTGCTCTTACAGATGTGCCTACTTAGTAACAGCTTAAATTCTTACACTGTGGGTTTTTTTTTTCCTTCGCTATTTTTATTGGCCTTAAGTATGGCTTTTGAAAGAAACAATATAAATAATTTCTGATGGTGAGATCTAGGTATAGGCTTGGACCTTGTTTGTGTGTTCTGTTGAATCTGTGAAGCCTATGCAGAAATAAATCTGTAGAGCATATCTCAGCAGTTCAAGGGCCTTCATAACCTGACTTTCTAGGTGCAAGTAAGAAAATGTTTAATTTTCCATGAACTATGTCTTTTAATTTTTGCTACTTGCGTAGCATGTGCTCAGGTCTGCAGTATTTACATAAAAGAACAGCTTTGCTGTGTGACTTGGACAAGATGCAAGATGTGCATCTGATGCAGAATAATTCTTTGGTACGGTATGCTTTAAACAGTGATGTATGCTTAACCATGCAATCTTATCTTTGCATCACATTTACAGTGAATTTTCTTTTACGGAATGCAGCATAGACTATAAACTCCACCAAAAACTTAAGTATTAATAGAGCAACTGGAGAGCATTTCCCCCTCTCTTCCCATTTCTTTGATGCCTAAGCTGATTTAGAAGTGAATGTTCTGGGGATGTTTTCTAATAGTGGATATCCATGTTTAGATTAAACAATATATTGTGATTTAGTCCAGAGATGATTATAGCCTGTGAATTAGCATGAGCATAACGTAATCTGTGTTAAAAGCTACTTTTGGAGGAAGTAAGATGCACCAGTAAAAACGTTGCAGGCTTTGCCCTGAAATCACCCCAAAAGCTACCTGTTAAGGTCAGTAGCAGCAAGTATGTGGTACAAGATAAGGATTGCTGTAGAACATTACACGGACATGCTTTTAGCTAAACTCAGATTACTCAATAGTACCCAAGATACCAGCTGATGGGTAGGGGTGATAAAACTGTGAGAAGTAATTCTATTTTACTTTGTAGAAGTTAAACTGTGGCTGCTATGTATCTCCTTCCCTTCCCGCTCTTATTGCTACACTACACACAGGAATGTGTTTATGACCAGAAATACAGAGTAGCGTTTCTGATGGGTGCTTACCATCTGCTAACCCAGCAAAAGTCTTAGTTTTGTACTTAGGTGTGGTCAAGATCTGTTGGGATGGTTTTTTGGTGGGTTTTTTTTTCCTGCTCTTTCCTTCTGTAGCAAATAGGAATCTCTACTGAATAATAGAACTAAAATTGGGAGACTTTTCTTTAGTATTTCCTAGTATTCAGTATAACTGACGTGGAACAAGCATCAGGACTACTAAAAGAGTTTGCATCCGCTTGATTTTAAGTGAATTTGTATTGAAAAGAAAAATCACTAAAAGCGGGTTTTCTGAGCAGCAGTTAGTGCTTTGTCCAAAATCTACTAAATCTTAATTTACAGTGTCCTGCAAAAAGAAAGCTCTCTTAAAAGCAGTCCATAGTTTTACGTGACCTGCTTTAATTAGTCCAGGGCTTCTTTTTGTTAGTATGAGATCTTATTCTTGCAGCTTGCTTCTAAGTTTCCATTGTCAAAATGAAAAACAAACAAAAAACCTTGTTGGGCTGTGGACAATGAGCTGTTTGCTTTTTGTATGTTAGTGGTAAGTAGGTACAGCCTGCTGGGCAACAGAATTCTAACTTGAAACTTCCATTCTTTAATTCTGTTTTTGTTGCTTAAAGATAAATAGTCATCTGAGACAACTTGCCTCCGTAACTTATCTGTCAATACAGAGATACTTCACTTGTTGAAATGCAAAAAGCTGTAAGAAGACTTCTGTTCTTCTAGTTGTTTTCATCAGAAGTCACCTCATTGCTGTCTGACTTCTGCATTGTACCTCTGCCCCCTTTCCACAAATAACCATGAAAACTAAGTGCTATTCGCCTGTCACTGTGTATTTTTTGGCTTAGTGTCCTGCAGGTCCATCCCATTAGGCTTTGAAAATAGGCTTCTGCAAGCCACAGTTCTAGCAGCCCTAAAGCAAATACGCTGAATGAAAGTTGTCCTTTAAGCTGCTTACGTTGGCTGTTGATACAGGACTTTTATGTCCTGCTATTAATTTCCCTTATATTTTCAGACTTGCATTTCTCTTGCGCAATTATCTTACTCTCTTTTCCTACTCTTTTAAGCTTCTTAAAGACATGGTAACTTTACTTATTGACCATACTGCCTGAACAGTACATTGGAGATCAATGACCTGGAAATTAAGCTGTTCTACATGTGAGTCTTAATGTGATTAGGGCTAAAATATGGTGGGGCCCTTTTGAGCAGCAGTCAAATAAAAGATGTCTTATTGAAAAACTCTCCAGGGTCTTAAGTGTGCTAATGGAAACTTTCTGACAAGGGCTCAGTGGCTTGGACAAGAATTGTCTAGTCTCTACCAGGGTTCGGCATATGATCTTTTGTTACTAAAAAAGCTTAGTTAAATACTTCTATTCCTTTTTCTGCTTTCTCTTTGCTTTTTACTGTCTTTTTGTTTTTACTTCAGGCTACTATGAAATAATAAATCTGATCTGTTATAGCAATACGTGTTGTGTATCCCAGCTGTCCTAAATGGAGTGTTAATATAGCTGTAGTCCGCTATAACAAACTCAAGAACTTGCAATATATCTTGTTATTTATGTTCCATTGTTAGTAATTGTGTGGCAACTTTTTGGGGGAGAAATGTGTGTTGCTGACTTTTAGGATTAACTAATACTCTATTTTAATCTGGTTCCAGATTGATAGTTTTGTCCAAAAAAATAGTGGTGAAGATCTAAAATGTCAGATCTGTAGTGTCAGGATCTCTAATCTGAGTTGATTTGCTCTTTTTCAAATAATGGCTTATCAAAATAAATGATCCCTTGAAAAGCTAATTTTGGTTCTCCTTGACATACTTGGATCTTGCTTGGATATAGCAACTTCCTTAGCTTTTAAAGTTGCAGACTTTCTCAATGCTGTTTTACGAAACATGTGGTCTTCAATCTGAAAAGGTTATGTTTTAATGTTGTGTCAAGCAGATGTTTTATTCCAGTTAACCTTGTAGGTGCCTGCTCTGTTAAGAACGTCATAAAATGATTGAATTTTACTTGCTTTGGAAGCAAAATGGGGTCTATGGAATTCCAGTAAAAAGGAGGGCAGAAAGAGATACTAAGCGGCTGATGGCAGTGTGTGACACTATATATACTAAGAAAACTGGATTTGTACCATTAGCCATTTCTGTAGCTTCACTGGAGGCAATGGTGCTGGTGCAGAGTAAAAGCTGTCCATGGGGCAATGTGTGAAGACCGCAGCGTAGACTGTGACTGCTCCAGCAGGTCAAAAGGCAGAAGTTATTACTGGGGATTGGAGATAGTGATGTGGGATGAGGGACGTGTTAAAGGAGAAGCTGCTGCCCGAGCGTTTGCACACTGTTCAGGGAGTCGCACGCACACCATCCGAGTCTTTCACTGCCAGGACCAGGATCCCTTCGCAGCGGGCGACTCGGGGAGCCAACGGGTGCCCATTTTGACTCCTCACCCTCGCACGTTTGCTCTCAGGCGTGCTCCCTCCATCTTCGGCTTGACCCCAGGTTTCCAGCAATACAGTCCCAGGCGTCGGATTTTATACAAATAAATAATAATTTAATTGAAAGGAGCAGCGGCAGGGTCAGCCCAGTCTGGGTGCCTCTGGAGAGGGATGTTGAACAAAGAAATCCCAGGGCACTTGTACCTTTGCGATCGACACAGCTGCCCCTCACGTGCTCTTCATGTGTCTTCTAGTCCAATGGTGATTTTTGGTCTAAGCTCTTCTAGCACCTTATTGGATTCTTTTGCTGTGTCCAGGCAGGCCATTGACTGCTCTTATCTGGTTGATTTGCAGTCTCTGCTGAAGGTTGTCACCTCCTTATCTGCTGGTTTATGCTTCTCCTGCACCTGCACTCGCTGGCAGAACATGGGAAACTGAAAAGTCCCAGACTTAAGGAAAAACACTACCAAAACACCCGTGTGTCATGGACATTTTCCTCATACTAAAAGCCTAAACGCAGCACTGTACCAGCTGCTAGGAAAATGACAAAGAAGAATAACTCTATTTTAGCCTAACGGCTTCAGCAAGTCTAGCCACTCGTGCTAAGTAAAGCTAGGCAGACGACATGAATCACATTGTATTATTAGCACTAAGTAATTAATTCTAATTAAAACTTACACATTTAAGCTAAACAACTAATATCTCTCAAAAGTAAGAAATACCAAGATGTAAACAGCATTAGAGATCATAACTAAATCTCTTCTCCAGAGGGATTACATAGACCCTCAAAATGTTGTGTTGCCAGTTGGAATGTTTCAGTGTTATTAATCATAACCTGGATCTTATAAGTTTATCCTTTTGTAATAAATTGTTGTTGCATTGGATTTGCTTGACAGTCTGTTTTCTGCTTGAGGCTTTCATGCTGCTGCTCCTTCCTTTTAACGTCCTGGTGTGTTTCACAATTGAGCAATCGCTCTGAGCAGCATGTTGGTGGAATTATGGCGCTTGCGTTAGTAACGGTTTGCTCGCTGCAGTCTTCTAGTGATTCAGAGTGCTGTTGCCTGACTACCAGCCCTAATTATCTCAACACGTTGTTCCTATTTACTGTCACTTTCCAGGCTTCCTGTTGCTCAACATGTTGACGAAAAAGCTCTTCCTCTCTGGTCATGTTAGCTTGACTTTTCTTTAGTAACTACAGAACTCTGCAGAGGCCCTGACATACACCCATTCAAGTCAAGTGAATGGCAGAAGCCTAAAACTAGGGTGTAATTCTAAAGCAAATGAATTAAAGTAAAATCTATGTGGGGCATTTTATGCAAGTCCTCAAGTAGATTTACTTTTAAAAATCCAGTTTTGATTTGAGTTTTATCAGCTACTCAGCTCAGAATTCTACTTCAGATGTAACTGTGCAATTCGCTTAGATGCTTCGAGAAGACACTATGTGTATTTAAATAAGTAGATGCTTATTTTTCATATCTACTCACTGAAAACTTCTAAAGCTGTTTTCATTTGTGTGTCTTAAGTTATTGGTAAAGAACAATTTACTTGGTTAAAATTCAAATTCTGGCAAAGCTTTAGTGTTTTAAGTAGTCAAACTAATCTGTATCCTGTTTTAGACAGTAGTGAAACATTTTTTGAAACTTTTTGCTGCCATAGCTGTCCTCACAACTTCTGCTTTCACTTGTGAAGCAAAAGTAGCAATGTATTTCCCAAATAAATAGCTTGCCCCTTTAAAAGAAGAGCAGCCTTGCAAATGAACTTTGTACTACTTCAGTAAAGATTTTCTCCTTTTTCCATTGCATATTGCCAACTCATTCATGAACTACAAAACTACACATTGGAAGATTGAGAGGTTTCAAAAATTGCTCAAGTCTAAGCAGTTGAACCTCAAGCTGAAACTTACTGGGTCTTAAGTTTGCAAGGTGTCTGTGTAAATCAATAATTTAAATCATTGTGTTTCTCTTACAGGTCCTGGCCTGGTTTGAAGAAGGTGAAGAAACAATTACAGCATTTGTAGAGCCTTTTGTAATCTTGCTTATATTAGTAGCCAATGCAATTGTGGGAGTGTGGCAGGTATGCAATATTTTTATGACGTCAAATCACAAATGTTTTGGGTTTTTTTTTTCTTTTAAGAGGAAGGACTGTACAGTATAGTGTTAGGTGCTTCATACAATGCCAGTAATATGTGTTGCTAACTTTAGATTTCTGAGAGTCAGCATGCCATAAAACTTCTGGACAGAAAGTGTTGACTTAAAGGTAAAATGAAAGCTTCAGAAGTGTTGCCAAAAAGGCAAAGTGCCCATCAGTGTGGCCACACACTGGTGAACGTATGTAGTAGTTAGTCCAGAACAACGGCCTGAATTCAGGAAATAAATCAAATATTGCAAAGCTAAAAGGAATTCAGGGATTGGCTTGCAAAAAAAGAGGTTTTGTCCCAACTAAGGAACGAAGGATGGAACACACATAACCTAGTTTGTTTCCTGCTGAGATAAATGCTGTTTTAGCACATTTAATAATACGCTTAATACAGTATTAATTCTTCCTATTCAATTACTATAGTACCTATTAAGTGTACATCTAAAGACTGCATGTCTGTCTAAAGGCAGAAGCTTCATCTGAAAACATCCAAACATTATGAAACTTATCTTACATTATCAGCTGTCAGATTAATTAGATGGCTTTCTATAAATCATATCAGCAGTAACATCGGTAACATACTCTTAACAGTTCTTGAGATGCCAAAACAAAATTGTTCATATAACTTCAGTTTACTAATTTGATCACTTCAGATAGGGCATGTTTTACTAGAAATGTTTCTCTGCAGCTAAAAAGTATTCTAGGATTTTTAGGGTAATTTAAGTTCTTTGTAAGGTTGTTTGTTTTTACAGGGGTGGTATTAATGTGACATAATTACTTGCTATCTTAGCAAGTTAGGTTTCGTGCTTTAAAAAAACCTCAAAAAACCAAAAAAACCCCACTGCAAAACTGTCCAAAAAACCAACAAAAATTGAGAGGAGCCCTATTAACAGGCTAAAACATGTTAGAGAAGAACCTACACACTGGAAGGCACCAGAAGTGGCATTGCTGCACATTCCTGTGCTCCGCTTTGTGCTAGCCCAAGTAAGCTGGATGAAGCCTAACCCTCAAAAAATTTCGGTGTTTACCAGTACCCAGCTTGCTGCACGACTGCTAAATCTGGTATGGAGAGAAGAGGGAAAGTTGATTGAGGGACGATAGCGCTGCCACCTTAAGTGTCATTTTCTGTTCAAATCTTCATAAAGCAATTGTGCAAGAGTTAATCTTTAACTTTGAGTTAGAATTTTGCATGTAGTAGTTGTAAGTATGAAATGTAAAGCTATCTGTATAGTTTGTAGATTTTCTTTTGTGATTGCATACCCTGTTTTAGGAAATAACCGACTGCTTTTCCAACATGATAGTGTGCAAAGAATACCTGTACACATATCTATATATATAGGTATATCTATATAGATATATATATCTCTGCACACAGTGAACTTAAATGTGAAACAGAATTGCTGTACAGATTAAATGACTCATTCCCTTGTTTTAATGGGCACGGAAAATAAGTCACAGTACACAGTCTCCACCCATAAATGTATCTGTTTCTACAGGTACTTGATGTGAGCAACTGAGTCATTGCCTTAGCTCTGCCCTCCGCAGCCTTTCCTCTCACGTGCCCTTTTCCTGAAGTGCCATCTGCTAGTCCTTCAGTGGTTGGTGAGATAGTGTAACTACTGTAACTCCAAGCAAGCTGGGAACAAAACCACAGAGCCTTACACGCTCTCTGTCCTAGCTGAATCACGTTTAATTCTTTATTTCTCCTTTTTGAAGGAGAAGTTCCGTTTAGCTAACCTTCCATTTGTGGGACTTCTGTTTGTACCTTCAGGGTTTTGCCCAATGTTAACTCCACAGAAAAACAATGTCAGCATTATTGTGCTGAGGAGTAGAATTAATTTACGTGGTGGAATATGAGGCTAGTATTAATTATAGTTTTATCAGTCTGTCCTGGTATTTTTGCACTGCTTGGTACTGAGCTGTGCCATGTAAACTTTAGTCCTAGTTTTGGTAATGCTGGTTTTCAGACACATTGTTATGCCAGAGTACTTAGTACCTCAGCCTTTGAATTTCTGAAGGTTAGGTTTCTGCTTTGATACATACAGGAGGAAGTTTTTATTATCTGGAAAGGCTGGTATATATTTGAAGGGCAGACATGCTAAAAACTATGTGCGCCCTTACCGGTGTCTATTAATCATCGGGACTATATGATGTTGGTACTTGTGAATAGGCTGGCAAATGGAAAATAACTTAATTCTCCAAGAGCTGGAGAATGAGGACTGACAAGCTGTTGGTATCTTATGTTGTGCTTTATCTACGTGGCAATCATGATCTTGACACCAATCTCTGGTGGTTCTTAGCTGAGAGAACTCACTTGAGATAGCAAAGCTATTCTGCTAGCCTTAGTGGAAATAAAAAGATTGTTGTGTGTGGGGATTCGCTGAAGTTCATAAACTGTTAGAGACTCTAGGGAAGTTTCTAGTCTGTATGCTTTAATTTCACTTTAGTGTGACTTGATTTGCTGAAACGAAGTTGATAATAGGCTGTTTGAGCTTTGTCTTAACTTGACCCTTGATTTCTATCAGTGAGCGAAATTCGGTAGTGCTAGTTCTTTCCAGTCTGAGTCTAAGCTGCTCCAGCTGGTAAGGTACAGCTGAGACAGGATTATGTCCATGACTCTTGATTCTGCTTAGTGCTTTTTTTTATGTCAAAAAGCATCCATATGTTACACAGAACTCTTTGTGTGGCCTCCCTTGTAGAAAGACGAAGTGGGATGTTCCTGATGGGAAGTGCTGTGGAGGTCAAATAAGTAACTTAATAGGTTCTAAATGCCCACTAATATCTGAATTACGTTGTAATGATGGCCAGTCAGCATAAGGGCAGGGGTCAGAATTTTCTGTATGAATAGATGTCGTTGAGCTGAGTCAGTAGTATTCGTATGATACTGCATTTGAAAAAATCACATCTGGCATATGTATTTTTCCTTGAGGGGTTTGAAAATGACATATTTTTACTGTCTTTTAGGAAAGAAATGCTGAAAATGCTATTGAAGCTCTTAAAGAATATGAACCAGAAATGGGAAAAGTGTATCGACAAGACCGAAAAAGCGTACAGAGGATTAAAGCAAGAGACATTGTCCCAGGTGATATTGTAGAAGTGGCAGGTAAGGCTCCTTTATGTAGTACATACATGTATTAGCATATTGTTGTGGGGGCCTTTTCTTAATGATTTTGAGGCCCTGAGGGGAGTTTGCAAAGATGCCTAAGTATATGCTTCGCTTAAGAACAATCTTGTTTCTCTTGATCTGTAATTACCTTAAATGTGCATTTGCACTGGAGGGGGTTGTTTTTCAAATTACCACTTAGTTTAATTGGTAGGTCTAAAAGCAAAGCATCTTAATTGGAGTAAGGTTTTTAACACTTGTCACGACTCTAAAATTTTATTTTCTAAAGTCTGGTTTCAGAGTGTCTTAGAACTTGTCTGTTTTGTGTCACAAAATACTCTTTCCCTTGCTTTTAAATGTGTTTTGTTTCCTTAGGTTCTGGAATGCAGAGGGGTTTTTTATTTTTTCAGTCACACTCTGTCCTTTATCGGAGGAAAGCTAATTTCATCTGAAGGGGTTTTTTTTCCCCTCGACTCTTAAACTTGCAGCAGTAGTGCCTTTCAACTTCTCTACAGATGTCTTCCTCTGACCTCTCAGCTAGTACCATGGGCATGTGATCTCATTGTTTTCTTATCGTTCATGCTTCTTTACTGATTTTTTTTTTTTTTTGCCTACTGCTGTATAGGAGACTGCAAATAGATAACTACACAAAGTAGAGCTTCCTATTTCTCCAGTGTAAGCAGTTCAAGTACCAGTCTTAAAAGACTGGACTTTTGCATCAAGCTTTCTAACAACTTAATTTGCCATAAAAGACATATCTTTGTTTGGCAAGAGTGCAAAAATACAAGTACTGTGTACTTATATGTAAGACCCCTTCGTTTTGGTGATAATGCCACACCGGTAACTTTTTTTGTAAACCAGACTTGTCAGTGACTTCGATGTTTCTGATTCCTTCCCAGGTAAAACTAAGTGGTTCTTGTTAAGGGTCAGGAGTAATTGCATACTGATGTTTTATAGGTCATTATCAACTGTTAACTGAGTGATTGTTCCTTTGGGAACAATTTAGGGTGTACATCAGACTTTTTCTTTCCACTAGTGTCACTTTGCTTTTAGAGGTGGTAGCGGTCTCAGAAGGAGATAAATATATAGCTTAAACTTGACTATCCTATTTTAATTAGCAGGCAGAGAGAGTATGCACTCAAAAATTAAGTTGGTGTTGGCCGTCTGCCCGGCTTTCGTTCCTTGAGAAACTGTAACATTCGCTGAGCCCTGTCTCAAGCCTCGGTTTTGTGCATAGGATGATTCAGCTACAGCAGCCTGGGCTGGGGTAATTCTGAGTGAGTGTGAATCTCACAAAGGCTGAACCTGGTTTCCTCTTAGCATTTGTCACTGAAGAACAAGTATGAATACAAAGTGCTGATAGCTGAAGTAAAGGGTGAATTACGATACCTTGTCACTTACTCTGCTGTTTTGACTCGCTGTTACTGCACCGCACAGTCAAATCCGTGAGTTCTGCAGTGAGAATTTGTTTAAGCAGCTGAGGTTTTCTGCATCCTTTTGAGGCAAACAGAACTGTATAAATTACAGATTCTGCACTAGATGTGTAGTCCAAATCTTGATTCTGTTTTTAAATGTCAGCAATAAAATGGTAGTTTTGGAAGCAGTTTATATCATGGGAGTACACTGGGATTGTGTTTTTTAGTACTTTAAAGCAGTATTGGTAGAATTCTAAGTTGATGATTACATATTTTGTCCTGGTTTGGGCTGTCTCACTAAGGAAAAATGCTGGATTTTGCTGTCTTCCAGGTGTCTAGAGCACAGAAAACTTTCTGCTTGATTCTTTGCTGTTTCGGATTAGGCAGAGATTGTATTTCCATCTGACAGAAAAGACAGAGCTGAAGTTGTATGTGAAACACCTGGGGGATATGTGGGCTTTGACTTATCTTGCTGTATGTTGTCAGTGTCAATAAAATCAATTACTTGTGCCTTGAGACATCTCTTTAAAAGGCTTGTGTCTGAGGGAGGGAATGAATTGGAAATAAACCTGTGACTAGCATACCTGTGACACTAGGCTGTCTTTAACAAACATTGTGTCCTATTTTTCATAGGGTTACTATTGCATTATTTTAAAATCTGCTTGCAGGACAGTATCTGATAGTCCAACACATGTCGAACTGATCTTTTTTATTAAAAAAAGGACAAACTTAAAAACTAATATACTCATGTAGAGAAACAAAAATTATCCCACTTCCATGACTGTCCTTTAAGATAGATGGTCTAGCTTGTTGACTGACTGTAGAAGCTCATCCTAGTTAAAATACTCACTTAAACTGCTGGGTCAAACAAACTTAAACTAGTCTGAAAGACTCACCGTATTTTTCTTACGCTGGCAAATATAATCAACTGCAGCTTCAGTGAAGGTAACCAAGTGTAAATCATGTGAATGTTTAATACAGAAATAAGTGCTTCAGTGCAATACGAACTCTGATACTGAAACAATAAATTTTAACTTGTAGATAGGCAATGATGAAATTTTAATGGTAATCAAACTCAGAAAAACTACTGAGCAAGTAGAGAGGAGCAATACACTATGTACTAGCGTTAGTGTCAAGACTTGGAGGTGAGAGAGACTGTGAGCATGCCTGTGCCTCAAGTGTGGGAGTACTGCGATGGCCTTTGACATGGTGTTTGCAAAAAGATGCCCATGTAGGGAAGTGACAGAGCACTTCATACTGGGATACATATCTGGGTATGGAATTCTAGGCAATGTGCCAATGACATTTGTGTGTCCAGGGAAATATCTTTCAACCAAGTGGCATAAATAACCAGGTGATGGCTTTCTCCCCTGTGCCGATATCTAATTTTGAACAACTTTCTACAGGTCTTCTATTACAAAATCCTTGTATTTAATGCCGGAACAGCTCTGTTAATTTGAAGTAGCTGTATGTGGGTCTGACACAGAGGACTGTATGTTGTAGGAATTAGGGTATTGATAATGTTCAGGGGAAGTGGGGAAATATGCTTGCCTCTTTACATTGCAAGAGTTCCCTGAGAATAAGTAGCATGGAAGCATTTCCAAAATCATCTGGTATTTTCAGTAGTTTTGAACCCATTAAAGATAACCTGGTTTTCTTAGTGTAACCCGAAGACAGTGCAATAATGGTTTATGCTATTACTTTTTATTCTGGCTCCTTAGGCTATTTGTAGAGTTTGACTGCGTTCATTATAGAGACAATTCAGTCTGCCTCATGGCCCTCTAAAATAAAGCTTGTGGAAGATATTTTCTTTAATTGCTGTGTCAACAGAGGAAATGGATGCTGGTTTATTTGACCTGAAGTAGTACGGGGGGGAAACTGCAGGTCTGCATTGTCACTTTGCAGTTAAGTATGGAGCAACCCAAATTAGATTATCCCTCGAGTGGTAGATAACCTACTGTCTTACATGTCTCTTGGGGATCAGTGTGCATATAGGTACTGCAGAGCATTTGATGAGCAATCACTGGTCCTTATGCCTAGTAACTAACAAATTCAACATAAATGCTACACTAAAATTTTGCAGGTGTACTAGCAGACCCTGTAGTCCATATTTGCGCAGACATGAATTTCTTAAACGCATACATTAGGAAGACTTTCTTCCACATCCACTTATGGAGACATGGTAGAAAAGATACTGTACAATCAACAGGAACTCTTTGGGATGAAGCTGGGGTTACAGGTTTGGGATGTATGCCTTAAATTTGCTTGCAGACCTCTGGTGGGCATAGTTGTCATGTGTAAGGGCTGCTAAGCTACACTGTTTGTTTCTTAGAACTGATGAACTGGAAAAAAAACCAGATGCTGTCCTCAAATGGCTTTTCAGTTTGTCTGTCTTAAAATGGATTATCGCGCTGCTATAAAAGCTTATTGGAGGATACGCTCTAAATTTGTAACTAGTGGCTATCTTACTAGATTAAAGATGTCCTTTGTTTTAGTTAAGTTTTTGTTTGCCTTGGTTAAAATAGCATTTTAAAGAGAAACTTTAAACAGCATGGCCTTAGTTCTTAGAAGTTTTGTATGAAGTCCAGTCTGACAAATTGGGATAAACTGGTTGCAAATAATTTATTTTTGAAGAAGCACATTTGGGAACAGAACTGCGCTTTGTTCACATTTGTTGTATTTTCCAGTCTAAAATGTTCTATTTTAGATACGGCATATCTGACTTTCTGTAATTTAATAAATGAATGTTCATTAGTTGCAATCTGTAAGTGACCAAACTGGAGTCACAATAGCTTCTCTTTTCCCTGAAGTGCTGAATGATGGTTCTTGTCATCCATTATTGTATCTGTAAGTACTCAACAGCTTAAAAATAAACACAGAGTTCCCAGAAGCTGTTGCTTATTAAGTTAGTGTGTATTCCAAAAGACTTAGTTTTACGTTTATACCTGGCGTGAAGTACACAAGAACTACTTTCTGAAGCTTTTAATTTTAACTGCAGAGCACTTTTAAGACTCTTCCTATGGCATAGAAGCCTTATAATTAAGGGCAGATAAATTTTGGGGTAAAGATGATTGGGAAGGAAGATTCTTAAGGTGAATTATGTCAAACTGTAGCGTGGTTATGAAGAGCTACGGGTTCTCCCTGACAGTATAAGCAACAAACATTAATGTTGCAGATCGTACTCCAAAACATCTGGGTCCTTGTGCCTGCGCTGGAGATACAGGTTTACTGTTTTGGAAAAGTATTGAGATTGGGGGAAAGACAAGGATGGAGTAAGATTTAAGTCCAGAATGGTGACCTACTGGAGGCTGTCCTAAAAGCATACTGCTGAGAGCATCTCTGGATATGGAAAAAAGCTGACTGCAAGTTGTTTGGTTTTTGTTGGTGTTTTTTTTCTTTTTTCTTACAAGTTTTTCTTCTTGCAAGTTGTCGTGTTTGTTTTTTAAAGATAAAGTACATTCCCCCTCCCCCATGAATTACTGTTTTTGAATGAGGAAAAAATGTGGAGGTAAGATCAATAGTTAATAAATACACATACAAGTAGTATATAAATGTGTGGGCTTCAGTGAGCATTCTGGCTGTCAAACTCTGAACACATCAGAGGCAGCTTTGAGATAAGCGGACGCAGTGCATACTCTGTTCCGTGCTCCAAGTCTGGAGTTATATGAGGTTCAAGTCAGGGCACAGCCTAAACTTGTGTTACTTTGAAGAGCCATTTGAAAACCTAAGAAGCACATCTCCAATTTTTTCCCAATTCTTGTAGAATTTTCCTCCAGTTGCCAAACTTCCAAGTGAAAATAGTGACACTAATTCTGTTTTAATTGTTTGAATTCAGAAGGTGGCTGATGTTCTATACTCTGATTAGAACTAATACTGCAGTGGGGTTTAATTATAAGCACAAATAGTACTGAACAAAATACTTGAACATCAAGATAATGTTCTGTTAATACCATATCACCCTGGCAAAGCAAGCATTTTTTAAGGCTGAAGAAAACTTGCAGTTGGAGCTATGCTGCGCTTCCAGAAATCATAGTTTGTTCTTGTGTTACCCAAATGCAGCCTAACTGGGAAACAGGACTTCAGCTTTGGTGTGAAGGTGTCATTGCACTCTACCTGACCTGGCAAAAGTTGAAGCTTAACCTACCAGTTTGTTCTTTGTGCTATTAGATATTTTTATAGCCAGGGTACTGGTCTATGGGCACATCTTACTTCATGTTCTGGTGCCCTCTTCAGAGAGAATGACACTTGGAAGGATGTCTCTACAGCATAAGAAGAAATAAAATAGAATGATTTTGAGTGTTTTGTACTGCTTAATACAGTATATCATTTTTTGTCACTAAAACCCTAGTTCCAACTTCAGAGTATTTTGCTCCCAGAAAGCTAAGCTTTTTCTGTATTTCTAGTTTTCATTGATAATGCAATCTATGTGTTCTGTCTGAATTTTTTTTTAACTTTGACCTCCAACAGTTTTTAGGTTAGGATAATCATGCTTCTGCATACACTGCACAATAAGCTCCGTGGATATTTCCTGTCTCTCTAGGATGCAGAACGGCGTATGATAGAGAAGGCTATTTCATGAACGTTGTCTAATCTGTAACATGAATGCTAAATGCAAAGAATAAATGTATTCAAAATGTATTGTTCTGTCATCTTGATAGTAAACGAAAATGCTGTTTAGTATGGTTAAAACTGAAGGTACCGGTGCCATTATGATCTTTGTGTTGCTGGCAAATAAATTTGTCTTGCTGATTTGGAGTGGAAACTCAGACTTAAAATATATTTCATAGTCACTTCTCTAGTTTTGACAATTTGACATTCTTGGCCTTGAATGAAAGCATAGATGTGCTTAATCTTCCTGTTCTGTAACGCCTCTGATTTTTGGTAGCATTTTATTATACCCTGTTCAGGAAGTGTTAAATACTTAAAACCTGTTACTACGGAAGAAAAAGTAAGTTTCTAGTGGTCTAAGGAAATCAAACACAATAGGAAGACTAGATTGTATGTGTGCAAGGGGGGAAGAGGAGCTAAGCTGAGCTTGTATTAAGGAAGTTTAATATCAAAAGCAATTGTGCTGCAACAGCTGTAGTCTTAAATAGAAGCAGTGCATTCTGTTCAGGTGTAAGTTTTAACTATTACTGTCTCCCAGCAGAAACAATACTCTCTTCCGGTTGATCAAAGTATGTAGCATCCCACATGTGTTAGGTTAAGCCTCCTCATTTCAATTCTTAAACCTTAAGGTGATATCCATGGTTCATGTAGGAAGTTTCAATTGCCTCAGTTTATTAGTAAATATTCACACAATGCTATGTCCTCTAAATTACAAGGATAAGAAACTTTTTTTTGCACAAGAGGGCAGACTTGGAAATAACTGCCTCTTTAAGAGGCCAAAGATCTCATTAGGAAAAGTTGTTTAAATAAGTGTATCCATAGTAATATGTAATGTTGAAACAGCTAAAGAAAATAGTTGCTAACACGTAATGGTTTTTTTGGCAAAAGAATTAATACTTACTCCTCTTGCATTTTGATGGTTAAAACCTCATGCATAGTGTATATTTGAATCAGATGTTTTAATAGCAGTGTAGTAGGTTATATCTGCTGAATTTGATACTATTTCTACCGTACCTAGCCTGATGAAATTAGAACATCCTAATAAGAGAAGGATCACAATGTCTTAAAATGCATGTAATGTGTCAACAAAGAACCTTAATCTATTAAGACACTTAAAAAGGAGGAAAGGGGGGAAATGACACAATGTTGTTTGTTTGGGGTTTGGGTTTTTTTGTCCTCTCCATTTGGTGTTTTATAGAAGTTGTGGGGGATTTTTTTTTACTCCATTTCAGGAGCTGTTGTTTGTGTTCCTGAATTGTTCAACCGTACATTGTATCCCAGTTCTTCAGAACTTGCCTAAAAAGAAAAAAGTTACAGACTCAAGACACCAGTGGCAAAATAGTTTAGAGCTGTGCTGATAATCCTTATTGCAAAAGTCCAGTTCCAACCCCGACCTGCTGATAGCAGATATAGGTCGACACTAGCTTTGGTTAATGATAAACATAAATAAGAAAGTGCTAGGTCCACATTGCATGTGAAGAACAATTCTGACTTCTACAAGGAAAAAATACTTTCACTTGCTGTGATCACTTAAATGTACTTTTTGCAAACAGATCACTTTCTTTGCTAATGAGATGAATTGTTCTTGTAACACATCAACATAAGAAGGAAGAAAAACTCTTTTCTTTCGATGATGTACCTATCTGTAAACGTCCTCTTAGCGAGTCTTCAGTTGTGGGAGTGATCAGAGGCAGTTGACAGAGCTGAGAATAGTGTTCAAAGCACATGTTTAAAGTAGTAGTTTTGTTTTGAGGGCTCTTGTATATCATAGTGGCTTTGGGGGGGTGAAGTTAATATTGCTTCCTGAACTTGCTATGGCTGACAATTTTGTTTAGAAGATCTGGAATATCATTTGAGATTTGGAAAATAAGTACGGTACTGTTGCAGTCAAAGTTCTTTGTTGATACCCAGATGTAGCTGAAAATGTAACAGGAACTAAATCCATGTAGCTTTAATAGTTTATTTTCCCTGTAGCTTCATTGTTCATAGAACATGTGCCCCATCACTTCTGCCTGTCTTCCTGGGCTGCTTAAACCACAGGCTGATCTAGCCTGTAACATGCTACTAGTGCATTTTGGCTGTAGGTCTCCCAGTGAGTGTCTCAAATTATATTCTGACAGAATTCTGAAGTTAAATATTTATTATTATCTCGGAAACTGGTGAAGTAAAAGGGATATCAGTGCTCAAATGAAATACCTAGATAATGAGTTGATCATTTCAATTAAAGACTTGGTCAACATCAAGTATTAAATTGGGACTGACATAGCTTAATATATTTGATATTTGAAGTTAGTTTGGAGACTTGAGTCATCTTCTCTTTCAGAGTAACTTTGCAAATTGAATAGGGCAATCTGTATCCTTGATTGTCCTCTAAAGACTTGTGTTCAGGAGGAAGCCCCTTCATGGGGAACTGCAATCATTTCTGCAAATCACCTCTTTTACTTGATGTGCTCTGTTGATAGGTAGGGTTGTACTGCGCTTACAATCAAACATATATGTACATGACTGTCCATATAGAGTGGAAATTGACCTATAATATTGCCACAGCGATGGGAGGAGTAAGATAAGCTGTGAGGAGCTTTGAACTTCAGAAGAAAGGCTAGGTATAATCAGTAGGAGTCTTGGCAAGATAACATTGCTAGTTACTTATTGGTAGCTGAAGAACCCAGTATTTTCAGATACTAAATTGTCTGTATTTTCAGTGAAGGCATATGGCTTGTTTAAAACAATTAGCATAAACTTTAAATTTGTATTCCAACTAAATGCCACTCCAGTTTCTATCAAGGAGTGGAGACTGTAACTTGTCTGCTTCAGTTTAGACTCGTGCACAGTTAAATAAAAAGGATTGTTTGGGGGTTTTTTTACCCCCTTACGGAGGGCCAGGTTGTTTTTAAATAGATTCCTTTATTGTCTGCTGACGTTTGTTATTGAAATTCTAAAATAGTATTCTGTGCATGAATAGGATTCTGTGAATAAAGCTGTAATGATAGGAACAAAATCCTGCTCTTCCTCTTCCAAGAAGCAGTCAATTTTATAGCTAGAAGGGTTTTAATCAGTAGTTAATAGATTTGGCTAAACTATGCTTTAAGAACATGTATCTGTGCAGTTTTGAAAGTAGCTTATCTGGTTTTTTCAGCGCTGTTGTAGAAAATGAAATGACTATTCAGGATTAAAAACTTTGATTAAAATAATGGATGAAAACACTTCTGCAACTGACTGGTTATTTTAGATTTAAAACTATGGGATTATATCCATTTAGACTGTAGCAGCTTTGTACTGGGCAATGCAAATACATATTCCCTTTCTAATTTCTTGTATTTCAAGCCTTGGGTGATACTTCTACTGGTTCTGTGGACTGAAATATAATTGAATTTTAAAAGCCCCCAAAAACCAACAAAACCCCCCAGTTTATTTCCTATGTTAAAGCATATGGAAAAAAGCCTTCTACTTGTGGATGAGACCTGCATTAAACTGCTCACTAAAAATTTCCTGTGGGTTCCTATCTATCATAGGATGATTTCCTATCTACATTCACTTTCAGTCGTGCTCGTGAAAGTATATTCAAGACTATAAATGACTTGCTGTCATAGCTGTTATTTTGGAAAAAGCTGCTTAAAATAGTTCTGTAATTGACCCTGATGTACAGCTTTCCTGCCTATTGGAAATTCCTTGAATATTTTACTACAGCCCTCTCAAATGGAGATGGTGAGGGAATAATGTGTCTTGTCTTAAGTTGTTGAGATAAAGTTAGAAAGCCGTGGTATCATAATAAATTTAACACTTCAATTCTGGTGGTTTATGCAATGGATAGTGACAGTAGTTTTCATGGAAATATTGATGCTCAAATATCAATATTCTACTAGGACAGGAGTCACTCCAAGTACTTTAGATCTTGTGAATATTGTGTTTGAGTTTGAACAACTTAGAGCTGTTCAGAAGTAGGTTGGAAAATTATGTGTAAACTTTGCCATATGTTCTGTCCGGTTACTTGTATATTTTAAGATTATTTCTTTTTTAACAGCTTCTTTTTTGTGTTGTGGAGTGATCAAGTCTTTAACAGTGTTGTCAAATCTGGCAGTGTATTTGAGTTGACTGTAGTTTTCCAGCTGCTCTAAGTGCTTTGAAAATGTTTATGCAGATCGACAGGCATTACACCACTTTGTACTGAGGTATTAGCCTGTTGTTCAGTGGTATCTGAAAACCAGCTGCTACTATATGTCTGCATACAAACCTCCTCATGACATCAGGAAAGCATATTGAATAGTTTTGCCATTTTTGGCCTAGGTCACCACTTGTCTAGCACTATTTTTTCTTGCTGCTCAAGGGCATTGTGGCTTAAATTAGTTTTCACGTGCTTTAATGATAGAAAAAGGAAATCTGTGACTACTTATTGGATCCCTTCAGATACGTGTGCTTACAAAAATACACATCTACAGGCAAAACTATGCAATCTTTTGCTGACTTTAACCAGGACAGGGTTTCTTTGACCTTAAAATCACGTGGTGCAAGTTTACTTAATGTTTGAAGTAGCACTTAAGTTCATTTCTTCAGCATTTTGTTCCATAGTTTTCCTGTATGAGACGTTGTATGTTCTAAGGCTAGCACCACTGCAGCATTTTTCATGGCATTATTTGTTGATGTGCATTATTGCTGTTAGTTGCATAAGCAGTTCCTGCAGGAATTGCAGCTTGTTTTAATTTTACTGCAGGGACACAGAGTTGATCTACCGAGATCAGCATTCTTTAGCTAGATTCTCCCTTCTTTGTTTCTTTGCATTATTTTATAATAAAAAGGAAGCTGACACTTGAATACTTGCAGTGCTAAATTACATTAGGAATGTTTGGTTGTGTGCATTCCTTAACAATATTGACCTGCAGAATGTAGAAATCCCCCCCCCCATATGACTCAGAAACATGACTCTCATTTATATGCTTTAGAAAGTTAATTTGCAAGCAGCCATTTATTTGCAGTAGTCACAAAATGGTGGAGCTTTAGTGCTTTTCTTAAAACTAGGAAATGCTAGATAAGAGAAAGTAGGAAGGTGGAAGAAATAATTCTGGGATAACAGAGATGCTAAACTGGCCACGCAGCTCTGGCAACTGACTTCATTACCCTCTGCCATCTTTAGGAGCGTGTTGTTTACTTGTATGGTCTGCTGTCTTGGCATTTCAAACACTTGCTAGGGGAGGTTTTTGGTTTGTGGGTTGGTTTGATTCCCACCCCTCACCCCCTCCCCCTTTGTTGGCTTCTGCAAAGTGGAAATGTATATGACAAGATAAATATAGCATAGAGCCCTGTGAAAATTTTAACTAGGATATGGGTAGTGGTATATTTAATACAGTGGCATTACTGAAAAATAAAGCTAGTGTACGGTCTGAAATTGACTTCCAACTCTGAAACATCTGGCAGTACTCAAAAGTATAACATTAAAAGAGCAGATTTGCAGAAGCTGATTAGTCTCGCAATTGGCGCCAAAGGAAAGGAAAGTAAACTTCTTTTAGTTTCTAAATAAATAAATGTGGATAACATTCTGATCATTGGAGAGCAGAAATCTGACTGTGCATAGAGAAAACAACTAGAAGACTTTCCAGGCCAGTTGTTCTGAAAAGGAAGCTTGATTCATTTTAGCTAATGGTTTGGGTTGTTTATAAATAGGTATTCTGAAATGGGTATCTTTCTCTTGAGATGTTTTCCCTTTGCTGTCAAGTGGTAGTCATGTGATTAGGAAAACAATCCAGTGATTTACAGCTTATTTCTTTGAGGTTAGGTAGAGGTAGAGATCTTGAAGGCAAATCTACGTCTCCAAAGTGTATTGGATACTCAGAAAACTGGAGTATTGCAAACCACAAAAGCAGTAATAAGCTGTTAGATTACTAATGCGACGCTAGTCATCTGAACAGTTACTGGAAAATCATTTTCCTGGCTGATAGAGGTAATACTACGCTTGGTTTGAAATCTCTTAAGTAACAAAATTCTAACTTTGTCTTGTTCATTTTCTTGTAGTTGGAGACAAGGTTCCTGCTGATATAAGAATTACTTCTATCAAATCTACAACTCTAAGGGTAGACCAGTCAATTCTCACAGGTATAATTTCTGTGATTTTTTGGTAATTATGTGCATAATTGAAAGTGCCTGTTCACCATTTGTATAGAATAATCCATCAGAAACCTGTAGCTATTTGAGTACTATGTTGCATTCAAGTGCAGTAAATTTCTAATCTAGTAACTTAACCTTCTAGAGTGACTGAATGCGTTGCTTCATCTTTGTCTTTACACGTTCACTGTAGTGGGATGAAGATTCTTACTGACACTTGTAATGCTTTTTTGGCATACACACCACCCTCCCCACCAGAGACACATACTACTAACTTGTGGGGAAACTAAAATAAAGTTAAAAAATTTGATTTTAGTTTATGGAGTCTTCTAGGTTTGAACATCTTGTCACTGCTCATATATGAAAAGTATGGAAATCTTACTAAATGTCTTCCATGAGTTATCCATTTTCTCTCAGAAGAGAGAATAACTTTTGAAATAACAGGCAGTTTCTAAACTGCCGTTACTAAAGACTCAGTACGCTAAAGCCTTATTTGCTGAAATTCTGTGTACGCACATTCGTGTGTTTTCTGGTACCGGCTCTCTAGTGCAGGAGCTATATTTAGAGTACTTTTCAGATTTGTTGAAAACAAAACAAAATAGCAGTACTTCTGAATATAGGAAAGAAGCTAGGAATCAACCAAGCATGCTGTAACAGTTTTCTCTCAGCTGGAACATGAAGATCTGTCTGCCTGTTTTGGTAGCATAAATTAGCGTTAACTAGCCTGGAATTTTAAAACGGTAAAGTATTCATAAGAAACCTATTTTTGATCCTTGAATCTGTCTTGAAACAGGCCCCAAAGTTTCTCAGTAGAGATCCCAAATAGCGCAGAACTGATCAAGCTTACTTATGTTTAGCTTAGTTATGCCTGTCTTATGTAGGAAAACATGGGCACTCCATGTTTGTCGAGCCATCAGAACTGAAATAAGTAGAAGAAATCCACCAAAAGTCAATATAAAGGCAATAATTCCTTGCCTTGTTTAAATAACATTATTTTTTTAAAGAAAACCCTTTCCGTGTTCAGCATATTTTAAGTTGATGCTTGAGTCTCCTAACTAAAAAGCTGGGACTGAAGTCTACTTTACAAATCTTTTAAAAGTAGGAGGCTTTGGCTCTCTTGAGCTTACAAAAAGTAGCGTGCTCTTAGCTTCAGTCACTGAGTTACCACCTCGTGAAATCTGATGTAGCAATTAAGATCTACTTTTATAGAGAAGAGACCTTTCTATACCTGTGTGACATGTTTATAGAAATTGATATATTTAAGCTCTTTATGGAAGAGTTCTATGTAGACTTCCATCTAGAAGAGTTAACAAATGACTGCATGGGAAAAAAAAACCAACCCAAACCCACAACGAAAAAAGAACCCTGAAGGTCTGCCAGTATAGCTGTGATGTATACCATCATGGATGTACAATCGTGGTAATATCTAACTATTTAAATAAGAACATACCTCTTCTGGTGCATAGAGAACAGAAATGCTCATTACTGCCTAAGCACACAAAATCTAATCCATGCAGTAGATCTTGCTACATTAAATGGAAGAAGTGAGGAGTGGAGTACCTGCTGCTCACTTCTCTTGTTCCTTAAGAGACGTGGTGTGTGCTTCATTAATTTTAACTATAGAAAACATTTACTTAAATCCTTTCCTATTTCATTAAAGCCAGCCATTCACATTTTTTTGGTCAGATAAAATATTTTCTGTTTTGCGTAAGCAATTAAAGTCAGTCACGTGAGGAAAGAAATTTTACATCTTAAAAAATTTTAGGACTAAGGATTATAACTTTGCAATTCCCTACAAGACTCAAGATGATACATATATAATCTCTTCTTAAGACTGTTATCTTTATTTTAGGTGAATCTGTGTCTGTTATTAAGCACACTGACCCTGTGCCTGATCCTCGTGCTGTAAACCAAGACAAGAAGAACATGCTTTTTTCTGTAAGTTATTTGTTTTGAAATTTTCAAAAATTTTTAATAAAATAACACTCGAGCTGATAAACAAAAATGTGCAGAACTTCAGGTCTTCACCTGAAAGCTGTATGACTTCATTGCTGTATTCTCCACACGCGTCTATATGGATGTCTCCACATGCATCGAACTAAGTGAATTTACAATTAGAAGTAACCTTTACTAAAAGCTGTCCTTGGAGAAGATGCTTGTTGAAACCAGTTTATATGAGGAAAATGAAATAATTTCTTTTTCCCCCTCACAAGAAAGTCGTGAAGGCTGGAGCATATGTACTTTTAAAGTGCTTCTACACTACATTTCTGAAGTAATAGGTTTTTAAGACTGATAAGAATGCCTACACAAATGGTTGTATAGTTTGGCTAAAATGGACAACTAGCTTTCTATATAAGAATGAAACAGTTTATTAAAATTTGTTTAAAGGAAGCATTGAATGCATTTCCGTCAACAAAATAACGATTCTCTTACTGTTGTCAGGCTCCTTGTAGAAAAGCTAACTGTTCTTATGTTAAGCCTGTTCACACAGGGAGCCCCACAGAACACATCTGTTACTTACAGTAAATAACATTAAATCCAGCAAAATATAATCCTAATTAGAAAAGAAAACCACACTTAAGATTCCAGCTGAAATATATACTGCTCACTCAGCAGCTGATTTGACTATGCTGCCTATGATAGATCGATACTGATTAAATTTTGAGCCCATTCTGTAAGCAGAAATTCTACATTGGAGTAATCTGTTACAGATACTGGGGGAACGTCATTCTCTTCCTCTTCACCTTTTTACATAGCCTGGCTGAAACACAGTCTGGAGTTGTATAAGGAGGTTTTTGTTAAATTTAGGAAGGAGAAAAAAAAAGCCACCACCAAAACCTGCTTATAGATTGACTACAACTGTTCTCTTCCCTTTTCTTTATTTATGTTAGGGTACTAATATTGCAGCTGGTAAAGCTATGGGAGTGGTTATTGCAACAGGAGTAAACACTGAAATTGGCAAAATTCGTGATGAGATGGTGGCTACTGAACAAGAGAGAACACCACTGCAGCAGAAATTGGATGAGTTTGGAGAGCAGCTGTCTAAAGTCATCTCTCTTATCTGCATCGCTGTTTGGATAATAAACATTGGTCACTTCAACGACCCAGTTCATGGAGGCTCCTGGATTCGAGGTGCTATCTATTACTTCAAAATTGCTGTTGCTCTTGCTGTTGCTGCTATTCCTGAGGGTCTGCCTGCTGTCATTACCACCTGCTTGGCTCTTGGAACCCGGAGAATGGCCAAGAAGAATGCTATTGTTAGAAGTCTTCCCTCTGTGGAAACCTTGGGTTGCACCTCAGTTATTTGTTCTGACAAGACGGGTACTCTGACGACAAATCAGATGTCAGTCTGCAGGGTATGTTGAACTTCCTTTTTCTGTTTTTCTTTTTCTCCTCAGCCGCTCTGTTTGAATAGTCAACATTGCTTGAATTCTTTTGATCGCGAGTCTTTTGGTTCTCATATCATCAAAATCTTGCTTTATTTTCCTAAGATAAGCTTCCACTTTTAATTCAGTTTTCCACTGTGTAGTGTTTAAGGCTTTTATCTCTTCCCTTATATAGTCATGGCCAAAAATAGCTGTACCCGCACTTGATGGAAGAGAAAGTTGTTTGCAAGCAGCTTTCCATTGACTTGTCTGTAAGCCATTCAGTCTGCTGGTAATTGTTTAGTATAATTTATCCTCTGTTTCACAAAGGTAGGATAGTTACACTGTAGAAGCAGGGTGTGTGTAAGTGTAAAGCGCTTGCCTCTTTAATTTAGCAAGATGACAATGGTGGAGACACTTAGCAATGAGAAAAAGGTAGAGGATTTACTACACTAGCTTGGATAGTCTTAAGGTATTTTCACTAGTGAGCAGTTCCACCTTTATTTGGTTATCTTACCTTCAATAGCTCATACTAGCTGATGTAGATCACTCTAGTGTTTTCAACATGCCTATATGACGAATTGGGCAGCTTGGAGGGGCAGTTGACCCTGTCACCAGTATTGCCAAGGTCATTGTCAATGTATAGCAGGTTTATAGGTAAGCCTAAGCTGGTGCCCCTCCTCCCTTCCCCCTAGTATTCTTTCTAGTGTTGATTAATTTGGGACTTTTATAGCACTTCACTTAACATAACGTATGTTCAGTTGCCAGTTCTCTGTCCTTCCCATATACTTGATATTCTGTGTAGGAATTTTATGGAGAAAACATTCAGTTCTTCTGTTTAATAATTGTAGATGTTCAGTGGCATAGCAACTCTATGACATCAAATGTTCAGAGTCATTACACTGGGTTAGAATTCCAAATGTGTAAATGTTGAGCACTACACAGCAGTATTTTTTGGCAAAAGTTTGTAAGCCTTAAGCACTTTATTCTCATGTGATTGATGGCTTTTACTTTCTAATTGGTGGTTGACTTGTTCTACTTCCTTAAGTATTGTAGTATTTAAACCTAAGAGACACAAAGCAGCTGCTCATCAGTATTCCAGAGGAGGTTACTTGCAGTAGAGTTGCATAACTGCCCTAGTCTTTGCAGGCATTTTCTTCGTCATGCAGATGCCAAAAGCAGAAGGCTTCCTGGTTAACTCACCATTTAACTTGTGTTTATTTAAAAGATCAAAATGCTCTACCCCTTATATTTAGAGGGCTAAATGTTTTTGATCTTGTGCAGTACAACTTACTTGGCTCCTAGTTAACCCTCTGACAGCTACAGAATAACCTTAATTGCAAGATTCTCCAAAACGTAGCAAAATCCTAATACTTGTAAACAATACGCTTATTCTTGGTTTCGCTCTAAGCAGAGAAATTGCTTAGCTTTTTAGGAAGTCTGGTTTACAAAAGTAATTCCATTTGTAGTTTTAGTTTTCATGTTAATTAGTAACTCCTGAATGTCCAAAGGACCCCTATAATAAATGTTTCAGTCAGAAATGATACTGCTTTCGGAGGAGACTTGAGGGATTGTTTTAATGTCCTCCTGTGGTATCTCCCTCTGAGAATGCACTTACTGTGCTTTGTGGGCTTTTAATTTATCAGCTTGCCTACCTTTTTGATTTTTAAAATCACTTTGAAGTTTATAGGGTCTCCAGACACTGATACAGATCAGTAGCGGAACACCTAATTGTTAGGCTGTATTCAGACACTTGCCTGAAACTTAAAGCACCGCAATGAGGGCAAAGTAAGACATTGCTAAAACGTGGTATGGCAAAATGTCTTATACTAACCAACAAGTAAGAAGTTCCATTAAGATATACTATCTATCAGTGAGAAATTATTTTCGTTTCTACTACCACTCCAGATACGTCATAAGAGTACGATGGCTTCAGGCACTATGGTTTTTATCTCCATCTTCCCAGATTTGGTTCTGCCTGCAGCTCTCGTAGAAGGGAAACAGAAACAAAGGAAAGACTGAGGTGCAGGTGTCTTATGTGGGTACAACCGCATCCTTCAAATTGCTGTCTTTATTTGAAAATGACGCATCAGTCTGTGCTAGTAGAGCAGTTGAGCTTTCTGAATATTTCTAAACTACCCATGTACTGGATAGCAAAGTGAATTATAACCGGAAAACCAGGACAGGAAACACTTCACAA
This sequence comes from Chionis minor, assembly GCA_013398295.1. Lineage (NCBI taxonomy): Eukaryota > Metazoa > Chordata > Aves > Charadriiformes > Chionidae > Chionis > Chionis minor. The sequence continues at coordinate 479,035 of VZSF01002155.1, read as the reverse complement.
GTCTGAAGCCTAGGAAGAGCTTGGGTATAGTCAGGATTGTCAAGTGGATGTGTAATTTATATACTTGTGCCAAAATTAAAAATTTGAAATGAGATCTGGTAAGCAGAAGTGCTGTTTTCTGTACTTCATGCTTCAGTATAGGGAGCTGTTCAAACATATATAGGATCGAAGTTCAGAGTATTGTATCTGGTTTTGTCTAGTTTGTTTATTCAACCTGAACTTGCCTCTTACACCTGCTTGCTTAAGGCCTGTTTAAATCTCTTGCTTTAATTATTGTTCAAAGGTACTACTAACACTTTTAACTCTAATTTCAGATGTTTATCCTGGACAGAGTAGAAGGAGATAGCTGTTCCCTGAATGAATTTACTGTAACGGGTTCAACATATGCTCCTATGGGAGAAGTGTAAGTTTCTATTGAAGTTAAATACTTGTCTGTTTATGCATTAACTATTACTTTAGGCTTGAAAAGCGATGCATGTGATGTTCGATAGTGATTGTTAATAAATGAAATCTCAACCAGTGACAATACACACTGAAGGGCTACAAGGGAAAGTAATTAACAGTAAACAGAAGTTAAATTCTAGAGAAGTAAACCTTCATGAAACTTAATACATCTTCTAATATTGCAATGTTCCTTTAATAATCAAAAACTAAATTAGGAGTAGGTTGAAAGGATTTATTTTACTGAAATCTTACTGGACTGAGATTAGCTATCCCAGTGTTTCAAACTGAGGATGACTTTTTTTTATTTTAAAAAAAACCCAACGCATAAGTCTGAGCAGTTGAGTCTGTGTTAATTGCTGAACTCAATGTTTCCAATTCCTCTGCCTCAGAGAATGCAGTAGAGTTTTTTTTCTAAAGCATCTTATGAATGTGTTGGAGTTGATTTTTAAATTCTTAGATTTACTGTAAATTCCTGTCCCCTGCCCTCAGTAGTTTATTGTACTTAGTGCATCTGTGCTTGAATAGATGTATGTGTTTCTCTCAGCCTTTGGTATTTGAACCGGTGTTAAACCCACTCCCTTTGGAAAGGAATGATACGTGTGCTTTACTTTATCAGTTACAGGTCTCTACTAGTGGGTTAGATGGTTCATTACGACAACTTTAGGAGTTTTTAGGTTTCTGCTTTTAGGAGAACATCTTCTTACTGGCTTGTTACAGCTCCTTCTTCTTGGCGAGTCTTCCATTTATTTTTAATCTTAATCACTTCAGTTTTACATAGTAGCATTAAGATTCAATTATTGTAAGCATCTTGACCTTGTGGAGTTTCACATGCATGCCTCTGACTCCATGCGATCTTATCTCCATAGTGATTATCTAGGTTTAATTCTCATAGCAGTTAAGACCATGGTGTTCTCCGCAGCTGGAAATCTTAATTTCCCAATTCTCTTTTGTTTCGAAGTTGATTGCTGTCAAAGGCTTATGCTTTCATTTCAGGAGACAGCATTTACTTAGGCAAGGTGACATTCTAGATCTTGTAAAGCATCCAGCTATTCTGCTTTAGCTGGTCTTGCAAGAGCTCTAGGTAAACAAAATAATAAAATATAGTGTGGTGACAGATGTTGAGTATAATAAGACAGTCATCAATGTATGCTAACGTTCTATTTTTACTTGCTGAAATTGGGGAAATGTGAACAGGCATGTTAATCTGCATTCACGTAAAGAATGTTCTGTGAAAGGGAAATTGCCACAGAAAGGCTGTTATTGGAGCATAAGGAAACAAATAGCTAAATTCTCAAACCTTTAGGGCTGATTGATTTCTGCACTTATGGACAGCTTTCTTTTAAAATCAGTGGCTTTGTAAGGATTTTAAGTAAGGTGACTGGTTTCACCTTGGATTGCAAACTCACTGACAACGAAGTTTGATGGGGACTTTTAAGAGGCAGTCTGGTTCATCGCACTGCCCTGAAGCAGGACCTGCTCTAGATATGAGCCATTCCTGACAGATGTTTCTTTGTTGTACTTAACTTCAGATACTGTTGTCTTCCACAGCTGTGCAGGCAGCCTGCTCTATTTCATAACCATTAAGTGTTTTTGCAATAAATCAATAATTTTTCACTGACTCTCAAAGTATTTGATACATAAATTTCCTCTAAGATGCATTCAGAATGTAAAATTACAAATATTTCTCCCTGGAAAACTAAAATTTTGCACTGACTGATTTCCCAAGGCTGTGAGGAGATTGTTGAACAGTTTGGAGTAGTTCTGCAAGGTCTCAGCACGTGCAATATGCATGCTTCCTTACAAATTGAGAGCATGAAACTAACAATAATTACTGAGAACTGTGGCAAAAGCTAGCAGATTGCATTTGACCTTCAAGGGAATTTATCTTTAATTAAAAAGCCTGAAGTTTTAAGGAAAAAAAACCTTTATCCAAAACTTACCCTGGCAACTTAGACTCTATATGTGCTTGCTATTCCTCAGAAATTGTTGGTAAGAAACACGCAGATGGGGGGGGACACACCAAAAAACAACTGGTGTAACAAGCTATGGATATTCATATATGCCCCTCTCTCCCCTTGAGGGCTTTAATGAAAGATGTTACGTATGAGTTATAGCTTGCTAATTTTGGTAGGGCGAAAAATAGCAGCATTGAACTGAGTCGAATTTGAAAATTGAATTCGCTTACTATCTATTCCCAAATGTGAAAGCAAAGAAGTTGCTTCCTATTTGAAATGTCTACAGGATGCATTATTGTGTGAAAATGTACCTTCTCTCTTTCTGAAGAGTTCAGATATTCATCAGTAAGTGTGTATAACTACTAGAAAAGAGTGTTTCTTTTCTAGTGGAATTTGTATTGTGAAATGACTTAGCTTTTCATTGGTCTGGGAGGTTCACGTATAGTACAGATTAATTTTTAAGAAATTAAAGAGGCCAGATCTGTTTTTATGGCTGCGCAGTGCATGCATTTCATGCATGGCAGTTGCAGAATATGCAGTGTAAGACTAAGGAAGCTAAGCTCCTAAGGTATCCAACAATATCCTCCTTCTACTTGGAACTCCCCTACAAGTCCTGCACATATTCTAATGCTGCTTTCATATGCCTCTCTGCTGAGCTATTTACTTCTCTTCTGTGCTGCTGTATGACTGTCACTGGAGGAAATAAGGTTTTGTAATTCGGGTAGTCATTTCATTGATAATCATGTAATTTCCTTCATGACTTTGATCTAAACTTCAGAACTCACCTTTATCAAACCTCTTCTCAACAATTTCTGGCTTTGTAGTTCCAAGTCCATAACTAATAAGCATTGTACTAAATGGAAATACAGTAAAGGGATTGAAGAAAGGAAAGAGGTGAGAAGCTAATACTAAATAACTAACTTAAATCTCCCCCCTTTCTTCCTTTGGAAAGGCATAAAGATGACAAACTTATTAAATGTAGCCAGTATGATGGTCTTGTGGAACTTGCAACGATCTGTGCGCTCTGTAATGATTCCTCTTTGGATTACAATGAGGTAAGTACACATCCTGGAAGAGAGAGTGTGAGAATGAGGATAAATGTTTGTTCTTGTCTGCCTATGTAATACCTTTCAGTGGTAAATCCCATTCTAGTCAAAGGGGAGAGAGTATTTAGGTCCTCTTAAGTTTTAACTCTGGGAATGACTTGTTTGTTGAACGCTGAGAAAACTAAAGCCAGGCAGCAAGTGTAATCTGGAACTTGGAGATCTCTTGTTGTGTAGAGTGCACTGCTACTTTCTTGCTTTGCCTCGCTTCATTAAGGTTGTTGCACCTCTCAGTGACTTAAGGCTTGATGATAAAGTACTGACATCCTTCTCTGCTCGTCTTGAGAGCAAAGGCTTGAAATTTCCTACAAATCACACTCTTCAAAGTTGCTTTTTTTGTTTAAAATAGTTTTGCTTGTTTCATAAGCCATAGTAAGTCACATTAAGCTTTTTTTCCATTGTGAAACTCGAACTTTTGTCTCTGGTAGGTTCCAGGTGAGGTTTAATGTAAACTCCTGTGTTTTTTGTTTGCTTTCTGTTAACTAAAGGCTAAGGGAGTATACGAAAAAGTTGGTGAAGCTACAGAAACGGCGCTTACCTGTCTGGTTGAAAAGATGAATGTATTTGACACAGACTTGAAAGGACTTTCTAGAATTGAACGTGCCAATGCTTGTAACTCGGTCAGTATTCTTTTATATGGGATTCATTGGGGAGTGAGTTTTGTAGTATGTATTTTCTAAATGCATTTTTCTGTTTTGATTTTTTTATAAGGTGATAAAACAACTCATGAAGAAAGAATTCACTCTGGAATTCTCAAGAGACAGAAAGTCTATGTCTGTCTATTGTACACCGAACAAACCAAGCCGCACATCCATGAGTAAGATGTTTGTTAAGGTCAGTTCCTCGCTTGAGAATGTGTAGTTATGGAATGGCTGCAAAGGTGGCACAACACAAAAAAAACTATGGCACAACTAACTGCAGCTTGAAGATGAGGGAAGGACTTTGTAATTTGAGCAAATGTCGTAATGGAAAGGATTTTATTAAGCTAAACTACCTTTTTCTTTTTTTCGCTTCTGCAGGGTGCTCCTGAAGGTGTAATTGACAGATGTACGCATGTGCGCGTTGGAAATGCTAAAATACCATTATCCTCAGGAATTAAGCAGAAAATAATGTCTGTCATTAGAGAATGGGGAACTGGTAGAGACACATTGCGTTGCTTGGCTCTAGCAACCCATGACAATCCACCCAGAAAAGAGGAAATGAATCTTGAGGACTCCTCAAATTTCATTAACTATGAGGTAAGTTTAGTAAAATCCTTTTAATGCTTCTCCCTCTCCCAAACTGGAGAATGGTGACTCTTTGAGGAAGTTAGGCCTGATAATTTTATCTTTCTGGTGTTTTTGATGTTAGCCCCCCGTGTGGAGGGAGTGCTCAGTTTAAGAGAAGACTCTATGTCTCTCTGAAGGAACTTAAGGAATAAAACTTGTAGTATTCTGTGGTTTATGATACCTGTCAGTCCTACTTCACTCCCCCAACTCCTTTTGAGTTTAAAAGAAAAAGGCTTTGTGTGTTTTGGGTGGCTGTTGTACATGCTGATACTTGGATAAAAGTGTAAGGGAAAAATCAGTTAAACAACAGCTGCAAATGGTATTATTTTATGTATATACGTAAGGTCCTCAGGATCATAACACCTTAAACTGTTTTCAGAGACTGATTCTGAAAAATATTCCAAAAATTGCATTGTGGTTTCAGCTTTAATGGTTTTCAGTTTGACATTGCTCAACTGCAAGATGTCTTTGGGGATTTTGTGATGAAACATACCTGTAATTTTGTGCTCTGAGCGTCAAGTTTGTTTCCATTCCTCCATGCTGTCAGCTGCAAGAGCTCTGTCCATGATTATCATCTTAGCTGCTGTGTCACTTTCCAATGAAATCTGTATCTAGGATTTTGGGGGGGAGGAGATGACAACAGTTGTGTTAGAGATTTTTGGCTTGTACACTCTGCTCCTGGCACTGATTACAAAAAAGAAAGACTTGACTGCTTGTAGGTTGAATTTGCAAGGCTGGCAACTAGATCACATTTTAATTAATAAAACAAGTGCATTTGAAGCAAGATATGTTTGGAAAGGTAGGATCCCGTTTCAGAGTGTGGTCATAGTCTGGAACTGTGCACTCATCATGTACGTGGTACCATGCAGCACTGTGATTCCAAAAGCATCACAAATTCTCATTTACCTCCTCTTACTTGTTAATGTGCATGTAGATTTGTGACCTTTTGGTTCTTCTGTAGCTGTTTGAATTCAGTGTTAGAGCTGAAGTGCTGTGAAGACTTTGTGTGGTGGAACAGATAACCCTCTGAAGTAACCCTACCAGAAAAAAAACCCCAAATCAAACAACCTGACATAAGAGCAAGTATATTATGCATAATATACTGGTTTTGACCAAATGGCAGGGTGACATAGGTCTTGGTATCTTAATTGCTCCATGTAGAACCACAGAATATTGCAGACAGGAGTGAAAACAAATGTCACTGCACTGAGACATATTTAGCATGCAAGCAAAATGCTTGTTTCGCTAGAGTCAGATGAGAAATCTGCAGTATCTTGCACTAAAACTCTGTGCTATCTTCTTTCAGACCAACTTGACCTTTGTCGGCTGTGTGGGTATGCTGGATCCCCCACGAATTGAAGTTGCTTCATCTATAAAACTGTGCAAACAAGCTGGTATTAGAGTTATTATGATTACTGGTGATAATAAAGGCACAGCAGTAGCTATTTGCCGTCGCATTGGAATCTTTGTGGAAGATGAAGATGTTTCTACAAAAGCCTTTACTGGTCGTGAATTTGACGAACTCTCACTTGCTGCCCAAAGAGATGCTTGCCACCATGCCCGTTGCTTTGCTCGTGTAGAGCCTTCCCACAAATCCAAAATTGTTGAGTTTCTTCAGTCTTTTGATGAGATTACAGCTATGGTGAGTAATTGAACTTTTCCTTGGTTTGAAAGGCAGGTGCTGTATTTAAACCCAGATTATACCTTCTCAGACTGATGCCTCATTCTGGAAAACACTTTTTCCATGTTTCCCTCAGCGTAGTTCTGCACTGAAGTGATTTTTTTAAAGATCCAAAACCACAGCCAGTACAAAATACCTTTCTGGTCCTATATTTAAGTGCCCACCTCTTATTTTTTTTTTTTTAAACTTTAAATTCTTGTTTTAGACTGGTGATGGCGTCAATGATGCTCCTGCATTGAAGAAAGCAGAAATTGGAATTGCTATGGGTTCTGGTACTGCAGTGGCTAAAACTGCTTCTGAAATGGTTTTAGCAGATGATAACTTCTCAACTATTGTAGCTGCTGTGGAAGAAGGACGTGCAATTTATAACAACATGAAACAGTTCATCCGTTACTTGATCTCTTCCAATGTTGGAGAAGTTGTTTGGTAAGTTTAAAATTTATTTTTGCTTTGAACTAGAGTAGTGATAATGGAATCTTTTTTTTTTTGTTAGTTAGTTATTGACTTCCAGTATTTTTCACTAGAACCAGAGAAACAGGTTCTCCAGGTAACTGATCATTGTGACTGTGTGGAAGTCTGCACATTTCTAGCCTAGTCTTTACGGGAGAATTTTAGGATACCACAAAAGCTTCATATTGCATTGCATATAATATTCTAGCTCAGTAAGTGGCTAAATGCTGTACGATTATTTCTATGACTGGAATAGTTGTCTAGAACAGGAAAATAAAAACCTTAACCAAATATTACAAAATCTGGTATTTCAGATAACTTAGCCACAGATATAACTTAAAATGTTTGTTTAACCTTAAGCTGCAGAAGACTGTGTCTTCTGGGTCTTTTGTAAGGAATGGTGACCCAGTACCACAGGATGCATTTCTCCTGGCAGAATGTAAATATTGACCTCCTAACAGTTGCTTATATCAAAGCATACTTTCTCACAGAGTGAACGTAACACAGCAATTGTCTTGCCTTGTTCCTTGTAAACTTTAAACTCCTTCATATGGCTCTTGCTGCAGCCCCTGTTACTGTTCTATTTAATCGCACAGGCTTGGAGCCACGAAAGCTACATGCTCATTAAGTTTTTGTGGGGACTAGCAGTAATCTAGCTTAATGAAGCTTAGTTATTTGAGCTAAAATGCTATTATGTCTGTAAAAGTTTTAGTGCTTTTTAGAAAGTGGCTTACAAGCCTTTATGCATGTATGTATATNGGGGGGGGGGAAGGCTACAGCAAGAACTCTCAAATTCCCAAAGTTACCAGAGGAAAGATAGTGCTTCAAAACTTATATGCCAGTGGTTAGAAATATTTGCTCTTGGGTATGTTTTTAGTTTTCTGAATGTGAATGTTCAGCTTGTGATATTAAATGCATAACTCTGTATGAGAGAACGGAAGTGATGCTACAGGCTTAGGCTTAAGGACTTATTTACATGCACAAGAATAAGCTTATAATTGGTGGGTTTTTTCATAGTATCTTCTTGACTGCTGCCCTGGGTTTTCCTGAAGCTCTAATTCCTGTCCAACTGTTATGGGTAAACCTTGTGACGGATGGTCTCCCTGCTACTGCTCTGGGCTTTAATCCTCCTGATCTTGATATCATGAATAAGCCACCGCGCAACCCTAAAGAGCCACTGATCAGTGGATGGCTCTTCTTCCGTTACCTAGCTATTGGATGTAAGTAGCAATAGCTTTTTTTTTCCCTTAAGTAAACATAAGCAGGTACATTTTTTTGAGATCCACTTGAAAGCAATTTGTCTAATCTCCTTGAGTGCTGAAATTTTGAAAGCTGGCAATAAATGTTCTGTGGAACTGGTATTTTTCCTTTATTTTGTTCTGAGATTCACACTTTGTTTTGCACATTTGCAGGCAGTGCTGTGATAGGAACAGTACAGTTGTGAGGTTTTTTAATTCTTTTTTCATTGGTAGCAAATGAGGCATCCGAAGCCCTAGTTACATAACATCAGTGGGACATTCACCGTTTTGTCAGAATCTTTTGATTTTGACAACTAGGAAACTATTAGAAATTTTATACACTGCCAGTACTAGATCAGACCTTCAAAATTGTCTGGTAGTGGTTGATGTTATAGTCTGTATAAGAGACAAGCCCTTCAGGAGCAGGTGAACTTAGGGCTGAGTCTGACCTCTGTTCTCAAGAGGCCACCTACTTGCCTTTACCCATTTGACTCATTCCAGGCTGAAATACTTTTAGCTCAAATCATTGAGATGGCAGATTTTAGCTTGTCCATGCAATAACTGCCAGCCTTAGGAAGATGAGCATGTTGGGGGACTGGGATTGAAGAATCTGCATTAGCTGTTGAAGTCATACATAGAATTACTTCTAAATCTGAAAATGACACCTGTCACCTATCTAACCTACCGTTTTTGTGCTGAAGTAGAAGAACACAACAGGTTTGCTGGCATGGCTATAATCTGAGAAAACAAGAGTACCAACTTGTGATATCAGTGGACATAGATTTAAACCTTAAATATAGCTATAGTACTGTAAAGCTAGAATAAATATCTACGTTGATACTTAATGCACACTGTCTTCATGCCAAAAGCTGTGACCTTAATTTTCCTAACTGACTTCGTAGATCTCAAAGTAAGTAAACCTTAGTATTAGCTAATGTAAGTACAGACACATTGGGTTCTGAGAGGTAAAAAGAAAAATTGTAGGTTGATTACTCCAAGTGATCTCACTGTTTACTTCAAGTTCTAGCTGTCAGCTTCCATAAGCAAATATTAATACAGTATTTAATGGTTATTGAAGTTACACCTGGTAGAGCAGATGTCTTGCACAGGAGATAGATTAATTCCAATCTTTTTTTACAGTACTAGAGGTCTTGAGGTAGAAGTTCAAATGTGTCAAGTGAAACTTTCTCTTGAATGTAGTTCACAACACTGAAAAAAGCACTTTGTTTTCTTTAAGGTTATGTTGGTGCTGCCACAGTGGGTGCTGCTGCTTGGTGGTTTATCGCTGCTGATGGTGGTCCAAGAGTTACCTTTTATCAGCTGGTATTTGCTCAGTTTAATATCTTTGGGGGGAGAGGGGAGGTACCTGCTTCTTCCATACTTGCTACTTCAAATGACCATAGAAAAACAGTAGGTTACAGAAATTTGACAGATGTTTTCAGACTTGTTACTGTGAAACTAGATTATGATTAATTAGTCTTAATACTAAAGCTCAGAGGTGGGATACCTGAGCTTTCTAAACCATTTGAAGAAATAATTGTTTCTTTTTTCTAAAGCTAGTGGAAGTTTAAAAGCAGTGCTTATAGGAGTCATATTAGAGAGTTTTCATAATACTCACTGCTTATTTCATAGCTGCCTATTTTACATTTTAAAAGTTAACAAGCTGTGGAAGTGAATTCATATTGTTCTGTTCCAGAGCCATTTTCTGCAGTGCAAAGAGGACAATCCAGACTTCTCTGGTGTCGACTGTGTGGTTTTTGAGTCTCCATATCCAATGACAATGGCTCTTTCTGTACTTGTCACCATAGAGATGTGCAATGCTCTCAACAGGTTTGTATATCCAGATAGGAAAGCAATGCTTCCACATAGCTTATCTAAAATCCTACCTTTTGTGCCATTTGTTTCTTAGTGTATGGACAGCTCAACTAATGAAGAATGAGTCATATTTCCTTTCTGAATCCTGGTAGTGCAAACAAAATGACTCTCTTGGGTAACATTTGAGATCTCTTATCATAAGCTATATTTTTAAGTCTGCCAATTCACTCTGGTATTTTACTAAGCACAAGCAACTGAAATATTTTCCATTATTTCTAATCTAAGCTTAATCAATCAGATTATCCCTCCTATGTTGGTATAAAGTGATATCAAGGAGAACTAAAATAAGAATGCTGAAGATATGGAAAATAGTTTTTCCTGCCCTAAGGGAGTGGGGGTTTAGCCAATTAATATCAGATTATAAATGGAAACCACTAAATAGCACAATGTCAAGGGTATTTTTCTTCAAATAGCTTAGAGGTCAGTTAATTTAAAAACAAATAAACTTTAAATGCAAGTGTACTGCCATAGTCCTACATAGAAAGATACTGATCTACATCTGATGTTCTGGATCTCAGCCTCTTGTGCAGCATAGCCTAAATGCAGATTAAATCGGAAGAGAATTAAAGAACACACGTTAAGAAGGTGCAAGTACTTGACCTCTGCATAGCCAGTCTTTAAGTGAACTTCAGCAGTGGTTGCACTAGGTCCCCAGGCACACAATAGGCGGGGAGGATTCCGTCTTACGCTGCCATGCCTGTCTTTCCCTTACCCCTCCCATGGAGCGGAGGTCGAGGTTTTAGCAAGAAGAGTAGACTTTATCAGGAATGAGCAGAATTCACAAAAGCTTTCAAAAATAAATGTGAGGTTGAACTGAGACAGCTTTGCCAAGCGGATTCCTGAGGTAGTTTAAAGTTGTAAAGTGTATATATAAACCGTATCTTGGTTTCTTTCTTTCCTTTGTTTCTGGGATAATTGTGACTTGCCGCGCTGCTTTTCTTTCCAGCTAGTTTTCCGATTTACTGAATTTTCTGTTGGTGTCTTACGTACATATGTGTACCATGTTTCTTTTGCAGTCTATCAGAAAATCAGTCTTTGATGAGGATGCCCCCATGGGAAAATATCTGGCTGGTGGGCGCTATTTGCTTGTCCATGTCACTCCACTTCCTTATCCTTTATGTGGAACCGCTGCCAGTAAGTGCACATATTTAACACCCGTCCCTGAACTCGGAAATAGGGCAAAAATCTGTCTGGAGCTTAAGGCAAGGAATGGAGGAAAAGATATAATGCTTGGCTTTTCTTTCAGATTATCTTCCAGATCACGCCTTTGAACGTGACACAGTGGCTGATGGTGTTGAAAATCTCACTACCTGTCATTCTGCTGGATGAAACACTTAAATATGTGGCCCGTAACTACCTGGAACCTGGTAAAGATAGTGTGCGGCCTGCCAACAAACCATGTTCTTTGTCAGCATGCACCGAAGGAGTTTCCTGGCCGTTTGTGTTCATTACTATGCCCTTGGTTATCTGGCTTTACAGCACAGACACTAACTTTAGTGATATGTTCTGGTCTTGACTGACATGGTGACAAGTTTTACATTCAAAGAAAAAGTTTAACTTAATTTTTTTATTGTTTAGAGCAACTGTCTATTTCTGCTGAATTTTCACATGAACATATTTGCCGGTGATGGAGGTTTCATAATCTAGATTTTTGGTTTTTTTGCTTTTTCTGACTTCAGTGGGGGCAATATATTCCTCTTTTATACACAGTTAAAGTGTCCATTGACATGTACAGAGAACTAACACTATTTTATGCAAATATTTTTTTGTAGATGAAAAGCATGTACAGTGTTCTGTTCAATAGTCTATTCATCATGTAAAAAAAGTAGATTTTTTTTGAGCCAGCGGACACTATCAAACTAAATTGGCAGCAGATTTTAGGGAATGAATGTGTGTTGTCTAAAACTAAAAAAGCATGTAACTGTTTGTCTTCTGCATGATCATCCAAACTTAATTTGTCATAAAGTCAGGTTTTATTCATAAGCAGAACTTTCTGTGCTGGGCAGAGAGAACTGCTACCTTGGTCAGGATTTCTTTGCGGTTTCCCCTATTCCTGTTCCCTCGCTCTTGGTTCTTGACTGTCCTTGTTTACACCAGTTTCTGTATGAGGTATGCCTAATCTTGCTCGTGCAGAAAATACCATTCCAGGTGTGGCTTGCTGGGGTTCTTCCATACTCTCAACACACATAGGGTTGTTTTTTTTAAGATTATTTATTTGTCTATTGTATTTTATTGTAACAGACCTTATTTTGCCAGTTGCCCATTATGCAGGGACAGGGAGAGCTACTTCTGTCTACTTAAATCTAAAACCTTTTTAACAAACACAATCGGTTTTAATTCAAAAGAGGGTTTAAGTTGGGTTTTAATACCTTAATTACATGTGTAAGATCCTTTCTTTTTCTAACCCCCCCTCCTCCCGCCTTTAAGAGCAAAACTTGTGATGAGACCTGGAAAAATAACTTGCACTGCATAGCTAGAAATTGGATTTCCTACACTTAGGGCACTAATGATCAGTTGTATACATGGAGTTACTCTGCTGGCCTGTTGTTAGCCTGACTTGAAAAGTAACAAGCTCGTGTGTGTTTTTTGTAAAATCTGTAAATAGCACATGACCAAATTGAACATATTGTATAGAACTATTTTTATTTTAATGTGGCACTAACCACCTTCATTATTACGGTAAATGTTAAAGCATGTTTTCAAATTCAGTCCTGTATCAACAACATGTAAGTCATTAACAGTCCTAACTGTGGTGTTTTTCTCCAATGCCTTCCAACTTTCATCGACTAAAGTGAGTATTTCTCTTCCATTTCACCATGCCAGTGGTGACTTGCTGTAAAATAGCATATGCTGTATACGTGTTGAAGAATAAATAGTAATTTCCTTCATTCCCATGCTGTGTTTTGTCAAACTCTGCTGTGCTACATTATTATCACCACTTTAGACTCTTGTTTTGTGGTCTGAAGCTTAAATTGCCGGTTCCAAAGGCAAAGCACTTGCTTTTGGTTTAGGGTATTTTAGGGTCTTGTTTTATAGCAGCCAGGAGCCTTAGTGCCCCAGGGTCTTACAGCTTTTGGTCTGAAGTTTGAGATAAAATTGGACAAGTCTGTAACTTAAGACATTGAAGCTCTTCACATGAATGTTTAGTGTTCAAACCACTGTGGTACTTGTGGTCAGGTGCTGGTTTACTCCAAAGCTTTTTCCAGCTCTGAAGTAGGGGATGCCCCTCTGAGCTGACCACCCTTCCCTAGTCTGTGGTATCTGCAGTGCTCAACGTGCAGGTGCTCCTCTTTGCGAAAACAGCTTATAGGTTCCAGTGAGCGGAAACGCTTTGTACAGTGGCTGTATGAAGAGACAAAAGAACAGTCTCAGCTTAACAGGAGAGTCTTTGAAAATTGTGCTGCGGTCATTATGTCTTTGTAGAGTAGCAGGTGCTGTGTTATCTTGTGCTAGCTCAGTTTGCTTTAATAACCCAATTCATATAGCTTTCCGATTCCTCATAGAGGAAAGTGATAGTTAAACACTATGTTCTGTTGGTGCCAGCTGGAATCCAGTGAGCACAGATAATTCTCTAGGTTTCAAGCTTTCAAATATAGATGCTAACCTCAAAATCCATAGACACTATCTGAAATTCCACTGCTTTGTGAATACTCTGTTTATCTAGAGTTTGACTTGTTTAAGTTGATGCTGAAGTGACTCAGGTAGAGGGGCTGGACCTGATGATGTAGTAGTGTTTTGCTGAACTGTAAGCATTTAAATCCTGTTGAATGCCCTCTTTAGTGTGGAAAAACCTGTCTTTTCCAAACTGAGTTTTTACTTACTACAAAACCAATGACCAACAGCAGCCATTTGCTGTATCAATAATAGATGAGCAATATGAGACGTGTCCCTGTTTCTTGAAAAAGGAAGTTAATAGGTCATGTGATTTAGGATTCCTTGAGATCAAAATACATAAAAGTATGTTATTTGTTGAAAACAAATACTAATACGTTCTATGTGCTCCCAGCATAATGGACAAACTTTTTCCAGGACAGGAAAGCCACTGAATCTTTGAACACTGGTTCTGTGTGAACCTCCAGAGCAACGTGTTGGTGGCCTTTTTTTAAGCCGTGTATCTGTCACCATGAATGACTCTGCTTTTTGTATGCTTCTATGCTAAATAATCCTGCTATACACCCTCTTTTCCCCTGTCTCTAAGAAGCTGAAGGGGAAAATGACTGTCGATAAGTAGAATTCAGTCTGCAACGACTTCTTTGTTGGATCTCTGTGGAAGGTGAATCTCACTGCTTGGGTCATGGATTTCAATACTGATATCTGAGAGCTCCTTCATAACGGATGCCCTGGGGCATTTGTGTTCTGGGGTCTTATGTTCCTTGGAGTTTGCCTTTGAAAGCTGGATGATTGGCAGGTAAATGGAGTGGCCTTCATCCCTACGGGCTCCTGAGGTTATGGGAACAGCCAGGTATTGTAAGGTGCTCCTAAAGAGCCCAAGCCATCTTAATATACCCAGTTTTCCTTCTATTTCTCCCAGTCTTGCTGTCTAAATTTTCCTGTAGAAATGGAGCAATAGGGTTCCCAGTGATCAGCGCTTAGTTATGTTGGGTTCAAGGGTAGCTGTTGCTGTGCTTCCAGTACTTCTGTTTCCCAGGCGTTGCCACTACATGGTAAATACCAGCCTTGTGTGGTCTGGACTGGCCAAATGTTAAGACCTACTACGAGCTTCCTCCCGGGCAGTGAAGCACCCTGGCCTGCAATCGCTGTCTGCTGCGAGCTTCCTTGTCATCTTGGAGCTGGAGCGCTGTGGATCTGGTCTTAACCCTTCTCCGGTTAAGTAGGCTGTGGGAGGCTGCGGGAGTGCTTCTGCCTTTAGAATAGCATAAGGCAGTGATGGCTTGGCTTTTTGATGACAGAAACGATAGAAATACAGTTCAAGGTTAGTAATGCACAGCAAGAAAACACTTTAACTAAAATGATTATCCTTGATTGTGTAGATCTTGCCGTTCTTTAGCTATCGGCCCTTTCATGTAAGGAGGCCAAGAAGAGAGGACTTTTTGATTTAGAATAGACTTACATGCCAACGTCTCAAAGTTGAAACTATTGCTTTATTTCTTTGTTCCCTACATACTTCCTCTCCAACCTCCTCACTGTACTAGGGTCATCTGGGGATAGGACTAGGTAACTCCTCTTTTAATGTGTTAGCCCTGTGAATATATAAACAGAAGCACTTAAGCAGAAATAACTAGCAGTTACCCAGGCTTTATCTCCCACCCCATTTTTAGAAAAGGACTACTTTTTATTTGCCTCTCCTCTTGTCTCACTGAGCATTTTCATCTCCACTTTTTTCTGGATTCCTTAGTGCCTTCACATACTGCTACTGATTTTCTACCATGAGCAATGTGTAAGGCCAGTATCAATCATGATTCTGGCAAATGTTCCCCAGAGAAGCTGTGGCTGCCCCATCCCTGGGGGTGTTCAAGGCCAGGTTGGACGGGCCTTGGAGCAACCTGGTTTAGTGGGAGGTGTCCCTGCCCAGGGCAGGGGGTGGAACTGGATGATCTCTAAGGTCCCTTCCAACCCAAACCATTCTGTGATTCTATGTGATTGATGCTACTCGAAGCTAGGAACACTAGGAAGAGTATCAGCTTATCCTAGGAAACCAGTGGGTTTGGTATGAGAGCGGTTCCTCCTGAATTCAGTGTTCTGTAGCCTCGTCCAAATCAGAGCGAACAAAATGGTCAGGCAGCTGCAGTCATACATCAGATATTTTAGACAGGGGCTTTTATCTTTGTAGTGCCTCGGGCCCTCTGCTTTCAAATGGGGGTGATTCAAAGTACCGTTTGTGAGCTACGCAACAAGCTGCTCCTTTTTGCTGACATCAAAGCAATAAAAATAGTTCATACTTGGTTTCCCAAAGTATTCTTGCAAATAATTAAGTATGAAAGAGGCTGCAGAGAAGTATATAGCAATCTATCAAAATGCTATGAGGCTTATGTTTGTAGGGAGGCCATTTTGGAGAAGGCTAATGGTCAGAAAATGAGTTTTTAATCTGATGATAAAATGCAGTACAGCAGTCCTCTGTCGCTATTCCACGAACACAGCTGATGCACAGAATATACATGGTAAACAACTTAAAGATGGTTGAATTCGCTGAGATGAAGGGAGGTAAAACTGATACAAAGTTGTCTGTCTCTTGCACCTGTCTTGTTTACTTTTTTGCACTTCTAACCATTAACTGTTTCCCTAATCTCTGCTAATTACATCCTTAATTACATTAATATGCGTTCTCAAATCTTAGCAGGAGAGCCTAAATTTTATAGTGTTGAAGCAGTGTTTTGAAGAGCCACTGTCAAGTTCTAGGCAACGAGAGTACACTGTTGTTCTCTCCTAGACGCAAGGCTAACCTTACGCTGTATTTCCGGGGTAAAGTACAGCAGTAGCTAAATTACGTTGTACTCTACCCTTTGCCTTACGCATTTATCTGTGTAGTTTAATGACTTCTTCAAAGCTTTCCTACTGCTTCCCAGAACAAGCTGCATAACTCAGAAAAGGGACATTGTTAGGTCACTTCGGGGTGAAACTTGCAATGTAATGCCTTGATTAGAAAAACGCCCTTAAAGTTCTTAAAAACTTGAGCTCAGACTCTGTAGTACAGAACTTGAAAGTAAAAATTGCAAGTAAGTGAGACTTGTCTATTGCCACTAGTCAGACAAAGAGAGGCAAAAACGATCCAAACACATCTTAATTCTTTTTCACTGCAGTCTTTGTAGGAAGTGCTGGCTTTGCTGCCAAAGGGAGCTCTGCTGCATTCGGAAGAGCTGAGCCATAATCCAGAGGATTCTGGGCTTTAAGAGCAAAGTAACCTGAGAGTGTCCCTTCAGTAACAGAGCAGCCAGTTACCAACCTTAACATTCTTTCTTCTGTCACTGTTGATCTTAGTCTTGCTTGTGTAATGATACTCAGCATTCATCCTTTCATTAACTGATGCCTTTTCTTTCTTTCCTTTTCAGCAATACTGGAGTAATCGCTTCCTAAACAATTTTGCAGAAATGTAAGGTTGTTTTGTTGCGTGCATGTGTTTTTAGCAACACATCTACCAAAACTTCTGCATGTATCATGTGTAAAGGTTCTTTGCTTTCCCTAAAACGAAACTCATTGTGTTCTCTGTGGAAGAAATGTGTGGTACCATTAGGACTTCATTATACAGATGTACAAAGGTGCAATATAGCTTACCGAATTGGAAACTCTCTCCAGAGAAGCTTGGTTTCTGTGCTGCACGGAGAAGAGTTTGTTTATCCTTGAACAAGAATCGCGGAGCTGTCAGCCAATTTTCCATATTTCTGTATGTAAAATGTCAATTTATAAAATGTACAATATCAAAATAATGCATGCCTTCGGTTGTAGACAAATCTCTCTGTATTGTATCATCCAAACATACTACTCTATAACAGCTTATGTACAATGCTATCCTATTTATAAAATTCATTGAAAAAGATTACAGATGAATGTTAAACTGTAAGCCTCCAGTTGATAACTTTGGATTTTTTTTTATCATGTGTGCAAATCAACCTCTTTTGCACTGTAATGTAACTTATTTAAATCTAAGGCAGTAAGACAGATGTTGGTGCAATACAAAATATCGTGATGCATTTATCTAAAAAGCAACAACCGACGTAGCCAGTTACCACAACTGCATGTGTGACCTTTACGAGTTGTAAATAAGATCAATTGTCTATTTACATGCTGACAGTAAGAAGCATCACACCTAGTTTCATTTGTATCAGGTAAATAAATTTATTCTACAATACATACTTTGCGTGTTATTTTATGCACTTTTTTTTCTGCAGGTACATGCGTACATACTTCGGCGCTCTCTTACATTAATGCCAGGATGACACTTATAGCACCAACACCATTGCAATCTTTCCTCCTAGAACTATGCAGATGCCAGCTGCTCTTCCGGCAGTATTGACCTCCTCGCTGGTGTGATTTCCTCTGTCCAGGGGCTTTTGTGTGCGTTTAAGGGACACTGTCAAGTACTTTGATCACTCAATTTTTTTAAAATGCTCCATTGTTTGTAAAATCCCTCTGAGAAACTTAAAATAAACATTTCTTTCCCAACTACATCTTTATTTTTTTTGTCCTTTTCTGTCTTCTAAATTGCCCCGGCCTGAAGAAGCTGCTAGTCTCTTCCCCTTCCCCTAGGCAAAAGGGAGATGAGCCCGATGTGTTTGCTCCAGAGCGCACCCTGCGAGCAGCCTGCCGGGAATGCTGCTCTTGCTTAGGGCTTATTCCCTTCCTCAAACCCTGGGGCTGTTCTGCCACGGGCTCACAGTGCAGGAGTCTGTTCAGCACTGGGCAAGGCTGAACGATGGATTTTCTAAGTGGTCTCTGACGCTTTTCTCCAAAGCCCATAAACTAAGTTTTGTTTGGAGTAAGAGGAGGGGGAGTCGCTCTGTATTACGTTCAGAACACAGTAACGTGTTTTAAATAAATGTAATGCCTCTTAACCTCCAGCCCCTGATACCAGCACCGTGCTAGCAAACAGCGTTATCCAAATGAGGTGACAAGTCTGAGACCCTTCAAACACAACAGTGTGAGGTTTAAAAATACCGGGGTTGAATTCCATCGTTCCGCCGAAGGGTAAGACGGTGGAGGATGCATTAATACACAGGGCTGAACTGCTGGTGGCTGCTTCCTACTATGGTAGTGTTGTTCTCGGCGAGCCGGGCTCCGCTCCTAACCCCTGGGCTGTGGCTGTCAGAGCCCGGCTCGGCACTCGCCTGTTATCTGCAACTGCAGCGCTTCCCGGCGGCGTATTAATAGCCTGTCTTCAGCACACACCAGCACCGCCGTCACCAGCCACCCTGCCCGCTGCGCCGGAAGGTGCTTCACATGGATGCCCAAGCTCAACCATCGAAGTCACTTGTCCAGAGAGAGCACAGTGGAAGAAACTGCCCCATTAGCACCTCTTCCCTCGTCATAACCTCTAGCCTTGCTGTAATTCGGAAGCAGTAAGAGGAAAAATGAGGCGCTCTGCTGTCTCGGCAGAAGGCAGCTGAAGCCCGGTTTCTCAGCCCTACCAACACAGCAGCGTGGAAGTTGCTCCCTCTGCCTGGCTGATCTGCTGCCCCTTTTTTCAACTTGCAGCAACACGTGTCACCAGCACTGGTACCAAATGTAAAGATCAGTGACGACACGAAGTCGTCGTTCAGAAAACGGCTCTGGCTCTGTCTGCGTTGCTGTCGCGACGAGTTACATTCCCTGGCTGGTTTCAGCATCTCTGCATTCAGAGAGCGGCTCGCTGGTGAGCAAACTGAGACCAAACTCAACTTATTTTTAAACATTTTTTTTTTAAATTATGATCTGCAAGATTAACTCGTTACTAGTCACCCACATGAACTGCAGGCAGCACTTTGGCGTACAGCCATGTGAAGAAAACCCGATGCTCAATGGGTTGCTAGGAACTTGAGTGCAGGAGTGCGTGGTAAGAGGTAAACGGCTTCATCTTCCTCCTCCTCTCACTGCATGGATGAGACCACGCTGACAGCCGCAGAGGAAGAAAGCAGTTCCCCCTCGCTCAAGTTATTAGGCATTATAGATACATTACATCAAACTGCAAAAACAGAGGGCAGAAAATAGCCCTGTTTTTACATTGAGGTGAATTTGCGTACGATTAGAACCCACGCCCACCCCCGGGAGGGTGGGCGAGAAAGGAGAAAAGCCTCTGGGGGAGGAGGCGGTAACTTTGCTTTGAAACCTCAGCTAGGAAAAAGGCCCAGGACTGCAGAAGACAGAGGAGCAATCCCCCCTCTGCTCAGCCTGCACAGCTCTGAGCACCTGAAGCAGAATTCTAAAATATTTCATCCCAATACTTTAACCACATGGAAGTGCAGAGAAGCCTTCAAACCGCAGTTTAGCAGGCTCGGGTTATTTGCCTAATTAGGTCAAGTCCCTGCCATTTGTTTAACTAGAGACAGCGGGAACTGAATCCATAAGGATTATTCCCTTATAGCTGAATTTATAAGGGTTCTCCCCTTCCCCCTCCCGGAGCGGCTGGTGACAACGTGCAGGGTGATGGGAGCACCTGGACACTTCCACTGGAATTCGTGCTTTCAGGCAGTGCCAATTTACACGTAAACCAGACACCAGATTTTGCTGACATCACCAACTTTAAGAGGTAAAATTTACCAGTCCGGCTCTTCAGACATGGCAAAGGAAAGGACTTTTCGGCTGATTTTACATGTGTAGCTTCAGGAGCCCGAGAAAAGGAGCCGGGAGACAGGGAGCTTTCAGCACACGCAGTGTGAGCTGCTCCTCTTCCTCACAGCACTGGGCCCACAGCGATTGTCCATGTCCCTGCAGCCTTGGTGACTAAAGGGCGGTCAGCCTCCAAAAACCAAACAACAGACGCCCAGAACCCCATAAGCCCAGGCTGCCCCAAACCCCCTGCTATTTATGCAGGTGGCAGAGTCAGTTTTTCCTACAGAGGCAGGGGAGGAACACTGCTCTGCTGCTGGGGTAAGATAACATCAGCGGCTAACAACAATCAAGCTGCAACCAGCTCATGCTTTTGTAAGCAAGTCACGCAGCTCCAGCGTACCATGATTGCAAAACACCGAGCATTTTGGTCTTGCGCTTGCTGCTGCCCTGCATGCAGCGAGGCAGGACACCCCAGGCAGAAGTCGTGACTTAAAAGAAGCTTCTCTTGTCACTGCTCTACTCCGTGACTTAAGCGTGAACATGGACCATCAGTTTACGTACGAGACTGACCTGCAGCTGACAAACCGCAGGCAGGAAAGCTCCCACCACTCCTCAACTCATCAAATGCATGTCCTTTCCCATACTGGAAGAACAACGTCACTGTCCATAGCCTGGCTGACTCGGGGCTGCCATGCCAACAATTCACGTCGGAGCTCTTCAGCTTTCCAGAGATTCCTGCCAAATAGTCATCATCTCACCATGCTGCAACCAGCAATTCCAGACCTGTTTTGTAGTGGCCGCTTTGCTGTGGACACTGTTCACCTCTGGCTATAAGTTAGAGGTACCAAATCCTGTACCATTATAAAATTCTAAACCTCTGGTTTGCGGGCGCTGCCAGCTGCTCATGACGTCCCACCGAGGGGCTTTATACCTTCAGTGAACTGAGAGCACAAAAAACCAAGCCAAAGCCACCCACCCGTGCTCTCAAACCAGCCGGCAGGTGCTGGAAATTTCAGCCTCAACCAAAGAGTATGGACTCATGATGGGCAGCTTTCCAAACCCCACGCTGCTCCCGCTCGCAGCTCCCAAACCTCTCACAGACCAAAAAGGAAAAAAACCCAGAAGGAAATCGCTATGGCATCGACTCAATCTCCACTCCGTCAGACGAGGCACGCAAACTGCAGGTGGCCTGGCAGAAACCAGGGCCAAGTTTCCAAAGCACCCAGAACCTGCTTTAACAAGTCCTCCGCCTCCCAGAGTTACAGAACCTCCCCGAGCTGCACCACTGACATTTCTACCCGCATCCCAGCATTGTGTCAACCAGATTCCGCAATAAGATGGCAAAAAGCTGCATGCGACGTGCCAAAACGAGCCTGAAGAATGAATGTGCACGTTGCAGATAGACATCAGCGCCTGTAACTAAACCAGAGCACGGCTTGTGCTGTCGGCGGCTGGCTACCGCAGTGGGGAACCAGGCACTCATTCCCTTAGTTCCGGTTGGAAGACAGAGCGAATAAAGGTGTTGAAGAGAAATTCAAGCACCTGAAATTGAAATCCTGAATTCCTTTCTCAAGTTGATGCTGGCCTTGGATCACACAGACTTCCCAGGCTTTTCTCCTCTTCTTGGAAATTGCTCGAACTCCTGAAGTCGCTTTTCTGCATCTACTCAGAGCTGCACTGGTAGGACCAGTTCAGCATTTAATTCTTCCTTCCACTTTAATCAAGTTCCACATGCTCATTAGGGAGGTCTCTACCTAAAACAGAAGGGCTTTTATCCAACAAATGTACTTTGGAAGACTAACAACATCCAACCTTTCACAAAACAGAGCTGCTGACACTCGGATCGTAAAGCCTAATGGGATTAGGAGCTCCCCTCACCAGCTGTGCGGCAGGCGTTGGTCTTTGAAGTTTGTCACCAAGACACTTCCATCTCAGGGAAAGCCCCGCTGGCAGCGTCCCACCAAGCTACTTTGTTCCTCTTTCACCGGTCGCTAACAGCCCAGTGGAAAGGCAGCCGTCACTGAGCTGGCACTGGGACTAGACTGGGGTTAGGCACAGGCCATACGCCTTCCCCTTCCCTCAGGGCAGGGGAGAAGGGCCGAGTCCTGCCTGCGATAGGCACCGCTTCCCTCCGTGCCACGGCTGCGTGCCCAGCCACCCTGTTTCCTACCCACGGAATCCCTGTAGCAAGTTGTAAACGTCTCTACACCTACTTACAGTCAGATGATGGACGTTCTTCCTTCCACCATGTAAAGCCTCTGAATTTACGTCATGGGTGGTAATTCATAGCATATAAGGAGATGAAACCCATCTGTTTCCTAATCGACCTTTTTTGGGCAAAAGAGGCAGCAGGAACAAAAGCAGAAATCAAAGCACAGCACAGAAAGGGTTAAAGCCCTTTTGTAAAAACTCACATATTTTCAGGGCTGGAGCGTTACTGGGTGGAAGGTCCTTAAAACTTCTCAGAGCCCAGTATTTCCATAAGGGTCACAAACACTTCACAGAGTCCTCCAGCCTTATCGAATTGGCCAAGTTTCAGCGTGACATTATCCTCCGCAGAACAGACACCGAAAGGTTAGCTGGAGCCATCACCTCCTTTTCTACCTATTAAAAGCTGTCCTGGTGAGCCGAGGAAAGGTTAAAGCCTGTCTCCGTATCCTGTTCCTCCTCTTGTAACAGCCAGCAGCAACACCAGAATCCAGGAGCTGCCTAGGCCAGCTAGAACTTAGGCAAATACAAGAATTACTGGGGTTTTTTTCGGAGTAATGCCAAATTTCCCCTGTGTTAGTTAAACAGATACCTGCGTTGCAGGCCACGTGGGACTACCAGATCGACAGCAACAGCTCAATCCATACAAACGTTGCCCCCATCTCACTTTCACCATGGACCAAAGCAGGGAAACCAGAAAGTGAGGTTACATCATCATCCCACTCCAGCACTGGCCAGCTGGGACCCCCGCAAGTTTTACAAGGCAAAAAAGCTGCTCAGTCACAGATCGCAGCTTTTTACTGGCTTCCCGACAGACAAACGTGAATCTCAAGAACCATATGGATGGCAGCTTACACAGACCAGTCTAAGGAAGACGCGTATCCAGATTCCTGTTCTTGCTCCACTGATGTCATCACGCTTGTTTCCTGGAAAACTATTTACTATTCCAAGAGGATGAAGCCAAGTTACCAGCTTCAACTCATCAAACCATATTGCACACCAAGGAATAAAACAATGTATTATACAGTAAACATTAGGAAAAAAAGCAGGAACAACAAAAATTCTGGGAATTTTAAAGTAGTTAAATAGTTCAGGGAAAGAGCTGGCATCTCAACAGCATTTATAGCAAAGCACGGGGCAACCCGCCGCCTCTCCAGCACAGGAATGGGCCCTTTTGGGATGCCAGATCAACCCCAGTTCCTGGATCAACTGCCAACTAAGTAGCTCACTTCTACCAACCGCTACATGTCTCCCAGCCCAGGGAGCCCAACTGGGAGCTGCTCCAAATCACCGAATCCCCCTTTAGCTAAGCAGTGTGCCACTGCTGCCTGCCTGTCCAGACACTTCCATGTAATTGGACTTTTTGTTCTCTGTAAATATATATTTTTATGTACGGTCAAGTCTCAGGACATGGGATTTTTTTTTCCTCCCCTTTGTCCTCTAGACGAGGCTCACAGCGCTCTGGAACACTTAGCTGAAAAAAAAAGATAGCTGAAGTGTCCACGGGCAAACGTTCAGAATGTGAGGTCAGTGTTCCCTGCCACGCCAGGCGCGGGTCAAACACACCGCAGGCAGGACACGCCGCTCTGTAGATGGCGTCTCTCGTCCTTTAAGAAGCAGTACTGGCAAGCGCCAGATGTAGAAAATCCCATCGCTTTTAAAAATCATAAGTCAGGAACTGTACTGCTCTCGTTCGAGCCCCAAACCGTCACTCTGTTTGCACGCATTCGTCTTTTCACTGGATGATAAAGGGGCAAAAGTAATCTGATCTCCAAACTTATAAAGTTCTTGGCCTCTCCGGGGAAGTTATTTGGAATGGAGGCTTTTACAGTGTAAACATCTGTCTGTGACCCACCGCAGCAGAGGCTTCCCCTGCACATTCCATACCCAGCGTTACACAACCATTAAAGTTCACAAAGTAAACGCCATGCTCAAGACTGTAAGAGAAAACATAGATTATTCTTTCTGTTTTGTTGTCATCAACAATGGTAGACAGGGACTAGCCAAAAGGCTTTACTTTATATATAAATTGTTACATTGACGTTTCCCACGTGAACATTTTACTTTTCGCTGAGCTGTGTTTGCACCAGAATCACCTTTTTTTTTTTCACCCCCCACCCAAATACCCAGCATGAGGCATCTCCCTGCCTCCTCTTGGCTGGCTTCCAAAGGACATCTTAACCAGCCCGCCGGTCCTTCCCCTTTCCAGGCCGGCATTCCTCCTGCCCTGCTACCCTTCCCTCTGAGATCTGCTTACCAGGGTCACAAACATGTTAATTATCACCAAAGCCTCAGGCCAGGGCTCCAGCACTTCCAACAACAGCTTTACAGTTCTTGCCCTCTCCTCCTTAAACCAACCAACCTTTTACAGGGCTACAAAGTGAAGAGATAAAGGATTTAAAAAAAAAAAACAAAAAAACCAAAAAAAACAAAAAAACCCAAAAAAAAACAAAAAAGGGGGATGAAAAAAACAGCAAAGAGGTTGGCAGAGTTAAAAAGAAAGAGAAGGATAGGAGTGGGAATATTTTTGAGGTAGATTCAGGCATCCACTCACAGGGTTACTTTTCAAACCGTGACCCTGGCAGCACAGGAACATAACGGGCAGGGGAATCATTCTTTAGGCTCACACTGAATCCTTTCAGTAAAAGAAACCACAGCAAAATCTGCTGCAACATACTTGAGCTTTGCTGAGCACTACATAAAATTGTATCAATTTACTGATGGGCAGTACTGAATACACATTATCCAGAATACGCTACTTTAAGCCCTGCCGAAGGCTATGTTTGAAATCATGGGTTTATACTGAGTTTAAGCCCAGCTAAGGCTCCTAAATTTAAGACTGCTAGAGACTGCGCTGATTTAGATCTGGTTTTTTTAAGAGATACTTAGTTGTGGTATATTTGTGTGACTAGAAATTACAATGGCAGACACAGCCTTTAAGATTTCCCTACAGCTGAGATCTAAGTGAGGAAATAAGGTTTGCTGAATAAGAAATACTCCCTGCTTCCATCCCGGATGGATCAGTTTCCACATCTCTGAGCTCCTGAAAAGCAAGGAGGGAACAAGCGCCAGACAAAAGCAGGCCTAATGAGGAAGACAGTCACTGAAAGGGGGCGGGGGGGAAAGAGCGCTCCTAGTTAATAAAAAAACCTCTGTACAAGCAGAAGTAACAGAACAGGGAAAAACACCTCAGTTAGACAGAAAACATTTATATTGGCCAGCAGTCCTCAGTTCTTTCTATTATGTCTGCTTCACAGATCTTAGATTCCCAGGATCTGGAAATCAGAATTAGAAACACTGCCAGTATTTCAGGTATTATCAGCACGTTACAGAATAAAGCACGGGCAAATCGCTTGCTACAGACCATACATTACATTACTTAGATAATTCCTAGCCACGTTGTGGACGCATGCTGCTTTTAGGCTCTGGCAAATCAAGTATTCTAGCCCTTACCCAAGTCTATGTAAGGTTTGAAGAAATTCTGTCCCTTTGCATCAGTTCTGTCTTCCCTATCACAAAGTAGGAAGGAATCAAAAGTTAGTAATGACATCTGTGATTCCAATTCAAAGATTTTGAGCAAACACGGGCACTCTACCCTGACCCAGCCCCAGAGACTAGGGCGTGCTGACATGCCAGCGCTGCACAACACAACTGGATGGCAACGGCTTGCTGGCCTCACCTGCCCATCGCTGCGCTTTGGGGAGCTCACATCACGGATCTGACAGTCCGGACTTCGGTTTTGAGATTTATCATCTTTTCTTCTATGCGGCACAGCACACGAGTGAGGGACGGAATGAGGTCAGCTGCCTATTATGGTGCTAATTGTTATATTCCCTGAAGTAGAATACCAGTAACTGAATTTGAGAGTACAAGATCTCTGCAAAACCAGAGATCACATTCTAAAATTAGGGCGCTAATAAAGGCTCATTAATAGGCAAGAAGAATCCCTCTAGAATTCTGAAGCTAGTGCTAAATATATCTATCTATATAATCTCAAATGCACTCGACATGTATGGCATCTGAAAGTTCCTTACTCCACACAACTATTAGCAAAGACCATACCGAAGCTCTATAACCCAAATCCATCAGGTACTCACAAAGGTGTAATCTGCAGGATCTGACTGAACTTTTCACTTTCATTAAAGAGCCAAGTTCTCAAAAAAACAAAGCAGCAAGGCCACAACTCTATTTTGACAGCCACCTTAAGGTGTTCCTAGGTGTACCTGGGCTTGTTTGCTAAAGCTGCACAAAGTACTCCGATGTTTTCTTTACAGCACGCTCATCTTGAAGTAGTTTTAGTTTCCCGGCTGTTCTAAAAGGAGAGATTATCAGATTATCTACAAACATACTACAGAATGGTTTTAGTAAAACTGCGGTTCTCCTGTTTCCTGTTCTATGTAAATGTTTCAGAGAAATGTATAAGGCCAGTGGTTTCCATCTGCGATTAACGACGCTTAAAGGAACCACTAGAAAAAAACGGCTGAGCAGCTTGCAAAATACGCATTACATACCTCCTATACTTCTCTTATCAAAATTAAATGCAACCTCTCTGTAGTTTAATAACATCAGGAACTCCATTCTTGCATCCACAATACAGACTTAGAATAGAACTAGAAAGCTAATGAAGCTACCCAGCTTTCAGATGCAGAATACAATCTGATGAACGCTCCAGGAGAAAACAAAGCAGGGTTTTTTTTAAAAAAAGAGACACTTTGAATTTGCTTGTACATGTGTATTTCTTTCTGTTATGAAGGACGTGCAATGAGCTGAAATCTATTCACCACATCACACAGTAATGGTGTAACCAGATTCTTCGTAAAAGAACAGGATCAGGCCTCTCACCCACCAGAATGCAATTAACAAAATGTTTGCTCCAACGGAAATACAGCCATTTGGTGTATTTGCTTAATGAAAGAGCACCTTATGCTAATTCGATCACCAAGACAGCACCACATGCTTTTCTGTTCTTCCCATATAGCCTTCAAATAACTGAAACTTAATTTGGTATTTTGGAAAGTCTGGAAAGTCTAAAGCCCACAAAATTCCAGAGAGAACAGATACTCAGTTGTTTACTTTTTTTACATAGATAAACTATTAGACTTCTCCTTTGTAAAATGTGACATACCAAAATATTTCCCAGACTATAACAGAAATAATCTGCCTATTCTTTTTGTTGTGTTTTTCTAACTGATATAAATACACACCGCAGAGGGAAAGATATTTCACCCGTATCTGCGTTAATACATCTACAGCCAGGGGAAGCTTGTTTTGCATGTCATGTATTTCTATCAAATAGCAATTTCCCTCCAACTGATACTCAAAACTATTGTTTAGCTTTGTAGAAAGTCTGTGTGCTCCAGCATACTTGTGGCAACAGAATAAATATAAAAGGGATTAAATTGCCAATATAAAGATAAAAATACATGGTTTAGTAAAGAGTAAGGAAATCGGAACTGTAAGAAAAATAAGAGCAAGAAGTAATTCCTCCTCCCACGCATCAAGCCCACCGAACTGAAACGGTTTCTAGATTACACAAAGCAGCTCAGCCTTGAAATGCTGACGTTGAGAATTTGTACATGAAGCGATGCACTTTTGCCTCAAAAGGTGAGGGAAAACACATGAATTCAAATGTTACTTGATGGAAACATGAAGTATATAAACATGGCAAAAACAAGACAATATGTGTATTTGCATAATTTAACATTTCTACAGCAACGCACATGAAGAGGGATGAATTCTTTTTATATATCATTTTAAATGGCAGTGCTGCATACAGCATGTGAAGTGCTTTGAGTCACTGCTGTAAAACCTTTTAGTAACATACTGAAATGAAACTAAACTGCATATAAAAATAAATGTTCATGTACAGACTTTAAATGATTACAGGGTTTAGTAAGGATTGGGGAAATGACTGTAATTCTCCAACACTGGCTCAGTTCTGCACACACAGAAACCAGTCAGCTACAAAAGTGTGCTGTAAGTCAAAGTTGCCTAGCGTACCAAACTTCACCTTTATAGCACATGTAATGCCTTCTGGAAAAAAAAATTAATTCAACAAACACAGCAAGAGAGAAGTGCTGCTTTCAGCCACACCCGAGCGACTCCTCCAGACTTCAACAGGAGCGTGAGCCCAAATGGTAGCGTACAAACGAGAGACTAAGACCTTTTCCACAAAGGAGTACAAACCACTGTATTTACAAATCAATCAAGCACACTTAGCCCTGGACAGAATTTAGACATTGTTTTCATCATAAACAACAGCCTTATTACACACTTCAGATTCTAATGCTTTTAGTTTAGCAGGAATTTTTTTAAATGCAAGTTGCAAATAATCTCCGATACAGTTAGTCCCTTACACTTAATAAATAGAAGCATCAAGAATCTCCATGGTATTGAGATGCATAGAACTAGTAAATGGTTTCAGAGTCTTATTTAAGGAAAACAAACAAACAAAAAAAAGAAGTCCTTTGTTACTGCAAAAATCCCAGTTTATGTTCTTCAAAGAAGAATGGCCCTAGTGGTATGTTCAAGTGCCAAAACAAGCAGCAGGATGAGAGGCCATTACTGCATGCCAAACCACTGCTCTTGATCTGCCCACTGAGCGGCTTCACTGTCGCTGCCTTCCAAGTCCCCCTCCTCTCCACTTCCCTCCATATCATCCACGTCTTCTTCCTGGGTTGCGTCGGTTGGACTTTCCTCTTTTTCCATTTTCTGCATTCCTTCTAGTGACTTCTGATCATTGGGATCCAAACTGAAGAAAGTAAAAAGAAAGAAAGCATTTTCCCCAGGTTTTTTTTTTCCTTATATTTGTGACATTATTGGGGGGGGACGGAAAGGGAAGGGGGGGAAGTCTCATCTGTTGTTTGCACTTCCTGTTTTAACACCATCATCAAGTTCAATTTAGATGTAGCTTCACCTCAGGCTGACTGTAATGTTGAGTATTAATTAAATCTTTATACAAAACCTGTTCATCCCCAAGAATGTGCTTATCTAAACATCACACTATTCCAGACAATATTAATTATAAAGTAAAATGAAAGCACTAAAAACTTAAATGCCTGTGATTAAATATATTATATGCAAGGAAAAACCAGCTGCCCCATTAACGCTATGTAAGTTTATGGTGGATATAATGTGCTCGATTTAAGGTAAATTTAACTTGTTGAAATCAAAACATGGTAACAATTAACATGGTAACACCCTAAAAAAACATTTAGGTTATGTTAAATTGCATCACACTATTAAAATTTACTTAATAGCTCAGCAATACCTTCTAGTTTAAAGGAATGGACCTTAAGTGCCTGACTATATCATAATTACTAACTATAAATAAATCTATGCCTTAATCCTTTCATTAGTCAAGGAATCACATGCCTAGCGACACGCTTCGCATTAATGCAGTCCCTCAGTTTTGCACTTCTCAGTTGAAAGCCTTATGACCAACTAATTCATTAACAGGATGTCATTTGTATGTTTCTGTTTAAGGGAGAATGATAAAGCTACCTCTGATGCATGCCCAAGTCAATTACTGGCTCAACTGTTTACTTAGTCAAGTTTATTATTGGTTCTTATAAACATACTTCAATCTCAGAGTAGCCTCTGCTTTACCTTAGGGCAATGCTGTACTGGTCCATTGCTTCCTGATACTCATTGACAGCTACAAGAAAGTCTCCCAGTATCCGGTGCAGAACACAGTCGCTCTGATTAGCCAGTGCATTCCTCAGCAAAGCAATTCCATCTTCATATTTTTGTTCTCTACCTGTTTATATGCAAAACTACAGTTTTAATTAATAGTTTAGATAAATCTGTAAAAAGTCAGAGTGTACACAAAGAGCCATCAGAACACAAGACTATTTCTTCCTTCAGAACTGTCAGCATGAGGGATAGCAGGGATACGCTTTTTGCAAGATTAACTCTAAACAATGACTTTTTATCACAATAACTGCTACAATCACAATTACATACACTTTGAAGTCAAAACATTTTGTTTGCAATTGTTTTAAGTGCTGATGTAACATCAGTTGTTAGACGCAATTAATTCCCATGATTTTTCCTTCAGGATAGAAGTGATAAATCCCCAGGCAGTAACATCCCTGCTCATTCTTCATATTGATGGGGCTGCAAAAGACTTTTCCATGTAAAACAGGATGCTTTAAATAAGTCGATATGGGGGGAAAAAAGGAACTTACTAAGAAGTTCTGCTTTCTTTACCACAGCTTTAATGTAATCAGGTCTTTGCGTTAGCGCTTTGTCCAGTAACGTTTTTGCTTTTTCCTGCGTGACTGGGTCTTCGAGACAAACTGTTGCTAACAGAGTGAGCGTCTGGGCATTTGCTCCCAGAGTTTTATACACATTATTTGCCATAACCATAGCTTCACGGATGCTGCTGGATGCTAGGTAACATTCGATGAGACCTGATGATACAAACAGGAAAACATTTCAGCTTTTGAGTTGGCACCATGGACACTTGCACCTCCTCAATTACTTGCACTCAGACTCCAAACAACCGACACTCCAATAAGCAAATAAAAATTGCAACTGAGAAACTGACTCTATACCCAACATTTTTCAAAAAGGTGGCAAAGAAACTTGCAGATAATGAAACTTAGACACAAATATTAAAATGGCACACAGTTCTACACAGAACCTGAGACGAAGGTAGGAGATGGATGACCATCTCCCAGGACCAACATCTGACAAAAGACTAAGTTATGACAGATTACATGCTCCTTCCTTAGTTGCAGAAGCAAAACTATTCAAGCAAAAGTAAAACTGCATCAGAGTGCTTCTAAATGTGCGCCTTCCACTCCAGCAGGGCATCTAC
Organism: Chionis minor; assembly: GCA_013398295.1. Lineage (NCBI taxonomy): Eukaryota > Metazoa > Chordata > Aves > Charadriiformes > Chionidae > Chionis > Chionis minor. The sequence continues at coordinate 447,789 of VZSF01002155.1, read as the reverse complement.
AGCACTGTGCCCACCACAAAGCACAAGATACGGAACTGGAAGAGCCAGGAGAATCAGATTAACACTCTCCATTTTGAGTAAATGAAAAAGTAAGAAACAAAACAAAACAAAATTTCACTACTGAATATTACAGCATAATCAGTTTGGTTTTACTTAAACAATAATTGCATAGAAGCAAGTACCACTGAAAAGATCTGACAACCAGGAAATCCTAAGAAAACTGACCCTAGAATGCACCGCCACATTAAAAACTGGTTCAAGGTTTAACACCTCTCATACAATCCTTTTGTCTATTTTCACAAGCCTACATTTTAGCACATCCATTCTACAGATCATTGACTCATTGCTTTTATTTATGGGCAGGCACTTAAAAAAAAAAAGCCTAGGACTCAGTACACCCAATCTAAGATTTTTATCCAATTCCAGTACTGGGATATTAATACTGCACCTGGACTCTTCAAAACTCACTATTTACTTGAAGCTACTGTTGAGATCAATAAGATTTAAATAGATACGGCAAAAGCCTAACAAAACGAAGTTCCAGTGGAACTAACCATACAGTTAACATCATCATCCAAAAGTGATCTGCTCAAAACACCCAAGTCTATTTATATCCAGATTAAACAAAAACAAACAAACAGCCCTGATTGAAAATTATTCTTATGAATACATGCATTCTCTAGTGCATTCTCTACATGCGTTCTCATCTGACCACTTCTACCAGAGCTTTATAGGTTTTCGGGTACCAATATTTACTAGAAAGTCAGCAGGAGAGAAGTCCTGTCTCTTCCTTTGCCTTGCCTAACTGTCATCATCACGACCCCAACCAACACTGTAAACTTGCGTAGCTTCACTTCACTCACCTTCATAGCAATCCAGCCTGCAAGGTGCAAGACGTATTGCTTCACGGAAGTGTATAATGGCTTCCTGTACTCGGCCCATATTCCTAAGAGCAGCTCCTTTCAGCAGGAGAGCTTGAACACTGTTACTATTAAGCTGGATAGCTTTGGCTCCTAAATATAAGGCACGAGAGTATCGTTTACTGTAGAAACTATGACACCTACAGAAAGACAAGAGGGATTGTAAACATGTACTGCCTGGGGTGCCTGTGCACATTCATAGAGCTTTAAAAGCAGAAAGAAGAAAAAACTAAAAGTTACAGGCAACTACTGGATTTCTTGCATTTGAAGTTAAGAATATATGTTCAAGAAAAAAACCATTATTCAGGAGTCAAAAAAAAAGCAGTATGAATATTAACTATAACAGCTATTTCATGTATCATTGTTAATGCACAGATGTGGTAACTCAAATAGGTTTAAACATACAGAAAATAACCAAAATAGGTATTTATGGAGAGCTAGTTTAAGCTACCCCAAGAACAGAACACACAGGATAGAAAAGCACCTTCTGAAGAAAGAAGCTGAATCCACTGTATCAACTGTAACCCACCGCATTCAGCAAATCAAGAGTTGAGGTAAGAAAAGAAAGAAAACAACGTACCCGGATACCACCCAGGGTTCTGCATGTTGATCAGAAATATTGAATAGACGGCAGCCCAAGTTCTCCACGTCCTCTAGTCGACCTTCACGTGCCAATAAATAACCATATACATCCATTCCTAAAGTGAACCATTTGAAGATCAATCATTAAGAAACGGAAAGTTCATTCACAAGAAAAAATAAAACCAAAATCCCAAACACCTACTTTAAACTGTGCCACTACCAGTAACTGTTCAAGACACACAGATTCTGAATGTAAATTCCAACTTGAAAGCCAGGTACAATACACAACGTTCCACCACATGTTTGATTGCATGTAAATGCTACTCTAATGTTACCCATCAGATCATTACACTAGGTAAACTTTCCTTTAGGATTTACTGACCTTTTATTAGGTAAGGATCCAGCATTTGTGCTTGTTCAAATTTTAGAATAGAGTTTTTATTATCTCCGGCTCTGAAATACAGGTCTGCTAAACTCCCCAGTAAGTCTACATTGTCTCTCAGCAATGACTTTTTCTCTAAAGAGCTTTAAGGGGACAAAAAAAGCCTATTATTTATATAATGCCATTTTTAATATAACTCTATATAAATATTAATATATTATTTGATTACATCATGCTCTTTGAACTCTTACCAAATGGTATTTATTGCCCTTGTGTTATCTCCAGTATGCACAAAAGCATATGCCTTGATCCACACTGAAAGCCAATCCAAGTTAGGAATACTCTGAATTACGTTGATTGTCATAGAGGCCACCTCCGCACCTTTCACCGACAGCGAGAGCAAGCCTATTCAGGACAGTACATACATCAACTTCAGCCACCAGAAACTGCTCTTAATACAAATTAATTGTCTAAAGGCCAGAAACTCCATCCCTCAACAAGCATAACAAGCAGCTTGTTACAATGTTTTCTATAATTTGCATAACGTAGCCATTACATATTACATGCAAATGCGGGACAGTCACCTAGTCCCAAGCATAATTCAAATGATAATACTGCTTAATACTGAAACAGCAACAGCGTGCAGACACCTACCTAGTATGGCATCAAGCGCTAAAGGGCACTGTCTCAGTACCTCTTTGTAGCTCGTAACAGATGAGCGTTCTTGACCTGCTTTCTTGTACAGATTTGCTAACATCATATTGATCTACAAGCAACAGAAATATTCGTAGAGTCAAGCATGAGAAAGGAGAAACCTCACTAAGAAACGTTACAATTTTGTCACCTGCCTCCCTCCCTCCTGTTCCAAGCAGAAGACAAAATGACCCGCTCTACCTTTGAGATCAACATAACCTACCATAGAGTATAAAATGAAAATGTTTTTTTCTTTCTGAGTTTATATTCCTTTGTATTTGCACAGTGCATCTTGAAATCTCAGTGTTTTGCATATACAAATTCAAAAGATGCACAAGCATTTATATAGGACGCAAAGAGGGACCTGTATATCCATTACATCAGCCGCCTTTGAGTTGACCTCTCCATACCAATGGAAGTCTTTGCAAGAATTAGCTTAGGAAGGCAGATGAAGTTTCCATGTGGCTTCTGAATGAAGCCATGACTGATGAAACTACAGAAATTATTTGAGCTCTACACAAGTAGTGGTTTCTGCTACAATACTTTATTTTACTAGTGTGGTTAGGTAAAAAGTTTGCTTTTCTCCATCTTTAATTCTTTTTCCTGTTCACAAGTTCGACTTTAAACAGAACACTTTGATGTTACCTGAGTCTAAGCCAGAGACCCTGTTAGCGCAATACAGGAATACTGTTAACATGCTGATTGACCTGATGTGTTAATCTTTTAAGCCCTCATGACATAACAGAGCCAGCAAGCAAAGGCTCAACATATTTGGCACTGCAGACCACAATGGGATCTAAATATTTAACATTATCTAAACTATTACTAAAAAGGATGAAAAGATTTTAAAAGATGGAGCACTGGCATTCCTTCTACTTGCCAAAGTCTTCAACCTTTCAAGGATCTTACATTGCTCAAACTACACAGTAAGACAGGAAGTGTCATTCCTTACACATTCTGGGTTTGAGGGCGTATTAAAACACTTGCTCAATTTCAACAATCACAATTAAGCAAGTTACATTGACTGGCTAACAGTGAAAACACCACAGAACAGTCAACCTTGTGAAACAACTAGGCTACAAGTCTCTCCTTCAGCTCTAGCAGGTGACAGTGCGCCACTTCTGGCCTGTGGTACACAGTGCTTCCACAGAGACTAAGGCTTCACTTTGTGGTTATAGCCAGGCGAAGTACATTAATTGAAACAATTGCTTTGGCTCTCACATTTACATGTTCAGCTCAGAACGGCAGAAAATTATTCAGTAAGTTATGTGGCAATTGCTTACTAACTTGCAGTAACTCAGCTGTTTGCAAACATGCATTTTTCTCCTGGTAGATACTTTTGTTGAGACCAGACATTATTCTTTGCCCTATGAGAAGCGTTCATGACAACACACGAACAACTACTGAACGGATCCCACTGTGGTCTGCAGTACCAAAGATTCCAAGCCTTATGTACGGATATACAAATACTTTACAAACTTTTAGAATTAAAAAAACATAGTGTTTCTTCATCCTTGAACACAAGCAGAATTTTGTACCTTCTGTGTGCGTTACTGATGAGCTAACCAAGTAATTCACACTTTTAACTCTTTTTACTTTTTTAAAATTTTTTTTCTAACGGAGGGAATACGAAATTTGTCTGTTTTTAAATAAAAGAGGCCAAATAAACCAAGCTAATTTAAACATTAGGAAGTGTTTCGAAACAACATTTAACTAATAAATGCAGATACCAAGACACAATGCCATTGTACCTACAGGCCACGTTCTTTTTGACCACATACTGGCCTACAGATTCAACACACACAGACAAAAGTCTGCCAGAACTAACCTTTGGGGTCCTCTGTCTGGAAGGAATCCCATCAAGAATAGCAATGGCATCTTTATCTTGCTTCAGCATTGTATAACATTCAGCCATTTTATATTTTACTTCAATTTCAGATGGTAAACACTGAAATAAAAAACAAACTTTAAAGTACAATACTGTTTTAGTCAAGTAAAAAAAAAATTGAATAAGGTTTTCTCATTAAATGCCTACACTATGTTGAAAAAAATCTAGTGCAAGAAAGTTGACAACGCAACCCACTGCTAGGTCATATTATTCCTGTCTTCAAACAAAAAGCACAAACTAGACATACAAAAAAATCTCATATTTGAGACTATGTTAAGTTTTGCATTAGAAAATACCACACTGGTATTTTCAAAACGAAGTAGCCTTAAATGTTAGGTTTATTTAATGTGATAAATCCACAATCTAATGCCGTAACATTAAATCAGCAACATTAACTGAAAGGAGGAACATGACCATTTTATGCAGCACATTAGTCAATTTTTAAATACCTGGCTTTGGGGAGTTGAAGCAGCATTCCCAGTAGAAGGTCTTACTTTTGAAGTTTTACTTAGTGCTTTTTTCTGCTGCAAGGCCATTGTATACTTACTTACAGCATTTCTATATTCTTTATCATGGAAGAGAGAGTCTGCATGATATACAAACAGCTGGTATTTCTGAGATGGCGAAAACAGTTCCCTAGAAGACATACAAACAGAAAGGCTGAGATCAGGTAAGATCCTTACAGATCCAAAGTATCTGTAGCTTTGGTTTGTCTGACTTCAATGTCCTACTGTTGCTGCTTCTTTACTACATTGGAAGGGCACTTAAGTTACAGGTGCTATCTCTTCACAAAGGTATTATCTTGCCAATTTCTTTTATCTGTATACAAACAAATGTAACAGCCATTCCTGACACCTCACTGTAACACCACCTTATGTTTACCTGCTTGGTGGATGTTTTAATAACGGAGCAGCCCCCATCCTGCCCATAACAACCCACATGTTGTCAACGTCCACTAAAGCACATTTTGTTTGAATGAACCGAAGCTTACAAGGCCACTCAGCTCCTCGTACAGCTATCCTGGTCCTAATCCACGTGTTCCTACATTTTACAAACCCCCTTTATAACACTCCCAGTATGCTTGCAAAAGAGTTAGGATTTCAGAATAGAATTTTGGCTTTAATTAGTTCCTCAAAATCCTTCCAAAGTGTAAAGTAATACCTTACAGGGAAGTCCTGAAAAAGAAATTGAATCACTTGAGTCAGGGGAAGAGCCGTGACCTGCACAGGGCGCCTTTGGAAAGAGAAAAATCGCTCCGTGTCTGCCAGGACGCTCACGCTGCACCGGGTACCCCCAAGGGTCCAGGCTGAGCCCCGCACGGAGCCGGGCTGACAGAGCCGGGCCTCACCCCCCGCAGGGCCGGGGACGGCAGCCCGGCGGGAAAACCAGCTCTGCAAGCGCACCTGCCTCCTTCCCTGCTCATCGGACACCCCCTGCCACCCTGCGAGCTGCCGCCTGGCCTCTCTCCCCCGCAGCACCACCGGCCCTGTCAGCCCGCCGCGCCCTCTCGCGGCAGGGCCACTCACGGGTTATTGCAGCTCATGGTGAGGAGAAGCCCGCTGAGGAGCCGCACGTTGGAGTGGAGCCCGGCGGCCGCCATCTCTCGTACGTGCTCCACCACGCTCATGCCGGCGGCGGAGAGACGCGGCGCGGAAGGAACGGACGGCAAAGGGTAACACAACGCCGCCGCCGCCCGCCGGCACTCCAAAATGGCGCCACCGAGGGGGCCTCGCACGCCGGCGCCTGCAGGCAGCCTCGGCACTGCCCTCATGGCGGACGCGCGGCCCGGCAGGCGCGCGGCGGGGCAGCCCGGAGAGGTGCCTGCCGCACAAGGGCCCCGGCAGCGCCGCGCCTGCGCAGTGGCGAGTCGTGAGGAGGGGCTCCTCGCCTGGGGGACGCGGTGGGGTTTTACACGGCGGACGAGGCGTTCCATTGTCGGCACAGTGGTGCTTTATGGAAGAGACATACTGCACAGCTCTTGAGCCTTGTCCTTTTTCTCCGGAGACTTTTTAATCTGCTGGTCACAGCCACTAAATGTGACAGCTATCAGAGATAACGAAGCTCCTGCTTATAAAAATCGGTAGCTGAGGAGAAACACACTTCAAAACCCGGATTTCTTCAGGGCCGCGAGCAGCGCAAACACCTTGCAAGGGCCACCCTTAACTACAAGGCACAGACCTTTATTACAAAAAGAACGCAAAACATGCCTATCCTGTTAGTACCACTGCAAATCACATCAAATCAGTGGGAGCTTTCAGTTTGAACGCGCCATCGCTGCTGTCTGGAGCACAACACGCCTCTCAACAGACAGACAGGCCAAGCAGCAAAACACGACGGGCACTGGACCTCAGATCGGGCGACACAAAAAGTGCGCTGGTGCTGTGCGGTGACAGTGGAACAAGTAGCGCAACCACAGAAAGAGACAACTCGGAATAAACCAAACTTGGCTTTGCGGTTCTTCAAGAAGCCACCTCGCTGACAAAGCAGTCACAGTTTTTGCCAGTGTTGTGTGATGGTCGTGTTGGACTGAATCTGTTGTCGCTAAGGCAGCCTCAGACTAAACGGTATGTTACCTGCCGGCGTTGCCTTTTGAAGGCATTTGAGGAGGATGGAGCTCAGTGAAAGCAAACCTGCTAAATAACCACAAACTACAGCCTCTCTATTAACCCCATTTTCAGTGGGAACAATTCACTTCCCACTGATGACCGTTACACAACAATGATGGTCTGTTCACAGAAACCAACACTCCGATTTCTGAAAGCTATCCACAAGACATAAAGGCGTTACCACATTAATTACAAGCTAAATTTATTGAAAACAAGGTAAAAATCACTGCACTGGACAAACACAGCATGAGAGGTACGTTTTCCGTGGACATTCAATACTGAGACTCTATCCAGTAGAGCAATTACACAGCTCCCCCTGCCCCACAGGCACACCCATTTCTCCTTGTTAAATACAAGCCCTGTTTTAAATGCTAGCTGTAGCCGCTAATAATAAAGCAGCTTGCATCTGAAACAGCATCTTAGAAATCACTTATTAAGCACCAGCTTAATAATATTTGCTTACACTACTCAAACTATTCAAATTATTATTTTTTTGTTCTCCCTCCCTTTATCCCTTGTTGACTGGTTTGCGGTTTGGTGGTTTTGGGGTTGTTTTTTTTTTTTTTTCTCCTTTTTTTCTTCTTAAGCACTTAATTCTTCCTTGGTACAAAATGTATCCAAAACAAAGGCAAAATACTTCATACAACTTGCAGTGGAAATGTTTCATGTTGTTGCTACTTTGCCTCTTCACTGCCCAGGACCAGACAGACTCTTGTTCATGAACTGTCTCTTCACAAAGCAGATCCACCACTGCAGAAGGAAGTACAAAGTCAGAAAACACGCAAAAGCGGTTTCCATGCAATCAACAAAATAGAGACTTTGAAGTACTCAACCTCTGACAAATAACAAATGTTAAGGCTCCAGTTTTGCACATACAGTTTTCCACACTGGTTTCTACTGGAATTTAAGCGAACATGAGGACAGGAATGGACCCAATGAATTTACAATATACAACTCCGAATTAAAGCAGGACATTCTACTTTCTCTTCTTTCTATTATTTTTACTGCTTATTCCAATATAATTATGAACAAGGGATGCATCAGAAAGCTATGCCTTTGAAACTAAATTAGCCTAAGTAATTTCAATATTAAATGCAGTCACATTTGCACATGAAACACATGAACAGTCAGGAGGCAATTCATGCATTGATTAGCTTTTTTTTTTTTAATCTGGATAGGAGGCAAAATGGTCTACTTCAAAGAAGCTATCAAATCAGAACTGCCTGAGAAGATAAACAGCATCTCTCATTGCCTGTGAATTTCCATTTGAAAACCCAGCCAGCAGCAGATGTGCAAGAGTCGAACCAGACACCTCTTATTTACTGCCCTGCTCTTTTAAGTAACCCAAATTGGCATTTGCTGTCTTACCACATAAGAGATTAAATATATTGAAAACTTGCAGCCTGCTATTTCCCTAGCCTTGCAAAACCAGGGAAGCTTTCACCAAAGTTACCCACACCTCATCCCTCACCCCACCATCTCACTTCTCTCCACACATTGCTGAAGAAACGCGCCAAGCCTCTCACAAAATCTGTGACAATCGCACTAAACTCTTACCTTACTAGGCTTGTCACTTTGAGGATCAAATACTTTTTCACAAAGGCGAAGACCAGTTTCTTGCCTCAGCTGCTGCAGGTAGGCCCTCATCACCTCTGAAACACAGCAGGGGAAAAACCGGCGTAAACTGAGGCAGCACCAAGTCAAACTGAATTTAACAGGGAATCATCAGGTGTCACTGCTTAAAGCACATCCACAGGTACTCATTGGCTGGCTGAGATGTTTTGCTCAATTTACAGCCACGCTTGGGATTTTTACGATATTTGTACCAGGAAAAAGGATGATCCAAACCGTTTTCTTCTCTCAGTTATCTTTGCTCATTATTGCAGGCTTCCTATTCTGCCAGTGCAGCAGCTGACTTGGGCATCGTTAGAGGGCTTAGTTATTGATCACATTGATGCAAAAGGCAGCCTTGGACCCCTACTAATCTGTTCGGTTGGATCTATGGATCCACGGGAGTCTGTGGGCCCCTGAGGTCAGAAAATCCAGGTTCTGCTGCCCTCAGAAGACAGAACTGTATATTTAGAAGATTCAGTTTTAATGGTAATTTTGCAGTAACAAAGATGCAGCTAGTAAAGTAAGAGCCCAAGAAAGCCTTCAGAAGTCCTGGATTAGCCTTACCTTCCTCCTGTTTGTTGGCAGGTTTGGCATAAATGGCATTAAGCGGAAAGCCAGGCTCCCCAGGGATTGGGAAGTTAGTGATTCCTAGTGTGTACATTTCTTTCTCTCCTTGGCCTTTGGAGTTACACTGGAAGAACCAGGCAAACAATGGATTAACAGTTATAAACAAAAGCTGACAGACTGTTAGTCCCAAATATTTTACCGATCTCTAATACATAAAGAGTCTTCAAGAATAACAACACAACGTCTCTTTGGAGATCCACAGCCTTGAAGTATCTGTGGCTCTGACAGCTGGGCCTGGGGTGAACAGGACTATTCGTGCCACTGGGAGGAGAACATTAGCAAACCCCTTCCTGAGTACAATCCCCAGAACAGACTCAGTTTCCCTCCTGCACAGAAAGTCACTTTTCTTACCTTTTGCAGCTTTTTCAAGCACTCAGAGATGTAGAGGGTTATGTAGATGAGCGTTCTATCAGCCTCATTCTGCAAAACAAGAGCAAGCACAGAGCCCAGCCACTCTGAGATTAAGGGGGACTTTATGGAACTGATAAAAAGTTTGAAACAGAAATGAGTTCAAGCCATTTTGGCCTACAATTTCCCCATGAGAGAGGGACTTGCAATTCATGACATTTACCCAACCTTAAAAAGTAAGCGGGAGGAAGGGGAGTTTTTGTTATCTAGTAGAATTATTTCATTGGAAAAAAATTGCATTCACAGCACCAACCCTCCAAAGGACTACTATATGTACAGTATCTCAAAGAATTACCTTAATTTCATAATTTTTGAAGAAAACATTAGCTTTGAAGTAGTAGATGGCTTCATCTATAATATCTGTGTCCTTAGCTAGCAAAAAAGAAATACAGAGTTCAACAGTGCACAGTTATACTCCATTTGGTCATAACTCTTATTCATTGAAATACATAAACAAGGATTATTGCAAAGGCAAAACCTTGGTATTTCCAAAGCAGAAGACAGCACTATGCAATAGAAAACAGTCGGTGCCGCGTGAAACACTGGTAAGCTCAGACCATAGTATTTAAGCTTCCTGCTCTTAGCAGGAGCTTTAACTCCCTTCTTCTCCTCCCCCCCACCGATTTCTCCTTTCACAAACAGCAGCAATTCAGCAGTTCCCCACTTTTCTACCAGCTGAGTAACTCACCAGAGTTTTAACAGCGTAAAAGTCTTCTCAGGACACAAAAATGTTTTTGGAGGGGGAGCAGAACACTTAGTGGCAAACTTACTTGTGACTTTCACCTGCTTTTGCTACTACCCAAGACTGCTTAAATCCAGAAACATTTCCTTTATATTTCCTTTCTCACACTGAACCACCACAGTACTTGGGGAATATAATGCTTGGGAAGTGCTACTTCATGTGCTGAAGGGGAATCCGTACCAGGCTCTCTGTGGACTCTGTTGGGATGCCTGTAACTTCGTTTCAATTTCTGAAGCCCCCTACCCTAAAGTGCTGCCTGTCCTACTCCTCATCCTTCAGAGCAGCAGAGTGTCTTCAGCCGCAGCCCCAAAGCGCAAGTTTTCTGTAGCTAAACCTCCACTTCCCCTGACAGCAGAGGGTTCACACCGCCACGTCCTCCTCAAAACCCACTGAAGAGCACAGTGAGACACAGGAGGAAGTGTGAGAATAGTAACTGTAGGCTTTAATTACCGAAACAACTGATTTAAGCACAGTGCATATTTATATCTGCGTAATTATTTTCTATGATTTGCACAACTTAAGTATTTGAAAAATTTTTTGCTCCTCTACGAACTGCAAAGCACTCCGTGTCCAACCTGTGCCTCCTCTCGTCACTCTTGCTAGGACTGGCTTGGAGCAAACCCTGGGAGGATGATAAGCTATACATGGGGCAGTTTTTCAGAGATTCTTATAAACTTACTTTCCCGAGGCGCTGGGCCTTTGAACTGGCTTCTGATGGGTAACAGTGCCATGTTCCCAATTAGCTTGGTGTCAGAGTCCATTAAAGTTGAGTGGTAAGCCTACAGACAGGGGGGAAGGCTGGTTATTAACGCTACTGAAAGTAGGCATTTCCGTGTCCGATCATGTGCCCCCGCGTCTTCACCAAACAGGAGTCAGTCTAGTTCATTAGTGATGCTCCCCACAATCTCTCCTTGCACAAACAATTGCTATTTTCTATTTAGGCCCAGGTCTTGGCACCATTCTGGTGAAGACCATGAAAGCGTCATCGCTGGCAGCACTTAACGGTGGCGGCGGTGGGAGACAGGGTGACAAGCAGTGGGTGACAGGTGACAAGCTGTGGGAAACAGGGTGACAAGCGGTGGGAGACAGGGTGACATCGGTCCTGGTGGTCTGCACTGGGTGCTTCAGCCCCCCGCTGCCTAACCCCATCCTGTGCGGTGCCGGGGGAACAGCCCAGCTCTCCCAAGGCAGCACGGGGCACCGCGCAGCTTGCTGAAAGTCAGCTGGGCGTTACAAAAGCATTATGTTTCATTTCCACGTCTAGCTAGTAATATTAGATAACAATAAATAAAGCCAAGCTTAACACATACCCACACACTCAAAAAAAAAAAACCTTTCCGTGCACTCTAAGACTGGTCTAAGCAAAAAAAAAAGGTCTTTGCATATGACAGATTCTTCCAGGGAAACTGATCTTTAATAACTGATGAGTTTAGGTTTAGACATCCCCACCCTGCCGTGCCAGGCCGCTGGGAAGCCTTCGCCTCCTCACAGAGCAGGTTTTGCGGGGGGCGAGGGAGGGAGATGCAATGCGGGGGGAAGGGAGCGTTGAGCATCCCCCAGCAGAAAAGCAGTTTATTTCAACAAGGGGAAGGCGGCGAGAACACAACCAGAGCAACGCAGCGGCGGGTGGGTCCCTGACAGGGCAGGAGGAGGAAGAGGAAGAGGAGGGCTGCGGCCTCGCAGCAGCCTGCCCTAAGCTGCAATTCCCGGCTCTCGGCAGGGCTCCCCGCAGCCGCAGACCCCTCTTCCCCCTCCCCACGCAGCTGCCCACGGTGGGGGGAGCCGGCAGAGCCCCTTTCCCCTCAGCCCCGGCCCACAGCCTCCCGCCCCGGCCCGGCCCCCGGCCCTCCCGCCCTCTCCCCCCGCCACCGGGGGCCTGGCCAAGGCCCGGGTGCGAAGCCCCGCTCACCGGCATCTCGAAGGGCAGGAGCGGGAGCTGGGCGGGAGGGGAGCAGAGCGGAGCTGGCAGCGAACCTTCCTCCTCCACCGGCGCCGCAGGAAGTGAGGCGGCGGGGGCGGTGCCCGGAAGGGGGAAGCGGGAGCCGAGGGACCCGGCGGCCGGCAGCGCCCCGGGGAGGGCGATCGTCCTACTGTGCGCGGCGCTGGGGAGGCCCCACCTCAAATACCATATTCAGTTTTGGACCCCCAGCGATAAGAAAGAGATTGGGGTGCNTTTAGACATCCCCACCCTGCCGTGCCAGGCCGCTGGGAAGCCTTCGCCTCCTCACAGAGCAGGTTTTGCGGGGGGCGAGGGAGGGAGATGCAATGCGGGGGGAAGGGAGCGTTGAGCATCCCCCAGCAGAAAAGCAGTTTATTTCAACAAGGGGAAGGCGGCGAGAACACAACCAGAGCAACGCAGCGGCGGGTGGGTCCCTGACAGGGCAGGAGGAGGAAGAGGAAGAGGAGGGCTGCGGCCTCGCAGCAGCCTGCCCTAAGCTGCAATTCCCGGCTCTCGGCAGGGCTCCCCGCAGCCGCAGACCCCTCTTCCCCCTCCCCACGCAGCTGCCCACGGTGGGGGGAGCCGGCAGAGCCCCTTTTCCCTCAGCCCCGGCCCACAGCCTCCCGCCCCGGCCCGGCCCCCGGCCCTCCCGCCCTCTCCCCCCGCCACCGGGGGCCTGGCCAAGGCCCGGGTGCGAAGCCCCGCTCACCGGCATCTCGAAGGGCAGGAGCGGGAGCTGGGCGGGAGGGGAGCAGAGCGGAGCTGGCAGCGAACCTTCCTCCTCCACCGGCGCCGCAGGAAGTGAGGCGGCGGGGGCGGTGCCCGGAAGGGGGAAGCGGGAGCCGAGGGACCCGGCGGCCGGCAGCGCCCCGGGGAGGGCGATCGTCCTACTGTGCGCGGCGCTGGGGAGGCCCCACCTCAAATACCATATTCAGTTTTGGACCCCCAGCGATAAGAAAGAGATTGGGGTGCTGGAGCGTGTCCGGAGCAAGGGAGCTGGGGAGGGGTCTGGAGCACAGGTCTCCCGAGGAGCGGCTGAGGGAATCGGGGTTGTTCCGCCTGGAGGAGGCTGAGGGGAGACATGATGGCTCCCTACAACTGCCTGAGAGGAGGCTGGAGCCAGGTGAGGGTTGGCCTCTTCTCCCAAGTAACAAGCGATAGGATGAGAGGAAATGGCCGCAAGGTGTGCTAGAGGAGGTTTAGGATGGATATTAGGAAAAATTTCTTCAGCAAAAAGGTTATTGAACATCACCTTTTGCAAAGCATTAGATTTTTTTCAAGCATTCCTATGCTTAAATGAGATAAATCTATATGTGGGGGACTTTCATATGTAGTAACGCTAGCCGACGTATTTTAAAACACGCCTAAGAATAAAAATTGTTTATTAAAATAGGTACAAGGTCATATAGTTTACTCTTAACTATAAATATTAGTTATCTTACAGATAAAACATGAAGTATGTTTGTATAGGGGTGGATTTCTTTTTTCGTTTTTCTTTTTTAACACGAGCAATGTATTTTCCTCCCATTTTGAATCTCCGTCTTTCACTCATCCACACGATCTTGAAAGTATTCATCTACAAGAGCAGACTTATCTTCTTCACATTCCTGACAAAAAGAACACAAAAAAGTAAAACCTGACTTATCCCTAGTGGCCATTGTACATTGTCTGTTCTGTGACATTTTATTTTAGAAACCACCCCAGGAACAATGTCTAATATGGTTCCATAAAACATGCAGCAAAACTTTCTGAAAAGCAATTTGTTTTGAGAACTATCAAAATTGCATAGATCAAAATCTAGATCCAGGTATTCTGCCTGATTAAAGAGTACAAACTGAATTTAAAAAATGGAGTAAAAACACTGGAGTTGTTCCTTAGGATTTATGAGCTAAATAATAAAACTAGACAGGGCTTGAAACAGATTTTATCAGAGCAGTCTTCCATCATGTATTTTACATGATAGAATTTATTCCTAATCTATATCTCACATACAACACATTGGTTCAACACAGGAATTACCAGGGGAGTTTGAACAGTCACATAGGAAGAAATCTTAATGATCTTAATGGTCCTTTCTGATCTTTGAGTTTAAAATTCCACTATTTTTGAAAGCTAAAGCATTACTTTTAAACACAATCCTTTGATCAGTCTCCATATGCAAGATGATATTAAAGAATTTCACTTTTGTAACTGTAAATGAAGACGATACAAGCATTGTCACTATAAGACTAAACATGGCTTACTCTGAACCATACTGAGACAATAATTTAATAGGAAGGCAAAGAACATTATTTATATTACAACTTGTATTATGGATCCTTTTTAAATTAGAAGTACCTTACCTTTGGTTCTTTAAATTCGAGATCTTCTCCATACTGAATGGTAAAGTCTATGTGCTGCAGAACTATGTTTATACTTTCCTCATCAGAGCGATCAAAAGGCAGAAATCGAACCATACCGTAGTCATCAATCTAGTGAAAGGATTCAAAGGAGGTTAGTAAGAAAATGCACTTTTAGTTCTCAATCACAACACCCTAAGCCACCTCTTTAAACCCCACTTATGTCTTCCTTGTCTAGTCTGATAAAATACCATTTAAAGCCACGCTGCAAACCAGTGGCAATTCCCCACTGAGAACACCTGGCTATCAGCCTCAAGTTCTACACAGCAAAAAAGCCATTTTCAAAACTGCTAATAGAACAGGATTCACAGAAGATGTACTGGCTACAATCCAAATGTTAGTATCAAAAATCTTATGCTAATCTGAAAAAAAAAAAAAAAAGAGTTAAAACAGGCAAAATGTTCAAGTGCCTGAGAATCTTTTAGATCCTGGCTTTGTTAATACGTTTGGTAGGTGAATACATAGTTTGGGGTGGGGGTGGGAGGAGAATTATTATAGTACACACAGAATCTGTAACAGTAATGAAGTCAGCAACCATACAGTATGGTTTATAAATACAGGACTGAATTTAAGGGTACCAGTTAAAAAGCCATATACCTACCAATCCACATATAGATTTAGTCAATTTTTTAAACATTTTGCTTTTCAATATATTTGTAGAATCTTCAATCATAGAATACATATCTGGATCCAAGTACCTGGAAGAAACAAAGTCATCATTAACACCAGAAGAATCTGAAACAAAGCAAATAAGTCATTGTGCTTTTATATAGCTACCAAAACCATCTATCATTCTGTGATCTGAATGAACAAACTTCTTATCAGGAGAACATAAAATGTTTATAAATAGTTTTTGTAAGTATTTGAATATCTTAGCTTACGATTGCTAGCAGAAAAAACTGAAGCATTTTTTATTTTCTTTTTGCTAATATACTTGTATACTCTAGAAAGCTTTGAGGAAGACCACAGAGAAAAACTTTAATTTTGTAATTTTAGCACAAATGTAAGAGTGACACATAAGTAATGCAGTACGTTCAGTACCCAAAAACTGATAGGATCACCTCCGATTTAGGTTTTGAAGTACAGTACCCTGGTGGGCACAGTACCCTGGAATGTAATTCAGAACGACATAAGTTATTCAAGATAGTTATTTACCGAAAAATTCAGAGCTATCTACAAACATGGAGCTGGCCTTTTGATTCTGACTACATTGAAAGCATCCTATCCAGACATCAACTATGCTCAATATAAAACAAATGCATCTTCTCCCTTTCAAGAAGAGCAGGTTTTAATTGTGGGAAATAGACTGAATTTTGAGTTACGTTTACCTCAAGATATTACACCACAGCATTTTTTTGTTAAAAAATTATGTGATTTTTTTTAAACTTACTTTTCTATTTCCTTTTTGGCCTTCTTGCTCAGCAAATCCATTTTGGTCATGATGTTAATCTGTGGAATCTCTAAAGATATCATTGCACTGAGCGCTGCCAGAATTCCAGAGATAAACTTAAAGAATATGAAAAACGATGTAGTTACGTACAGAAAAAATGCAATACAAGCATACAGGACACTCTACCGCAGACCAAATCTAGTTAATGAATATATGAAACATGGACATGAGGTCAAGTGAGGTGTTCTTATCTCTGCTGGAAAAGGGAGGTGTGGAGCTTCCCACCCGCCATCTTACTTCCAGAATCTCAAATCTGGGTCTGCCCCTGAAAAGGCGATTACAAAATTCATAGCCTGTCTCAGGAATCTTACTGCTAGACAGGGAAAGTGGCCTGGTCTCTCTCCAGATCTGAGGAAGCTCTCATGGAATCACAGAAGAATTCAGGTTGGAAGGGGCTTTTAGAAGTTATCTGGTTAGTACAACTGCTCAAACCAGAGCCAGCTTCCAAGTCAGATTGGGTTGGTCAGGGGTTTTGCCCAGTCAAGTTTTGAGTGACTCCATGAACGTACACTACACAACCTCTTCCAGTCTGACCACTCTCACGGTGCGGGATTTTCTTCTTTACATCCAACTGGAATTTTCTCTGCTGCGACCTGTGTCTGAGCCAGCTGAAGGCAGCAATCAGATCTTCCCCTGGCTTAGCGTTCTTTCCCCCGGCTAAACAAACCCAGCTCCCTAGACTGCTCAGATTTCTGGTTCTTTATCCACATGAACTTTTTCACAACAGATTTCAAACAGATACCTTAAAAGATTCCACCATAAACTGAGAGTCCACAAGAAAAACTCCACAGACGCGGAACTCCCACTGCTGAAGCTGCTCCACCAGCTGCTTCATCACAGGCAGATGTGTGTAGAGTTCGATCTGACCTAGGGCACGCTCGGCATGTTAGCAGGCAGAATTGCAAAACTAGCGGGAACAGTTCATGGTTATTAGTTATAAAAATATGGGTGCTGCACGTAATGTGAATAAAAGCTGATAAAAACAGCATCTTTCTTTTCAGGCAACTCCGACTGTATTTGGATGAACTTATACTGGAGAAGTGGAAAAGGAATAGAAGGTTTTTTCCTCCTTTGACCTCCCATTAGTGTTAGTTAGCAGTTGCCATCGTGTTCCTACACCGTACGATGCTATTAGAAGTCAGCGCAGTCACCCAGATTTGCCTGGGACCAAGCTCACTTCTGAAACAGCTGAAAGTGACTCTGACGACTATTAATAATGAAAAAAAAAAAAAAAACCCAAAAAAAACCAAACCCAAAAAACCCCAACCAACAAGAAAGTACTGTCAATTTTATATTGCATATGAAGAATGACACCGAAACACAGACACTTGTTTACCTGGGCAGTCAAACAATATGTAGTCATCCTCCACATGCCCGAGGCTTTCCTCTAACCAGTTAAAATTATTGGCAAAGTATTCCATGCAAAACACCAAGCCGCCATTGGGACCAAACCTTAAGGACTCATCCTCCATCACGTCGTCCACTTCGATTAACTCGCGGATGTCTGGAACAACAGAGACAGCGGGGATGGGGGGGGTGGGGTGTCTCGGTCCCCGGCTGCCGGCCGCTCCCGCCGCTCACCTGCCATGACCGGGTAGCTGAAGAGCTCCGCCGCCGGGTCCAGATTCACCACCTGCACGGCGCGGCCCAGCGCCTCGCAGTGCTGCACCATGGTGGCGCAGTACGTGCTCTGCGGGGCACACACACACGTCAGGGACCGCCGCGCCTTTGCCGTTACCGCCGCCGCCCGACCCGCCCTTCCCCCGCCTCACCTTCCCGCTGCCCGCCGGGCCCATCACCAGCTGCGCGTACCGGGGCATGGCGGCCAGCGGCCCGGCGGCGAGCGGCCGCTCCGGCGCCCCGTAGCACGCCTGCTCACGTGACGCCGGTGAGCCTATGGCGCGCAAGCTGGCGCCAGGGCACGCCCCC